>WAAB01023992.1:0-150058 GCA_013389865.1 Piaya cayana | reverse complement strand
TAGAGATTAGGAGGAAGTTTTTTACGGAAAGGGTCATTAGGCATTGGAATATGCTGCCCAGGGAGGGGGTTGATTCGCCTTCCCTGGAGGTGTTTAAGACACGAGTAGACGAGGTCCTGAGGGACATGGTTTAGTGTTTGGTGGGAATGGTTGGACTCGATGATCCGATGGGTCTCTTCCAACCTGGTGATTCTGTGTGATTCTGTGATTCTGTAACTGTTTTGTCTGGTACTGCCTGCATTTTGTCAGCCCATGTTTCTCCACAGGAAGAGTTGGTCATGATGTCTCTCTAAAATAGTCTTAATATTTTGTTCACTTTTGCACCACACATTTAAATAATGGCATTAAAATATATCCCAGTTGGATATTCAAGCCTAGAAAATAATTCACACACATAGCAGATGTTTTTGAAGAGGTTATTCTCTGTACTTTGTCAAATGGAAGAGAGGTAACTGGGGAAAAATAAGGCAAAATGGTGACCCAACTTCAAGGCTTTGTGTTTGGATATAGGTCAGATTGTGCTACACTCAGTAAAAAATGAAAACACTCAAAGGCACGGTGAAATCTGCCCTTTTGAAGACCAAAAATAAAGAATGCATCAACAGGAGACAAAAAGACTGTGAACCATCCTTCTTACGGAGCTGGATGATTCATCAGTGCAGAGCTGACACAGCTCAGACACCTTTCCCTGATTGGGAAATTTTAATGAGCCACCTAGGAAAAGGAAGCCATTGAAAATTCCCTCTGCAGTTCTGCGAGTCAGCTCAAGCCACAATTGCCAGGGTTTGTGTTTTTACCCTCTTTGGTGTCTTGGAGTTAATTGGTGTCTCCCCCCCTTTTTTTTTAAAATTTATGGGAAAAAATCATTTAAAATGTCTAAATCTATAACCTTTCAGCTCAGTGGGAATTGTGTACAGAAAGGTCATTAAAAGGAAGTGAATGGAAGTAACCACATAACTCAAACTATAAGAGTTGGAAAAGAAACCTCGAAAAAACAGGTTAGCTTAGCAGTGCTCACTCCTGATGCATTCAGAGAGCACAAAGGTCAACTGAGCTTTCATCACCTCCAAAGATGCAGCTAAAAAGGGAAGGAAACTGTAATGAAATGACTGCATCTGTCGGCTGGTGGAAACCAACATAAACCCACTAGAAGATGCAGGTTAAATTAGCTAACAAATCTGAGGCTGGCAAAGTCACGTAGTGGGTAGTCAATGTTTCATTCAGTGTACAGACAAGGATGAACATTCAAATGCCATCCTGAAGCGTATTCATCAGGATCATTGCTAAAAGGCAGTGCCAGCTCCTAAGGCCCTTAACTTCCTGCGATGCTTCTGCCTGCTTATGGAGAAAGCGTTCTGGCAGTGCTGGCAGGGCTTGGTGCAGTGCCAGGGAGAGGCCACCTGTGCCTCAAGAAACTATCTTCACACCTGAGACACTGCTGTACTTTGACCAGCCAAATACATCTGAACTAATCTGCACCCCTCAAATGGCTTCTGGTTCCTGGACCAGCTCATCCGCCTGTGGCACTGTGGTACATCATGCTGCACACTGAAGCTGCACCCACTAGTACTTTAGTTTGGATCAGGAGCAGGCTTTTGTCCCATGTCTGCCCTGTCCCATGCTTTGGTGAAGCCACCTGCGAGCACATGGACCAGCTTGTTTCCAGGTGCAACTTCACCTGTAGAAGCACTACAAGACCTAATGGGAACTCAGCCCAGGAGATTAGTGCAGAGCTGGTCTGGGGAAAGACCTCCCAGTGTGACCTGTTCCCCTGTACAGAGCCCTTCCTACTGCACTGCACCAATTACCAGCTGAGCCTTATAATCTTCCTTGATGTACACAGGTCTAGTAGTCTACACATAATCTGAGGGACACATTTCTCAACTCATAACCCAGATTTAAAGCTTACTGCCTCTTTTTTCTCATGGCTAAAACAGAAGAAATGCTTAGCTAGGCAGCCAGTTACAGGGACTGATTAGGGTAAAGTTTCTTAGAGAAATTTATTTTTAAACTGATACAGGCCAGCTTTTTAGCTACAGAGATGGTGGAAGGTATGATCCCAAGTGTTTCTGCTGACCCAGTTTTACAGGAACAGGCACCACTATCTTACGAAAATGGCACAATAAAGAAGTTTAAACCCTTCAATCCTCATTTACCCAGTATCTCAAATTAATTTTGGAACAAATCTGGATGGCAGCAGTAGTTGGCTTAAAGCAGCCTCTAGGGGAGCTAGAAGATTGTATCCAGGGATTTTCAAAGCAGCAAGCTAGCCACATTTTCTGTATTGTATGCAAAACACCAGTCTTTGTTAGCATTATATTCAATGTAAGTTCCTTGCTCACACTGGCCTCAGTATCCTGCCCAAAAGCTCAGTCTATCTACTCCTTCCAGCCCACTTTTTAAAACTTGTGAAAAGACACCACCTTTAAAGGCAGCTATGAGTTATTAAGCTTTACTCGGACAGAAGTTTCCAGCCCAGATAAACTCAGGTGACAGAAGGTGCGTTCCCTAGAACAGCATCAGGGACATACGTGCTGTGGTGGTGTGGATGCCAGGGAAGGCATGCCTGGCATGCACCCATGGCTGCAGAAGGAAAGACTTTCTTAGGAAAGGGCCCAACTGGGCACATAACAGAGAGGACCAATTAGAAGGTCATAGGAAAGGAAGGATGAGAAAGAAAAAGCATTCTCTATTGCCACATTCAAAACCTACAAAAGTTACACAGGTCTGTTGAACTAGCCTTGTCCTCTCGTAATAATTCAGCACCTGTCCTATAGACTTTGGCACACTGTCTTATTTGCAGATTTTGCCATCACAGCTAAAATATCTCCTTGTTCTCAAACTTAATAGTGATTAGTGCAACCTGAATTTCCCTTCAGCACTCAGAGGTCTATTCACTTCTTCTCTTGCTCTTTCCTGGGGGAAGCTGCCCGCATTCCTGCACTACATCTCACAACTCACGTGGAAGGAACTTATGAGCTATTTCATGGACTTCTAGTTCCTTGTAGAGTTGCACATGGAAGGGAAAGATGGACTTCTAGTTCCTTGTACAGTTGCACATGGAAGGGAAAGATGGGCACCTACAAAAAAGCAGCTGTACAGCATCATAAGCTACATGCATTTGAGTACACTGAGACAGTCTAAGTAATTCATATAGTGATAAAGAAGATTTTCATAGAAAAACAGCACTTAGGATAGAAGAAACAAACAAACAAAAAAGGACATCTATAGACAAAAAGCAAAAACCTTTTTCAAATCAATGAAATGGTTGCAGTATGAATCCAAGTTTCTGCAAACTACAAACCTAAATTCTTTCTCTGCAAGCACAACCAAGTACAGAAGTCAAGAGACTTCTGCAAACAGTACACCCTGAAAGCAAAGCAGCCAGATAACATAAGATGAAAGTCAACCACCCACAAGTTTAGGGTGGACAGAAAATCCAGATTTTTCAAATACAGAAGGAAACAAATCCTGCTGTCACAACCCCTGACTCTAACTCAGAGATGCTTTACACACCATTTACACATAGATGATAATTCTAAACTCCTTGAACTCAGAGTCTGTGGCAGGTTGGATAAAGTAAACAAAAAGCAAGGGAAAATAACCTCACTCTCAAGAAAACACAACCTAGTGGAAATGCTTTGCTGGATCATCTGGAGTCATCAATGCTCTCATTACACTGGGTGCAATGAGGGATCCTCGAACCACCTCATCTTGGGGCTACAGTTTGATTAGAATGTGGTATGTTGGTAATTGCCTTTTGCCAGCTGCTGCACAGTAGCTTTGCCATCTGCAGTGTGTTGCACCTACCCCTCTCTTCTTCCTCGCTACCACCACCAGGCCCCATGCGCCACCTTGACATTTGGTCAGCACTTTCCAAAAGAGGATTCTCACAGTAAACTATTTTCTCTTGTGTCCAGAAGATACAGAACCCTCTGGGTAGTGACTAAAAAGGTAAACAAACCAACTGATACAGTGCGCCCAGTTTACCTTTGGACCATTTCCCGGCTTCAAGTGATAACCAAAAACAAGTTCAAGATTCACTACTTTCTCTATGTTTTCTTCGGATCCACCCGCAGAATCCTGCCAAAAAGAAAGGCAAGGTCAGACTTAACAACTATTACAACCCCGGGGAGATAGGAGCAAAGCCTCTGGTGGCAGTAAGGATTTGCCTTTCAGATGCTACAAGCCTGGCAGGCAGCAGAAAGGAGTCAACACTCTGCCCTGATCACGCTGCCCCAAGAGGGGCCAGGGCTTCTGCATGAGTTTACGGCGTGCAGTGGATGGCACCTGGGAGACGCTGCACAATTTCTGATCCTGGCTGAGCCATTCCAGCACTGCACAGTGGAATTGCAGCCAGCATGGTATAATGGCAAAAACTTCATTTTCCCCTTTGCACAACACAGTTTCACTGGTTGTAAATTCACTTGAAGTACATTTCACTCTATAGCTGTGCAATAAATTGTAACTAAAAAAAACCTACTCCAGGCTTTGGGGCCTAGAACTACTTGATTAGCTCATCAAATTAAATCAGGCAAAATCTGCTCTGGCAATCCTGAGGTTCCCAAACACTCTGTCCCTTTTGCACAGCTCTTATTACCTTTATCAGAAAACCAACAGGTTAACAAAAGGTTGACCAGACATTATCATCATAGTTCCCTCCTGTAACATTAATGAAGTGAGGAATGACAGGCTTATTCTGGGCTAGGGGTCTGCCATTCTTTGGCGGTGAGCAGCCAGTGACACCAGTTCAGAGGAATGGCTCTTAAAAGTAATTTCCGATTAATAACAACAAATGAATTGCAACTAGTAGTCTTTTAATTTAATACTACTAGTTCCATGATAAAATCTTAGAGCCTTCTTGGAAACAAATTTTTATATCCTATTACTTGTTCTGATGTGACTCATTGCTGCTGTTGACCCTCCACATTTGTCACAACGCTCTGCAGGAACTGCTGCTACACTCTCCCATGAACGGTAGGAAAGCTGAGACAAGAGAACAATATATTCATACCAACACAACAAGCACCTCTCATATAAACAATGAGACTTGCCTTAATTAATGGTGGAAAATGAAACAGATTTAGGTAGTCATGGGTTAACTTCTCAATAGCAGTCTAGAAAAAGAAAATCAAAATCAGATGAAAGTTATTCAGTATCTCATACTGTGAACACCAGCATGAAAACCAGCACAACTCCATGTGCACTATTTTCTCTACTGTGGATACATTAGGGCATCTGAGAAGAGTCTAAAACACAGCCCTGTTCTGGAAACTCTCATAGTAGATCAGGCCCATCTTGCATTCAGAATTAGATCTGCTTAATCAGATAAGTTTGGGGGTTGTTCTAGTTGTTTTTATTTATGCTTAATCAACCTAGGAAGCAGAAATCTTTCATTTTGGGTATGGTTGACTTTTAAGTGTCACTAATTTTCCGTGTAGAAAATGTAAGTTAAATGTATCCATAATGGTGTGTGGCATGGAAAAAATGGCTGATGAGCAAAAGGGGAATAAACCTGTGTGACTTATGAAGTAAAATTTGCAGAACTAGTAATTAAGATATAAGTATCACTTTACTAGTAAATTGTAGAATAAAATCATTGAGACCCAACACAATTATTTATGCTACTTTAAGAGACATCCTTTTCCAAAGCTGACTGACAGGAAACTGAACTCTCTCCTGTGGCTACAGTATTAATACTATTACTGCTGTTGTGATCACGTTTTCCAGACCATGATTTTCTTAAATCATAACAAATATTAAATAACACCATAAAACAAAGTTCTAAGGGCAAAGCAACCTGGGCATCAGTCAAATGGCTTGACAATTGTCTAATGGAGTTTTTTAGTCAAAGTACATTTTAAGCTACAGATGAAATATGGAAGTTGATAAATTCAGAGATTACAGTTCAAATAACTCTTTTCATATCTGCTTCTCCTTCAGTTGAAGAGAAATCCTTGGAGAAGACTCTCTCTGAAGACATCCAAAGCTTTCTGTCAAGACAATGGCCACCTTAGGCAAAGCTTTACCAGTACTGCCAGTCCAGCCCACAAGAAAACCAAGAACTGCAGAATATAAATGCCACATTTTCATGCCTCATAAAATGCTCAGGTTGCATTGGATTCCAGATTCATACAAACCTGCCACTGTTTTTTTTATACCAAATATGTTCTCTATTTAACTTTGTTTTGTTTTGTTAATGCTACTAAAACCTCACAGACTCCTCCTTAATACTCACACTATAACCTATTGCAACATTCAACATATGCTGCTAAATACCTTTAAATGGATGATGTGTCCTCTAGAAACAATTCCCATGTCCTTTAAATCCTCCTCTTCTAGAAGAAGCAATCTTTTCCCAGTGATATGATGTTCCTTAAACAAGCTAGCATATACACTCATTTCACCAGAAGTATCGCCTTAAGATAAGAGAGGTTATTCACAAATCCATAGGGTGCTTTATTGGAGGGAGGAAAAGATGAGCAAACATATGTATATTCATAAACATGACTATGAAGGTACATATGAATAGATTTTACCTTGTCTAGTAAGTTGTTGCATCCAGAAAAACTGCAAGAAAGATAAATCAGTCTTGAATTTCACATCATCAAAATTTTATACTACAGTTTTTTGGAGTTTGCAAGTAATCATTCTTTTATAAAACAACATTTAAAAGTATTTATCACTTTGGGTTAAAGGACTCAAGATTCACCAATGCAAGTGACTACATTTGCTTAGCTTTTTAAAACTGCCTTCTATCTTGCAGCCACCTTCCTCAGGTTACCATTATGAAGAATAACAGAAATGTCTGAAGCAGAAGCTTAGAAATCTGTCACATGCTAAGAGGGCTGAAGTTAAGGAGCCAGGGCTATTATGGCTTTTACACTGGCTTTCCAGGCAGTCCTTCAGTAAACATTAGCTAAGTAAACCCATCATAAACAACTCACAAGGAGAGTGCGACATTAAAATCACTATGACACAATGCTATGCTAAAGAGATATCATTGATGGTTCTTGGTTAGCCTTTTAACTGAAGAAAAGAGTTTAAAAAGGACTCAATGCCACTATTTCATACAAAAGAGAGATTCCACATCCCATAAAACCTCTCAACTTTCTTTCAGTTAATTGATATCTTGGTGGCACATAGTGGGATAAAACCTTCAAGCCAGGTCTTGGGGCACTTCCACTTTCCTTGTATGATGACTCAGGTGGCTGCTGACAGCTCCTAGCACAAATTATTTAATAGACTTTGGAGAATGTGGCTGTTTTATAAAGGTGGTTTAAGCCCTTATTTTACCCATGGTCATTTAAAAGTCTTTCTGGGACACAATTTTCATCAAGCAAATAGAAGTAAAACCCCATCTAGACGATCTGATACAGCTTACCCTCCCTCTGTACCCAATGTGATTTGTTAGAGAGCTCCAGCAGGCAACACTGGCCACAAAATACTCACCACATCTTCTTCGGTCCATGCACAAATATCAAAGGAGGGCAGCAACTGCGTGAGAGACATGAATTGAAAAGAAAACCATCTGACTGCTTTTCTCCCATCCACCCAGATTTCACTTTGGTGGCCGATTTAATTTGATTTCTTTTTCCCTGCAAAGGGCAGGACTTTAGGCTGTTACTCTCATACTGACATACCAAACCCTTGGATTCACACTGACCACAGGCTGGCTCCAACAGCATGATGGCAGTATTAAATCAAACCCACTGTTTTGTGTAGGTAAAATTATCAGCAGACCTCCAATAGAAACAATTTAGGAAGCAAAAGAAAGCAGTCCGATGGCGAGTGACTCTCTGGCTGCCTCCCTTCTTGCTCTGACACTACAGGAAGGCTTTTGCTTTTGCTATGGCTTTGGTACCACCTGATTCCTGCAATGAAAATAATGTGGTGATTATGACCTTCTCCAGAATGATGGGTATTTTCTGCAAAAGGAAAACTGTCACTAGACAGCAGTGAAAGCAGAATCTGGAGCTGGGGCACTGTGGCTATTCTTCCTGTAGGACAAGTCCTTTTTGGTTTCTGCTAGTATTTCATAACTGCTCCCCTGAGGCTGCAGTAGTGCAGTACTTTCCAACCTTCTCCAGGGCTGCAGCCCATACACGGCACATTGTTGTACACAAGATGGTGTTAACTCTTGAAGCACAAGGAAACCATGGAGGATGCACAGAAGGATGGCTGCACTAAATAAGATTCTGAGATGATCTGAAAACTGATGCAGGAGATATCACTGTAATACCAATTGCCATTTTACTCAAACATATATCCCAGGCTGCATCTTCTTGGCATTTCTATCCATTTAAAGGGTTAGCATTGACTGGTATTGTCACATCTCTCCCAAAGG
This sequence comes from Piaya cayana, assembly GCA_013389865.1. NCBI lineage: Eukaryota > Metazoa > Chordata > Aves > Cuculiformes > Coccyzidae > Piaya > Piaya cayana. The sequence goes on along the minus strand of WAAB01023992.1, from coordinate 141,711 downwards.
CTCGATACAACGATGTAGTCACAAATTTACTCAATGCATATAACATTGACTTAAGAGACTAACCTTGGCTCCCCACCAGTCCCCAAGGCTTTGTTACCTCCTCTTGAGAGCCCTGCCACCCATGAGCTATCCCACCCTGATCCACAGGCTAAGTATGACCCCTTGGTAGGTACTGCCTACCTCCAGCTGAACACTTAGACCCAGGGCAGAGCTGCCTCTTATGTACCAGTCTCAGCACTTCCCTGCTCTCCAGGTAGAGACCAGGGTCTAGTATAATCCAACCACAACTTTTAGCCACTGCTGTGAAACACTCTTTGTGAAACTCCCACTGAAGGATTTGTGACTGCCCCACACCCCTTGACTTCTGCCTCTGTATCTGTGACTTTGTGCTGCTCATCCCACTTTGACTTTAAGAGTTCTTCAGACTCCTCCTCCACTGATTTCTCAGCGAAATGCTGCTGGGCACAAACCACCCACAAGACCAGCTGAAGACACCTCGGTAAGGAGGATCTAGTGGACCCTTGAACCCATCCCTTTGCTCACTGTTTTTCCAAAGGGGCATCAGGGTGAAGTGGCAGATGGGAAGATGCGTCTGGCAAAGAGAAAAAGTGACCTTCCAGACTTTTTCTTTCTACACTCATTTTCCAGCCAATCTTCTCAACCAACTTGCCATTAGTCAGGTATTCCCTATGCTAACAGCTACCTGCAGCCTGGGCAGGATGCTGTGGGACAAAAGTAGTGCTGAGGGCAACACCTGAGCACAAGGCAGGGCAAGTGGCAATCACAAATACCCTTAGGAAGACATAGGGTGGTAATTTTTGTATTATAATCAAAGCAGCTGGTGCTGTGGGAGAAGCCTTGTAGAATAATTTGTATGACTGAATCTTTTACTGCATTAGTCCAATACTGCATTTTTCAGTGCGCAGTGTATTCTGTCAGCTTTTCCCACGTTTAAATATAACCAGTGGCAGAATATATTCTGCATTATTTTGATTAGAAAAAAAAATAGGAGAAAAAGGGAGCAATGTCACGCACGGAGTAATAAAAAAAATTACTTACATCAGCAGACAGTAAGAAACCTCTCAAAATACCAGCATTTTACACAGGGACACGGATGCATAAAAGTTACTGTCAAAATGTTTATTGCAAAATAGAAGTTTGGAACAAAGAGAAGCAAAGGAAAATGTTCACATCAAAAGAAAGTTTATGACACCAATTGAGGATATTTAATACAAAGCAGGATTTCTTTTTCTTTGTTGCTTTGGTTTTACACTAGAAAATCAAATCCACAGTGTGAATAAAACAAGATCTCGTATGTCAAGTGCAATAAAGAGAATAACTGACGCTGCAAGGTTTTACCACACAGAAGTGTAACATCGCATGTTCCACACAAATGATATATTCAGTTTACAGCACAAGAGTTTTGGCACAGGCGCTGCACTCAGCATTGGTTTTTTTCAGAAGGGAGAGTAAATTTTTCTAACACTGTGAAAATATTTTCTATTCAAATTTAATCAGTTCACACTTGAAGTGTAAGTACCATTGACTCCTTGTATTCAGTACAAAACTTTTTCAGTAGTGCAAAAGCAAGAAATGCAGTGGACTATAACTGATTTTAAAAGGCATATGAATACTTAGCACACAATATAAAATGTTTAAAGAAGGATGTTGGTTCTACAGTTTCAAAATTAAATTTTCACACATCAGAAATCTCTGTGCAGATTTTACAGTGTACACCAAGTCGAAGTCCAGGGAAAAGGGAAAGGACTCCCTTCCAAGCTCCTACCAGTGCATCTTAAGGACTGTGAAAATTACTAAATGAGCTTATTTTCCTACCTGAATAATCTACCTAGGACTGTAGTTAAAACCTCTGTCAAGTTAGAGTTCTTATTAAAAACCTGTAAAAGCTGCCTGATTACAGAAAAAGGGACTACAGTACTAAAGACATAGTAACATTGCTGAACACTTACAAGTTATACACACACTTTGGATTTCTGCTACTGCTGATAGCAATCTGAATCGTTATTGCATCAAATACTCAACTCACAATAACTGCTTTAAAATACAGAAGGAACGGGAATTAACATCTCACAAAACCACTGGAGCGATAAACAAATGACAAGTGAAGAACATGATTGTGTGACAAGGAGCTGCTCATGACCTTGCCTCCTGCAAGCCTTTCAAATCTAGAATAGCTTGGGTTGGAAGGGACCTTTAAGATCACCTAGTAGAGGGGACAAACTCCACACTAGGCAGCACGCAATCGGCTAGGGGTGCAGTACACTTATGCACAGTGCCTTAGGACACTTGCTACTCCAAGGAATTAGTGTTGTAATCATCACAAAAATTACTAGATTAAAAGTTTTACTCCATTAATGTCCCCCTCCATTTTTCTCCCAGTGCTGAAGGAGAAGAAAGGGAGCCGCGCAGCTTGTCTTGGTCCAAGCCATTCTGCATCTTCAAGCAAGCCAAAAGCTGATCCTCACCTTTCTCTTGGGCCATTTACCCATCAAAGTCAACACTGGCATTATAACAGCCTGGTAAACAGGAGGTCAGGCCTGGTTCTTACCTTTGCCCTCTGTTAAATGCAGCAATATTATTTAACTGCAAATACCTCCAGAACATTAAGGAAAGTAGAGAAAACTGGGATCCCAAAAGGCCTGGTGGGGACTGTGAGGTGAATGCAGCATAAGGAAGCTGTTGGTGGCTTTGTTTACAGCCCAGAGCAGCCAGATAAACACCTTCTGGGTTTGGTTAGTGCCTTCATAAGCTGCATTATGTGGATGTGGACTGTTTGGAGACCTAGATAATATCCTAGCAATGATACATGTAGGAGATAGACTGGGTTGCACTGCAGAGCAAAATCGGATGTTCAAGATGAAATACTCTGACCTCTTCCAACGTACGTACTTGCCCACCAGAGCTACTTTCAAAACCTTTACGTAGCAAGAAATATATCAGTGGCAGAAACAACACAGCTGGATTCTCACATATGATTTCTGGCTTGCAAACCAGAGGCATCTGGTATGAAAGCTACTACAGGAAAGTAAAAATGCAATCAATACCATTATTTTGTTAATAAGCATAGCCAATATCCTAAGTATACTACTATCTTAGGGGAATTGCACCATAAGAGTTTATCATATGTCATCACCACGGCTACAATTCAGAGACCTTTACTACTTCGAATACATAAGTAATTCTTAAAGAGTTTAATTTTCTCATTTGCTGTAACATGTAATGTATGGGGAAAGAAAGTGGAAGAGGAAAGTCTGTCTTTGTTTCATTAAAAAATACTGAAACTAAGTAGACAGCAGAAATTCCTGTGAGCGTGCTATCAAATTCTGATTATATTTTGCTAAAATAAGTTACACGCCTGGGCATGCACAAAACCTTGAAGGCAGACTTAAATCTTGTGATTTTGCACCTATGAAACCTGGTGTCATGCTACTTAAGGATTATCTTTACTTTTGTAAAGATTAATGCATGGATTTACAAATTCAGTTAAAACCCATGCAAATACAAATGTGCATAAAGTGCTCTAAGATTGTCAGATGCTAAAAAAGTGCAAAGCATCAATGCTAGGGACAGATTTTAATTTTTTTTAAAATACTGAATGTGCTGAACCAAATTTCATTTTCAGTTAAAGCTGTACAACCCTACAGTGCTTATGCGGTACAGTAAATCATGCAAAATGGCAAGCATTTTAAGTGCATATATGAGATTCTATAAACCCATCAAATTTTCCTGGGTGCAAAGTGCTAGTTACAAAAACAGTATCATTGCTGTGTGTGTTAGCAGATGTAGACTTACAAAAATAGTACAAAAATGCACTGGAAACAGCCTATTTGCTCTTATTTCCATTTAATTATTTGCCCTTCAATATCCCTTTTTCTCCCTAAAATCAGGTTGCTTTGATGGGCCTAAGAAGCCATCTCTACCTGAAGGAACAAGTTTCTCCTTGTGATACTCTGTAAACTTATCACATCATTTAAATCATAATTCTGAAACAAAAAAACTTTCTGATACAGGAGAATTAACTTCACACCAATGAATTTGCAACTGTTAGGAAGAAGGTGGAACATGGAATGACATCCTACAGAAATTAAGCATCTTGGAGGGTCTAATACTGTGTAAAGTGAGTGGAGGAGACAAGCCTGAATCCCAGCACTCACTACCTTGCAGGTTACCAGACCAGTGCTGATGTTTAAGGATAGAACAATTCCCTTTCAAATCCTGAAGAGATGTTCACTCATCACTCTAGAAAAACTCCTTCAAATAACTTTCTCTTTTTGTTGACTGAACATGTAATGATTTCAGGCCTGCTGTTATCTAATGTATCCATTTTTCTCTAAGCCATCTACAAAAACACTCACCATAATATGTAGGTTAGAGCTGTGTAACAGGCAAGCCTATAATTAAAGAAGCCACTCAAACCCAGAAGTTTTCATAAAAGAAACTCCTCCGGTAATTGAGAATGGAATTTTGATGGCTTATTCCCGCTACAGCTGAACTAGACAGTAATGTTTTTCTTTTGAAATGCTGCCCTTCTTCCTTGGGCAAATATTTTACATCTTCCTTTCTAACCTGCATTTGTGTTTGCACTGGCTTCCCTCCCTCCTTCTGCATCACCACTAAAGGGGTCATCAGGAGAAACGGACTCGCTGCTCTCAACTTAAGTGCCTGGCAGGCAATTATTGCTGCAGATTGTTACACACTGAGTTTTACAGTAAGTCATAACAGCAGTGGCATTACTTCAAAAGTGATTTAGTTGCAAAAAAAAAAAAAGGTACACAGAGGCTAGTAAATGTTCCTCACGTTACTGCCATCAGAGAATTTCACATAAGCCACAGTAGTAGGGTCCTAGCTGAAATGTCACTGTGGCTTCTCTTTGTCCTTTCATAAGGGTAGCGCACACAGTTTAGGAGATACAACAGAATAAAAATTTGCTAACACTGATTTTTACTCTCAGGTACAAGAATAAGTCCATCAAAGTTAATGAGGCTTCCTGGATTTACATCAACATAATTGAAAATTAGCTTCTAGATCACAATATCTGATAATAGATGCAGAAGTCTGATTGCAGTTTGCTTTGCTAGAGTGAATTATATACACATGCACAAGCACGTGAGGGGAAAAAAAAACATTTATACAAATCATCTACTGATAGGGATTATCTGGATTCTGCTGCTATTCAGTTTTTAAACTGTGTATTTAACTACCCCCCTCTTCCCTTCAACCAAGCTTCTCTCTTCCTAGAAAAGTATTTGTGACTTCCCGCAATATTACATTGAAAAAGGTTTTAAATTAAAAACACAGCAAACCTCTTCACTGCAACAGTAAGAAAGAACAGATTGTAGAGAATAGCAAATCTGGAAGTACTAGTATATTTGTATGATTGACAATTAAAAGGGTAAGGAAAGTGACAAAAATCACAAGAAAAATTTTAAGTACATTAATGGCATTAAACACACTGAAGTTTCCCCGAGTGTTTTCAGATCTTAAGTTTATCAGGCCATAGTTTCTGTAATCAGGCATCAAGAATTATAGATATAATCACAGTTCTTAAAGTAATAATAATAATCATCATCTCAATTAGTTTGGAAAGTTTAGTTCCAAATTTCTACAAAGCAGAAATGTCAGCACATTCTAAACAAAACCACGTCCTTCTACACACAAACATGCTTAGCCTGGTGAACATCTTTTGTTGTTGTTTTCTTTTACAGGATTTAAACAGACCAAACTGACAGGAATCTTGTTCTAAAACTTTATTTTTGCTTTGCTAAAACGAATTTCAGGGTTAAATCTACAACTGATTTCATTCACTGCTATCATCTGTTTCATCACAATAATCATCATCATCTGACCAGTCGAATTCACTGAAACCCAAAGCCATGTTGATTTTCTTTCCTTTTCTCATAGAGGTGGTTTTAGAAGAATTCTTTTTGGCTTGCATGTTTATCTGCATTCCAGAATGCAGGACAGATCCTGCTTTGTTCAGAGAGAAGATATCCCCAAAGCCCGTCATCATCAAGGCCTTCAGACTTTGGTTCATGCCAGCAACCTCCCCGTTACTTGTTGCTGTGATCTGGCATGACATCTCTGCACTGTTTGACTCCTCTGTTTTAGATTCAAAGTAAGACTCCTCAGACATTCTTGCAGCAAGAGGTAAGAAAAACTATTAAAAGGAGGAAAGGACAGAGCAAAAGTGAAAGTTAGAACCAATTTAAAAACTGAGGAAAAAAGACACCACCAGATTAGTTGGCAATCAACAGGAAGCATAACAATTAGTGAATCTAAACATGGAGATCAAGTAAGAATACATTAAAACCAAACAGCTTCATTCTGGGGTCATTGTTCTTAAATAAAAGTGCAAAATCACTGAATCGCATGGCAAGAATCACAAGTAGCAGAGCTTTCACAACAGAAGAAGGTTCAAACTCTTCAATCCTTCATTTTGTACAATGAAAATCAGAACGTGACATTTCCCAGTTGGATGGACTGGCTCCCAGGGCAAGGCAGGTACAACAGAAGTCTCAGTGGGTTGCTTAATTGAACTTTTCAGGATTGAAGAATAAATCATGCTAAGATCAGAGAACCCAGGCAAGCTCCCAAAGATTGGTACAGAAGTAGCAGCCCTCTAAACATCAGAAATAACAGCAGCAGTATTATTAGTGCAAAGACTGTTTGAGAGTATGCTCAAAAGAAAAGCAAGGGGTCATCCTACAACAGCCACTATCAGAAACAAGACCCTCACAAGGTGGGCAAAGGACACAGGAACTGGCCCCTAGCCCACACTACCACCTTGCATCTGGAAGCTGTCCCAGGGAGGAGTAGTCGGGGAAGAGGGGTGTTTGGTCAGCTCCTTCAGCTTGGTTGCTATTAATTTATTCATTTTTGTGATATCAAAATATAGCTGCAGTTATAACAGCATTTTCCATAAATGAAGCATGCCTTCTCCAACTGAACAATGATTAATGCTTCCATGGCTGGACTAGTAACTTTTCTCACATGCTTGCCTGTTCTCCACAGGGATTAAAAACTCTGGTGTTTTTGTCCCAAATAATTCCACCTACTAAAGCAACAGCAAAGGAGGTGTGAGCGAATATTTGAGCTGGCCTTTCTTTCTAAAGCTGTCTGCAAAACAATCTGCCCAGAATTCATGGTTTTCTACATTTTTCACAGCCTAATTAAAAAAAACTAACTGAAGAGTTGGTGGCAGTTGGTCACAATAGGTTACAGGGGAGATTATGGCGACACCTTGGTCTGTAACTCAGGAGGTTTCATAGCTGTGCTGCACAGAATGCTCATTTTTTTGCCAAAACCATTTACACTGACAAGCTATCTGTCATTAAAAAATGGAGGAATAGCTGTCTTTTGTTCCTCAAGTTTTCCCTATTTACATAGACTTTCTATCTGCATCATGTTTAACAAAAGTTAGCAGTCATCATTAAAGAAATTAAAATAAAGTTAAGAGGTTGGGCAGACGGGGTGGCACAAACACTCTTCATGTGTCCCCTGGCTGTCTATGTGACAGAAGAACCTGCAGCTAAGCTTCTGTAAATCTGGCTGTATAGGAGAAAGAGAGCACACAATGACCAAAGCCCTGCTCAGATCACAGATACCAAAAGCTCTTACTAACGAAGACAACAAGTACTTTAAAAACAAGATCTAGCCATAGATATGAAGTGACAAGCACATAAAATTCAGTGCCAGATTGTTCTTCTGTCAGCTATTGGGGTTTTAGTCACTTAAATCCATGAAAACACATCCCCTGACATACGGGAAGAATTCGCTATAAAAATCAACAAAGCTGCAAAACAGCTTTCCTCTAAAACACATTTCTGGGTCAGCGTTTGTGCAATGCCTGATAGAGGATAAGCTCTGAATGGATCATAACTGTAGCTCGTTTTGCAAGCTATAATCACTTTATTTCCTCCATATTTTGCCATCTCATTATCTGAAGAACTTAAGGGCAATTTGCAACAGGACTTGCCTTTGGTGTTACACTGCATATGATTAAGTCTCATGAAGAGACCTTCACAGACAGCCAGTATCCCCAGTCTCTGTACAAGCCACTGCTCTTAAATCACCACCTGCAGGTCCATATCTGGATTTCATGTCTTGCTCACTGCCTTCCTCTATATATGATCTTCAGCTTAGCTACCTTCCCTTCTTAAAGTCACGTCCTCTTTCAAAAGAAATCTCTGTATCTCTGGATATATTTTACTCCTCCAAAAGGCTCCAGATTCCCTTGTGCAAGAGGCTCATAGAGGTCTGCACAAAGGGAAGCTGCAGAGATCAGACTCCAACTTGTCTGTTTTATTAAGACACAACAGAAACAGAGTCAAAACAAGATGAGAAAGAAACACTGCTTTCACAGAAGTGATTCTAAAGATTTGCCTCATCCTTCTCATGCTGATACTCTGTTCTTTGGAGTAGGAGTAGCCTGCCACTCATGGCTACCTACCATGCAGAATGAAGCATCTACAAGCCTCAAAACACTACAGAATCAACTGGCAGAGACAGCCTCCCTGCTCTCCTTTCACTTGCTTTTTTCTCTTTCTGCACATCACTTTAACAGAATCTTGTTGGCCTCTCGTCTTTGCTGCAGAGCAAAACAAAGTGACTGCCAAGCACAGAGCAGAGATGACAGTACCAGGTAAAACACAGCAAGGCCTGGCACTGGTTTAGAACCAGGTATAAGCCTAGTGGCCACTCTAAGCTGTGTTATTAGCTCTGGATACCATATCTTTGCTTTGTTTTTTACAGACAAAGTACCTTAAAATTAAGTAGTGAACCTCCCTGTTGCAAACCTCCAATTTGACACTGCCTAGAAAGACATACCCTCAATCAAGGGGGAGAATAAGACAGTGTTGACTCCGAGGACTGCAGTTTGCAAATAAAGTGCCCACAGATATTTTGAAAATGCTTTACAGCTATGAACTTATAATACAGTTGTATTTGTAACCAGTGCCTTGCAGGACGTAATTTGCTATGGAAAAAACCCCCCATCCTGCTTGAACAAGCCAAATTTTGCCAGTATGTCAACTTTGTCCAATGAAAGAGCTTTTTAAAAAGCTTTTCCATGTAACAGTTCACTAAAGAACTGTGGAAAAAACAAAACTCTATTTCCCTATTAGAAGAAATTGCAATTAAATGCAACAGGAGAGTCAGGTTAATGTTATGCAGAAAGACACTTCATGCTTAGTACAACAGGCCTTAGCACAATGCTTTATTCTTTCAGCAATGCCAGCTCTAAGTGAAAAGTAGAAGTCATAAGCAAGTATGGCATAAAAAACTCTAGGGTCTTGCTCATGAAAAGATTGCTCATTAAAGCTGTGTCTCATGCTGTGCTCAGGATAGATGATGGCCCACAGCTCAGCTACTGGAAGTTTGCAAGGGTTAAGGCAGACATACAGATATCTACTGAGAACACTGCACATAGGAAAAACATTCATCGTTCATGATTTCATTACTGCATGTTCACAGCAGGAACATGAAAGTAACTTACTTCAAACAATAGCAGTAAGCTACACCTTAAAAACAAGCTGTATGTAAATGGGGCCTGGTTGGAATCAAGTTTATAAAATAGGATTAAATTGTGCATCAAAAACCTACTTTGATCTCAATTTGCTATTTATTTTGGCTAGTGCTTTAAAAACAAGAAGGTAAAGCAGTATTTTTCTTAACAACAATTCTGTTGTACTATGTCTAGCCATGCATCCACCCCATTGTCCTCCCTCTGCCAATCAGTAATCAAGAGCACCATATTTCATTAAGAAATTCACGGAAGGTTTTTTTCTCAATTTATTAATTGATACGTGGCAATCCTAATAGCTAATAACTGGCCAGTGCAAATAAGTTAACTATATGAAAAAAGCCCTAATTTAATGCTTCAAATTCTGACTCCCTTTTACACAGAATCGACGTTTACTCAAAGAAAAAGAACAGAATAGAAAAAAAAACCGATATAGGTTTCTAAAGCCTTCTGCAAGAAAAAAATTATTCTTACATTTAAGACTAAATTCTGCATCCATTAAAGTAAAAAAAGTTTCTAGATGAAAAATTAATGTATTGAACGTAATCAACATTTAAAGTTGGGAACTGTAATGAAATCAATGGCACATAAGTGCCCTTGGCACAATATAAACTATCAGCAATATCTGAAAATTAATGTAATAGGTTAAATTTAAAAAAATTGTGTAGTGCAGTGATTAAACAGACTTTAATTGGCACAAAGGAACAACTAACTAAAACAGGGGCATGCCTTCCTTGGTGTGTTTTAGATGTACACAAAGTTCCAAACACTTTCTGAAGTAAGATGAAAGGTTGAATTATTGTCTACTTACAGGAGTATTGGACTGTTCAGTTAACTTCTGCTCCCACATCCTCAAACGTCGCTCCCGTTCCTTTAGCTCCTGCTCTTTAAAGCTCAGATCACGCTCCAGTTTCTTTAGTCTCTCTAAGGTTGCCTCAATTTCACATCTGCAGGGAGACAATTTGTTACGTCTTGTCTTTTCCTGACAGATATAAATTGTTCATAATACCCACTTGAATGTTAACTAAATGTGAAAGGCTGGAAAGTACAATACTAACTCAAGCAGTTAATCTAATTATCAAATGCAAAGCCTTTCAGAGCTTTAAGAACAACTGGCAATGTTTATACTTGAGAATACCATAATACCTTCAGTTGAAGAAAAGTAATATTTAAAAAAGTAAAATGTCACAAAATAGCGGCATTTTAAAAACCAAAATGCTCCTTTCCGTCAACATCATGAAATATGATCTTGTCCAAAAAGAAATTGCATAAAGAACTGGTAACAATACAATCATTAGCAACACATTACAGGCTAGAGTCTAAGCAGCTCATTTACCCGGGGTTTGTAGTGTGGCTTATAAATACTATTTGGACTCGCACTCAAAATGCACAGAATCAGCACTCAGGTGTTTTTCCCACTTACCTTCCTGTTCTCTACATGAAAACGTAAGAGCAAGAATATAAACCACAATACTGCAAATGGTTACAAATACAAGCTTCTGAAGTCAGGGCTATTTAATAAAGGACTTGGTGTACTTTTCTCTGCTTCTCACCATATATGCCAAAGTGTGAAAAATAAGAAAGTCTTTGTTGTACCATCTTTGTTGGATTGCATTGCATGTTTGTCAGCCCTTAAAGTGTTTTTATTTGACATGCTTTCTAATGGATAGTATCTTTTAAACACATGAACTGAACTGTTCTTGGAAAATATTTGAAGAAGTTTTGTGCTACAAATGTATGGGTGTGTACTAGAAAGTGCAGAAAAAGAATTATGTCACTAAGTTCAGCCAGATTTTTTCTTCTTGTGGGATAACCAAAGAAAAACCTTCAATTTGTATCAGACGTTGTATTTGCATTCAACAAAACATTCCTGTGACTGGAAGACTGTGCACTGCCTGCCACTTGTTTCTTGGAAGATTACTTCAACTATTCCTTACTCACATTGTAGGAATAGTCAATCACAGTGTTTGATTTTTCTCCCAGAGAGTGAGCTCCTAAGGAGACAAAGATCCTAAAGAGAGCTCTGAAGATGGCTACTGGGACTCTGCAATGCTAAATCTACTCAAACTTTCACAACATTTTCCATTCATAAAAGCACTGCAAACAAAATAATCTGCTCTTTCCGATGTTTTCAAAAAGAAAAGGACTAAACATAATTTGTTGTAATTTCTTGGGGGGGGCCGAGAAAAAATAAAAGATAATTATTTCTTTCTGTAAATCTCCTGTCCTAGCATAGGATGATTAAGCTCTTCTCCACTATCAAACTAAAGGAGTTCAGCCTCTCAGTGTGGGGAAATGCACGCCCAAATAGTCTATTTAAATAAATGAAATAATTTAAATATTCCAAATCTTATAGATTTCTTATTTTAATAAGACACCCCAATCGGAGAGTTGGAAACTACTGCAAACTCTACCACCATGCTTAACTCCACTGCAAAAATCAGCCACCTGGGGCAAGGGCATTTATCACACTTAAATCCTGCTGAGCAAGCTGTTCGATGTGGTGGTCAGAACAAATGTCCCTCACAATTACTATGCTTCAGATTTCAAGTAAAACTCTTGTATTTAGACATGCAAAGGTCAGGGCTGATCTTACTGCTGGGTGGAAAGTGGTCACACATCTCAATATATAAAAAAAAATTCCATCCTAATGAACATTTCCCTATAATAAACTTTTTGTCAGGGGCAACATATGCTATGAAATCTACTGTGGGAACTACAGAGCAAACTGAGGACAGATGCAAGTGTTGCTTTTTTGAATTTGTCTCTTAACATCACTGCTACTTATACACAGCTTTCATTTTTAAAATACACAAATTAAGGTTCCCGTTAACATTCTGCATTAGGAAAGTCCTAGAACAACAGCTTTCTGTATGTCAAAAGTCTATTCTGTGCTATAATTACTTCTCTTCATTAGACAGAAACTTCTTCTATAACAGAGGGTCAATCTGTGAAAACAGTTGCATTCTGAAAAATAATTCCACTGTATAATAAAACTGAGTAATTAAAGAGAAAGCTACTGTACATTGCCCAGTTAATGAGTCTTACTTCATAAATGAAGCAGCTTGAAACATTATACATGGTAGGGCATGTGGGTTTGTTTGCTTCTGTAGTTCTGCAGTCTGAGCTTGCTGGCTTTTCTAGAATAATCTCGTTCTGTGACACCGAGGAATGTATACTCTATTATTAGAAACAATAATGATAAACAGTCACAGATTAAAAACAATGACTGGCATTTGTTTATATGTCTTGGATTGCTACTGATACACTAATGTAAGTATCACTAATAGACTACTTTAATCATTAGAACAGTTGTAGGGAGAGGGTGGAAGGAAAAACGTAGTTAGCATATACGACTAAATGCAGACAAATGTGATCTCTTGCTGAACTGGAACATCATTACTTTGATAGTAATTTTTTCTTGATGTAATAAAAACGACTTGAGAAAGATCTCCAAAACGATCACAGATTAAGAACTGAAACACAATATAGAGCTGTGCAACTTAGTTGCAAGACAGTGCCACGTTCAAATAGATAATAAAAATGCAAAGGGTAGCACAGTTAGGAAACATAATACTGAATTATTTTAAGAAAATGACAAAACAGGCAGATTAAAATGCATTATTAATCTAGAAATCCAGACCAGTAAATATTGCAAATAAGACTACACTAAAGATAGGTCAAAGTGCCATTTACCTCATTACTTCTATCGGTCATGTATAGACTCGGCCCACTCTGTTCTCACACCAAGCAGTCAGATTTTGATTATTGTTGTTACGCACCATTATAGATGCATTCTTTGCACATCAGAAAAAGAACGTTACCTTGCAGCTTAAGAATAGGAAAAAGTATAATCTAGTTTGTCTGAGTTTGATTTGCTGAGATAAGTGCAGTAGCCTTGTATACAGTATCTGAAGCGCTAATCTGGAGGTCCCTGAGAGAACAAGCATAACCTTCACTTTTCCCAAGCCCATCCTTCTCAAGGGCTCTGTTAGACAAGCTTCCTTAAAATCCTTTATTTATTTATTATTCCTTCCCTATTACCAGCCCAACTATCTCTCTGCAAATCACTCAGGGATTTAAAAAAAAAAAAGATTAAAGCAATGTGTAAAAGCAAAGATTTTTCAGTGCAGAAGTTTTATGTTTTAACTTCTGTGAAGCTGTTCTCAGAAACTGTCTTAAGTCTATTTTAGTTTATCCCTTAAGATCACTTTAGGCCTACAAGTCTTTAGTCTCTTTTAACTTGCAAAATTTTTTACTAAATTTCTGGCAATTTGACTTAATCTCCAAGAGCATCTCCATACAGACATGGCTTTCACATGAGAGAAGACAGCTCTTACTGGAATTCAGGTAAGAGTGCGCTACTTTTAGCTCCTGAGAAAGTCCCCAGCAACATGCTGGGCTTAATTCAGAAATCATCATCTTTGTTTTCAGGTAAATCACGCCCCACCGCAAAACTGTGTTTTCTCTCTCACATCTCCTTGCCTCTAAGTTATTTACTCTTCAAAAAAAAAAANAAAAAAAAAAAAAAAAGGCAGCTAGATTTACCTTGGAAAGTCTGCACAATAAGATGTTTTTCCTGACCTGATAATGCCACAGAACTTTTGCTTCTACATGGCTATTCATTAACACCTTGAAAGCCGTTCCTCACTGGAGTCATCTAGGTGCATCAACATAAAATTTTCAAGAAACAGCCATGCCACCTGAGTCACGCCCCAAGAAATGAACTGATTTAGTAAAAGAAGTTTAACGTTCCCAAATGTCAACTAGCACAGTTTTTTTTTCTGCTACACTGGAAAGATGGAAGCAGTTATTTGTTCTCCTTAAAGGAGTTTGAGAACTTGTTCATCTTTTAAATTGATATTTTTATTATTTGGGGGAAAGCCCTTACCGTGGGGGTATTTTTCACCCAGTCCTCCTTGTCCTCTCCTACCAAGATAACAACGGGATGCCCAGAGTCTGCAGGGACAGTGGTGGCCAAGTCATATTTTACCCTTGAAGCACTTGTGCCAAGCCTTGGGGTGAGCAGGCGTGCTGACCAGTGAAGGCCAATGGCATTTCGGCTTGTATCAGAAACAGCATGACCAGCAGGTCAAGGAAGGTTATTCTCCCTCTATACTCGGCACTGGTGAGACTGCTCCTTGAATAATGTGTTCAGTTCTGGGCCCCTCGCCATAAGAAGGATGTTGAGGTTCTGGAGAGTGTCCAGAGAAGAGCAACGAAGCTGGTGAAGGGGCTGGAGAACAGGCCTTATGAGGAGCTGCTGAGAGAGCTGGAGTTGTTTAGCCTGGAGGAGACTGAGGGGAGACCTCATTGTTCTCTACAACTACCTGAAAGGTTGTAGAGAGGAGGGTCCTGGCCTCTTCTCCCCAGTGACAGGGGACAGGACAAGAGGGAATGGCCTTAAGCTCTGCCAGGGGAGGTTTAGGCTGGACATTAGGAAAGCATTTTTCACAGAAAGGCTCATTGGTCACTGGCAGAGGCTGCCCAGGGAGGTGGTTGATTCACCTTCCCTGGAAGTGTTTAAAGGACGGGTGGATGAGGTGTTGAGGGACATGGTTTAGCGGTTGGTAGGAATTGTTGGACTCGATGATCCTAGGGGTCTTTTCCAACCTGGTGATTCTGTGAAAAGCGGCGGCGGGGAGGCGTGAGAGGCGCCCGGCGCAGGTGGGCGCTGCGGCCAGCAGGTGGCGCCCCGGGGCCGCAGAGCCAGGGCGGCCCCGGTTATTTGCACCCCGCCAGCCGCCAGCTCGCTTTTTCCGCTCGCCCCGCTACAACGACGGGTCTCTCTTTTTCCTTGGAAACCCGCGAAGGAAGGCTGGAGTGCCGGTTTGCACCCGGTGCGCTTCGCCGTCCTCCACCCGGCCCTGCTCGCCAGGGTTCTTCGCTCCCGACTCCGACTGCGGGCAGGGAATCTTTTAATACTTCTGCTCCCTGCTTACCTGGAGCGGGGCCAGCGATGCTTAATATAGACCGAGGCACGATCCCCGGGCACAAATCATATGCCTGAGCAGATCCCTTTTCAGTTTTCCAAACAGAAGGATGGAGTGGGAAGCAGTGAGCTTTCTCACTCAGAGATGGGGTTTTTTAAGTTTTGGCACATACAGAGCTTTTACTGTTAAACTCTGCTATGTAACAATTTTTTTCTCCGTTTATGAATAAAATTACAGTCAGCAATAGGTAACATCATATACTCAACCCATGCTGGTGCACTATGCAAAACCAGGGCTGGGTATATGCTGAATGCACGGACTCAAAGTCAACACAAAGGGCAGAACGCACAAAAAATGGCAAAACACCTACAAGTGAAGACAAACGGAGACTCAATTTGAAAATTTCTTTTGTACGCTTTATCGCTTCTAAAAATATATATATATACCTATTCACATACGCCTATGCCATTTCAATGAAACCTGCATCAAATGCACATGTACCCAAATAGTTTTGCCCTCACACTACTGACCGAAAACACATGATTAGTTTTAAGATGTGAATCACAAAACCATAAATATCATGATACCTAAACCAGTGTAATAATAAATATAGGGTACAGCTAAGTATACTGGCTCCTAATACAAGTTTCACAACATTCCGAGCATTCCTGAAAAACAAGGTAAGCTGCATTCTAAAAATACGTCAAGCACAAATATTTTCTGCTAATATATCACTAGACTCTGATGTCTTTCTGAAAAGAATATGGACTTCCATCATTTCAAAGGAAAACCACATCGTTTCATCTCGGGAGGAAGGAAACTTACCTCCACTCTGCTTTATTATGCAGGAATGAGTTACACTGGTCTGGGAGGCTGCTGTCATTTGACATAGATTCCAAGATTGAAATGATCTGCTTGAAAGATGGTCTTTTCTGAAGGAAAAAATACAAAACAAAAACCAAAATAGAGCATTTGCATTCACATACAACTATTACTGTGTAAAATTATTTGCAGGAGTTTTTCAACTGAAAAACTGCAAGCAACAGAAATTGGGATGCTGCTTTCAGAACACAGCATCCTATGAAAGGACTCTAAATTTATAAATGGTGGGTTTTTGTTCTTCCAATTGAAGACAAGGTCAGTTTGGGCAGAATCACATAAGCTAGTAGGACTCACATCTTAGCTTACTCTCCCAGTAAAACCTTTTGGTTATCGATATGAGGATTAAACAACATCAGTATCATCAATACACATCAATATTCTTAATTTTAAAGTTTTCCTCAAGCTAAAAAAGATAATATTGCCCAGTATTACTTGCAACTGATAATTAGATAGATGGATGGCCTTTTACAGGTAGTAACTCTCTTTAATGTGTAAACAAGATATTAGCTCATCAAAAATCGGTTTCTGGCTGCAGTTCTGCTCTTGCAGAGGGCATAATTTCCAGAAAAACCTCTCACCTAGCTACCTTGGCCTGGCAGTCAAGCTCATGTCAGTGGTGCCTGTGCTTTTTGGTCCTGGGCTCATTTACTGAACTTTCTGCTCCAGGGCTCCCCATGCAGCACTCAGTGAGCTCAGTAGTCAGAGAGCAGTTGCAGCTTCTACCTTCCCCTTAGTCCCACAGGGAAACTGTGAGGTAGGATAACTGAAAACTGAAAAAGCCACAGTTAAATATGTTTCTTGAAAGAGTGCTGACTCTGTTAGTCTGTTTGACAGACCCCAGACAAGGTTGAGACAAAAGGTTGAAACAAAATGTAGATACATAATAAGGGGATGATGCACATTCTCTCTCTATTGCGCCTGTAATTATACCATTTCTGCTAAAATTACAGATGCCGCAATTAAAACGTGCATTTTAATTTGGGAGCACAAAAACAATTAGGAACAATGCTGAGGTGTCTCTCCCTAGAAGATCCAAGTGATTTCCACATTATAAAAGAAAGACAATTTCCTTATTTTAAATGTCAAACAGCACGAAAAAGTGTCAAATGCATAACAAAAAGAAAAGACAAGCTCTCTTATACTGTAGAGTTGCTCTATTCGGCTGCAACTGGAGGCTTTGTCTGTCATTTTTTGATCCATCTCCATGATTTCAGGCAACAGGCAGTTGGATGGGCTATGCAGATTTTCTTTGCCACAGATACTGCTTGCCCCAGCCACCCATGTGCTTATGCAGCTTGGTCTCTAGCCCAATGTCCATGGAGCAGCAACCCAGGCACCCTGAGCAGCACAGCAGCAAGGGCCTGCTCAGCAGCACACTGCTTGCACTTGCTGATCAAGTTCCAGTGCACATACCCAGCAGAATCTCCCTGCATTTCCAGAGGGTGGGAGGTGGCAGCAGTCATCCCCCTGCATGCATGATGCTGTTGGATCTGCCACAGCTGAACAAACCCTCTGAGCACACCCTGGAAGAGCACAAAGCTCCCTGGTCAAGGAGTGTGCCGTGCTAGGGGCTACGAAGCACAAAACTCATCCCTGGCACCAACTGGGACAGACAACTCTGGTGCAGTTTTGGGGAGGAAGAACCTTCCAACAGCCCTCACACCCTTCCTGTTTCTACAGCTGCATCACTTATAATCACCCCAATGGGTGTGAACTGTTGAAAGGATTCAAGGAACACACCAGATAGGAGATCGTGGCTCCCCACCAACACACCAGGGTACTGCTGCTACGTAGTCCAGCAGACAGGCAAGCACATAATGCGCCTGTACTAAACTAATCCTGTTTTCAGGAAGAGATGCAGGACAAAGATACCCATGCTGCATTATTTAAGAATACTTAATGGCTTATTTAGGATTCTTTTACAAAACATTTAAGTGAGTTTTGCGTGCTGCTTCTTCCTCGGGGATATACTGGGAGGTACAGGGCAGGGCTGACACAAAGTGAACACAATTAACACTACTATCAGACCTGCCCAGAGTAAATGGAGTGGGAATAATGACAGAGAACAGGGCTTTTATTACAGACAGGCGAAAACACTGACTGACTGATTTAGACAGAGTAGCAACACAGTCTTTGGGAGCCATTGAAGTAAATGGAGCCATTGAGTTGTGCAACTGAAGCTGGAACAAACCCACAGTCACAGGGCTGACAAAGTTTGTACGTCTCTGGCTGTGCAATTACTGTGAACAGCCACCAGATACACTGCCAACTTTGCAGCTGCCAGATTTACCAGTTCCTGCTTTCCCTGGAGGCAAAGCTGACAGGAAGACACAAGCCTACACTGCTATGTGGGTTTTGTTGGTTTCTTCCCCCTAGGCAAGGATAATTTCAGATTTAATAAATGCACTCCAAGTGCAGACTGATACCTTGGTTAAAAGTGGTAAAAAGCAACTGTTGAAACTGGGAGCCCAAGCTGGCAAGCTTTAAAAAAAAAAAAAAATTAAAAAAGAAAAAAAAAAAAAATTAAAAAAGAAAAAAAAAAAAAATTAAAAAAGAAAAAAAAAAAAAAAGAGTCATATTTTCAGTGGATGACTGCTTAGTACTTCCTAGAAAAATCAGGCATCTCAAGTCATTCCTTATAAGAGATTCTTAAAATATCAAGGCATGAGTTGCCTTTGAAAATTGTTTCCCTTTATATCTGTGATGTCTCATCCAAAAATCTTTAAAATATAATGCCCCTCTAGAAACAATTCTGGATAGTGTTTTCACTATTTCCTTCCGCTCCGTATTTCTTACTGAACAGGTCTGCCTAAAACCAGCATATTTAAACCATATGGCTTTCTTTTCTTGCTGCTCCTCTGTTCCCAGGTTTCCAATTTCCTTTAAAATATTCAGGAATTTATAAACATCTTTGATATTAAAGTGAGAATAAACTTAAGACACAGATGAATGAAAAGGCATCACTCACCTATGTTTCAAAAGCAAGTATTCCCAGTAAACAAAGGCATCTGTGATGAGCAACCTTGTTAGAAAAATTATCTAGTACACAAGCAAAAGCAGCTTGTTTGGTAAGGATTTTAACATTTCGAAGTAGTTATTTAAGACACTTAGTTACCACAGAGATTGTTCTTTAATAATTACTGACTTAAGATATTTACTAATTAACTTTTTAGTAAAATGCTTTGAACCCACTAGTGACTGTTTGCTTTAACTAGCACAGTTTGAACTGTATAAAAACTACCATTACAAATAGCATACGAAACAATGCACTACAGATAATCTCCTCCACATATGAATAAATTCTTAAGAATTCAAAGCAAATTTAATAACTGTTCATTTTAATAAGGAAGTTATGGTGTGAGCAGTGTCTGACATTCCAGCGGCTCTGCAGCAGCTCTCCAACTGTACTCCTTGGCCCCACTAAACACACATCCCTCTTTTCACAGGAGTAAGCCACCTAAAGATATCTCATGCTTTCTGTGGGCTAAAAAAAGTATGCATGTTAGCAACTCCTTTTGAGCAGCTGACATCCTCAAGCTCACCTCTGCTTGACCTTCAGTAACTTGTTCATGCACTGAGTACCTGATTTTCTAAAGCCAATCCTGTTGAAAAGGGAACGTTACACAGAGCAGTATTTGAGAGGTGTGTGCTCCATCTTTTGGTTCATGCAGGCCACACAGCCTTTTATCAAGGCTGTAAGAGGGCCGTAAGTAGCAATCCTTTCCCAACACGTGACTGAATAAGTCAGTCACATGCCCAAACCGTGGTCAGAGATTACTCCATTTCAGTCATGTGAACCAAGCATTTATAATTGCCTAACAGAATAGAAGCTGCATGAAAAAAGTAGCAAAGAGCAGACTGTCACAAAACCTCATCTAACCTAAACTTCATTCTTTGCCTCTAGGAACAGTGCTGCCAGGAACCAGCCCAGACAGAACATAGCCTGACAGTTAGGTATCCTTTTTTTTTTTTAGAAGATGCAGATCCCTTCCTCCCTCTCCTTGAAAAACAGCAACAGCCATCTGGACACTTACATGTGAGGCTAGGAAGCGCTGATCTAGTATTTGCTGCAATTACAGAAAAGAAGCTCCAATAATTCTTATTCTGTGGCATTTGGTAGAGATGCTGATGCTTGGAAGTAGTTATAAAAGATACAGAGTTACCACTAGAAAGTGCTCATCAGCAATTATTGACCTAGAACTTAAATGTTTGTTTACTGTATATTCAAAGACTCAGAACACTTTTCTCCCCTTCCTTCAGTGGAGACGGTAAAGACAGGGATACTAGGGGAATGGCATTTAAATAGGTGTTCATGTGGAAACAACACATTGATGATGTATTCTAGACTTCCAGATCCACTCTATAGGAAAGCAACTCCTTGCTTAAGAAAAAGAAACCAAGGGAAATCTCATATTGCTCTTCTATAGTATTCTCTGATGACAGCAAATTCTAGATTTACAGCACCTAAGTGCTACAATTTGCCTTGGGATTAATCTCTCCAAAGCAGTAGCTAACTTCCTGCTAAATTTGAAGGAATAGTTATTGCTAGCACCTTGACTTGAGAGAAAGAGCATAATTTTCTTTCCTTATCAATCCTTCTCCCTCTCAAATACCATCATAGGCAAAAGAAATAGATGCTAATACCTGGAAATAAAGCTATTAAGCCCAAAGGCTTTTTCCAGTCAGTTTTATGTACAACAGGATGGTAGCAGAGTCAATTTAAAGAAGGCAACTCCCATAATCTACAAAAGCTTTTACTGTGGAAACAGTCTTTTTCCCTTTCAATTTATTCTCATAGGGGAAGATTAATAGTGACAGTGGTTTGGCTCTAACTTATATTTTTACTCCATTCGCCTGGTTAAACAGTATATTGCAGTAATTTTACTATTATTACAGTATAATCATTACAAAATACACCATTTAAAGTCCCAAGGGAAAAGATTAAGGAAGGTTTAACATTAATTTGGAATGTGTCACTGCTGTTCCTACCCACATTTTATAAATTAACTTATTCTTTACATGTTTTCAAGACAAGTAGAGCATCAAAGTTGGACCTTGAAGCAGATATTTTATATGCAATACTCACATACATCCAAGAAAAATTACCTATTAACTACTGAAAGAAAATAGAAATTAATTTTTCACTTGCTCTAAAATTACAACATTCTTGCCATCTCACCCTATTTTACAGGCATTGTCTTTAACAGTCAGGTAAGTTAGTAGAAAAATAACTTTTGATTAGAAGAGAAAGAGAGACATTACGGTATAATTATGCAAACACATAAAATAAAGACAGTCTCAGCTATCTTCAAGAAAAAAATGTGTCTACTAGCAGGCAGCAGTTATGTTAGCTGGGACTTGTCGCTCAAGGAAAGACTAACACACTTTGCAAAACAGGGCAGGGGGTGGTGGTGTAGAAATCAAACAGAGATTAAATTACCTTTGAATCAGCATCCCAACACTGGTGCATCAGTTCTGCAAAACTTCTGGGACAACTGCTTGGAATGGTTAATCTCTAAAGGAGAGAATGTGCCAGTTATTGGAAGCATTTTCCTTTAAGCTGCTACTAAGAGATGTCCTACAAAAGCAATGCAATTAAAAGAAGTAAAATGCATTCTTCTCCCTCTTAAATGCAATATTAAAAACTGAGGATTGTATTAAAAATAAACATAAAAATTACTAACATTAGCAAGATGTACAAATTGTTTAATAGACCTATAAAGAAGGAATGGAACAAATGCACAAACAGAGTTAATTAAAGCTCAAAGACAAGGAAACAAAAACAAGGTGAACAGCTTTTAATATCAGAACATAATAGTTTGTGGAGGTTACTGCATGGTATTCTACAATGCTTGTCATGATAGGTATAATGTACAGCCTGCCTTAATTCCTCTCTCCCACACACGATCCAGCTGTACAATACGTAATCACTTTTGATATATCTAATGGCTGAAACACATTATATTAAGTGAGTTAAAAAGAGTTAAGTAAAGCTCTACATGACACAAGAGATGTTTCATGAGCCTGTGGTCAGAAGGATTAATGAGAACATGCAGATCTCGGAGAGCACTCACAGAGCACAGTGAACTCGTATAAATATTTCCTGATGACTGAAGACGAGGATTTGCTGGTTATAGCCAGGGCCACTGACTACAGAGAACTAGTCTGAAGTTTGTTTTCCTTTGATGAGACTTCTAAACCATGAAAATATTCCCCTAGTCAGTCTTACTTTTCATTTAAAGACTCTGTCTCCACACTTGAAAGCTTAAAAGCAATTCCATTCTCATCTACACATCCCCATAAACCAAAGCCTCTCCAGTTGAGATTAAATGTGTATCCCAACAACTTCACATATATAAGGAGATCTGTCTGCTCTTGCTACGGCAGTTAACTGATTTCAGATGTTTCATACTAAATTTAAAAAATGCACAGATAAAAAAACCAGTTTCTCGATGAAAACAGGTCCAAATATAAGAAGGATCAAGCTGGAAAAAGATTTTTCTGTTCTGTATCAGGTAAGAACCAGGTAATACAGTCCTGTTCACACCAAACAGACAGGAAGACCCTTTGATTTGTCCCATTCTCTGGCATTTCATCAGCAAAGCAGAGTTAAGTTGTGTCACGCTGTACCACTATATTACTCCAAGGTGACCTCTAAAGCCTTGCAAGCCACAGTAGCCAAAGTAAGAGTCAAGAAATTCTGCTGCACAAGCATTTGTACACTACGAAAACTGGAAACATGAGATATAGAGCCAGGGCACTGCAGAAGTATGATTATTAAAATAATGTAATACCTTAAGGTGTAAAGCTTTCTGGACAAGAAATACACAGAAATTTGCACAATGCATAAACAAGTTGTACTGGTGCTTGGATCTGTGGCTGAGTCATTAGCCTAAAAATACACTGCCTAGTCTTGCTACAGCACTTGTCTGTAACCCTCACTGTTCCAGGAGGCAGAAAATCAGTTGCAATCACCATTTATATGTGTGTCTCTTGTACAGAACTTTATCTGTCATCTAAAGCAGAGGCAGCAGGTTCCAAAAGTGTAGTATTATAATAAAGATGATGTTTCTCAGTGGTAATTTATTATGAGATCATGCCTAGCATAGCCCTACCTCTTGTGTTTTTCTTTCTGGATTAAAAAAATATAAAATTATATAGAAACCCTACCAGAAAAAAAAACACCGTGAAATTATACAGAGACTTGAAAAAGACCCATACAGAATCATTAGGATCCCCTTCATTCATTGGGCTAGGAGTTTGCAAAGGGGAACTTTTCACCCTATGCAACTCTGCTTTGGCCTCAGTCCCATGTTCTTTTAACAAAAGACTTACAGGGCAAAAAAATGAAGAACTGTCTCAACAGTGATCCTGTTCTGTTTTGAACAGGCACCATGCAATCCCATTGATGTCAACAGATTGAACTGAGAGCTGAACCCTACCCTCACACTTGCTTTAGGACACAGAAACTATGAAGAAAAGTAGCACAAGCTGACTTTTATAAGACTTACGCTGGACATGTTGCCAAAGCCATGGTCATTAAAAAATAAAAATTATGTAAGCAAGTGTTATGCCCTCTAGGGTCCCTGCCCTGGCACCCTTCCAAAGAAGATGGTAGCAACAGGCTAGTGGTACCTGGCAAACAAACAGCTGGCTCTGAACACGTCACCCCTTTGGTTTTCTTCAGCCATGAGTGAAACAGTCATCATGTCCACATTTTGTTCACACTGTATTTTACACAGTTCCTTGCTCTGGAAAACTGTAGAGAAATGTGTGTTGTACCCTCTGGTATCTTTCAGTGTACGACTACTTCTCTTCACAACATTCCCAATGCCACTCTGTACCCCTAACATAAACTGCACATGGTAGGCATAGGAAAGAAATACTATTGACAGAAGGCTTTATGGTTCTTCTTTCAAAGTGATGTATGAGCCTTCTAAACTAGCAGAGAGAGAATCTAACTGTGCCTTAGGCTCTGATAAATGCTGCAGAAGACCAGAGTCTTAATCTTCACACTGTTATTGTAGACTTTCCAACTAGTAGGTATACCACAGTATCACTCACTGGAATTAACCCAGTCCTCAAATAGAAGAAAAAAAAAAGAGAGAGAGGAAAAAAAACACCAACAAAAAATATTAAACTAAGAGGAGGAAACCTAAGTACTCTGCTTAACTCTGAAGCATTTTGAGAAACAGTTTATGTAGAATAATAGGAATCTGTATTGTACAGCCACTGTCTCACCATTGTAATGTTTCCCAAGCTTCCGCTGTGTCTAGATAGAGGAGGTTTCATCTTTGTGGAGGATTTCCATGCTTGTCTGTGTGTGGTACAGTCACAACTTTAAATGTTTTTTAAATGTAGTAACTGTCTTTGATATCAAGAGACTATGTGTTCAGATATACGCTCACATGTCCAACTAACTGAAAGCCTCAATTTGTAAGAAGAAGAAAAGCGAGGCTGGGGACACTGTACAAACGGTGTTTACTCCACTGAAGTGCTTTTGAAATGGAAAGACTCTGCGTGAGGAGGCTTGCAGCTATGCCACAGCCTTGCCGATACCAGTGAGGAGCTCATCTTCAATGTAGTGTTGAACGTAGGTGGCAAAACTGTAATTTCTCTCTTTTTTTAAAACTATTTTTTCTTCTTTTATTTTTGAAATTTTCATCTAAGCGGCAGTTTCTTGTACTATAGTGACTCCTGCTGGGAGAGTTAAGTTGAAGTAGCTGAAGGTCTCTTACAGATATATCAACTCCCGGCCAGTAAAAAGATGTCCTAAACGCAGGAGATGGAGTTAAACTGTTCCCCTACCTTGGACGCAATGGCTTCTTTCATCACTAAGAACAAACCCCTAGGTTTTACAATTGAGACTGAGAAACTAGTACAGTACTTGTACAATTTTTGATCTACAGCATCACGACGTGAAGCTGCAACAATTAGATGTAAAGGGTCCATTCATGAGGAATAACATCACTTTGACCCTTTGTGTTAGCTCCTACTGCTAATCTTTCCATACGCGTGAACTTACTTTCAATTTGAAGAAGATGAAAAAGTCTTTTGCAAAACCCCAATACTGTTTTCTGATCTATGTACCTGAATGTAGAAACGTAGTCTTACCTCGTTTTTTTCCACTACAAGCCAAGCTACTTGTAATCCTTCCAAGCCTTTAAAGGGGACCTCCCTTGTTAGCATCTCCCAGAGAACCTGGAACAGAAAAAAAGAAAAGAATTTTTATTTCTGTACTTTGTATTTTAAATACATTATTAAACCTTGATACAGCACTATTCTGTATCCAATTATCAGGCAACCAGTTTCCATTTGCAGGAACTTAGACCAGTGTTTGTGTGCAAGATCCTCTCACTAAATTAATTTGAATGTTTCTGTTTTTTCCTCTACAGAAAAGCCCAGATGAAAAACTGGGTTGTGTGGAGACTAATGCCTGAAATTTTGTGACAGCCATTGAAAATGTTTTTTAGTTCCTTTGTATGTTTTAAAGTTCACATTTGGCACATATGGCAGTTGAGACTTGGGAAGACAATGAACTACTCCTCTCCTTCTCGGCCCCAACTAGGCATATCTTCACTCTGTAGTCATTTCACATTTGAAAATATTTTTGTATGATTGCAACTAGATCTTCTCAGTAGTCAGAATATGATCCAAAAGGTATTTTTGCTCCAATGATATGACAAAAAAAAAAAAAATTTGCAAGCAAAACTCTAATTGTTTATCTGCAAGTATGTGATTACGTTAAACTAAACAACACACAGCATACAGAAAATTACTGCTCTCCTCTATACTATATAGATGCAGTGTCCCTAGATATAGAAAGATCTCCTAATTGTGCATGCTGTTAGCATTTTGGTAACACAGTACCCAAGAATCTAAGCTACTCTGCAGAAGAGTTTGGCATCATCAAAAAGGTTTCAAATCAATTAATACAACTTGGTTTTCTGCCATTAGGACTAAATATTGGAATTTAACCAAATTAAGAGGCACTTTGTGCCTTCACCTGTATATGTCTCTTTCTTCCTTTTCTCTTTTTTAATCAGAACTTTCATGAATGTATCTTGTTACAAATATACAGACTTTTTCTTCTGCTCATATACCGAGCATATTAACAAAAAAATATATCATTTAGATAGGATCGGACCAAATGCATTAAGATCCTTATGCAAGTGTCTGTATCCCCACCGTCTGGGTTAGTACCCAGGTTATTAGAGCTCCATAGTTTTTAATAGATTCTGGCCAGCTATGAAGGTAATTAGAAAGAAAAACCAAGAATATGGGCAGATGCCACCCAAACAGAAAAAAAAATGCACTGAAGCAGAGTTGGGCCTTTAATCAAGTGAACAGGGTACTCCATCTATAGACCTATTTTAATAATTCTGCTTGAGTCAGAAGACTGCTTAGTAAAGGCAATGACATCTTGGAAAAAAAACTAAAAGGACAGTTTTCCTGAAAATAAGAAATATACGGGGAAAGCTATCAGAGGTATTCAACTCTCCTATTTGCCTCAGTTCACTCCTTTTACAGGAGAAAAAAAACCACCTCCATTTGTAATTCCAATTATCACCTCTCTGGGTGTAGAGGAGGAAATTTAACTGTGAGAGAAGGAAATAATTCAGCAGTCCCATGTACTTCAGACAGAAAAAAAAAAAAAGCAGTGTACAGCCAGTTAAGACAAAACCAAATCAAACTTGCAGTTGAGTATCCATGCAGAACCACCTCATCTGTACAGCTGTACCAGGAAACCAGAGAGAAGAAACTTACGTTTGCACATCAGGTCCCTAAATACATCTTCCAAGTAAAGAACAATGAAATACATGTTAAAAGCCTCCAAGAGCTTTAAGCTGAAAAAGCCTACTGCTCTGCTACCTTTCTTTCAGAAGACTATAAGTTGTAAGAGTTGTCTTGTTTCATTCATGCACGTTAGTTTGTGCACAATATTTTGCACTGAATTCCTTTATGACACCTTTAGTGTTTACTTCCACTCACTATACAGATCACTGCCTTCCTAAACCAACAGTGCAAGATTAAAACACTTCAAAACTGCACGTAGTTTAAAGAAAACCAGCAATCTGACACAATATGAAGAATTTTTCTTAATGCCTTATTTTTCCCTAACAGCAGAAGAAAGTAAAAGATATTAAGACAGGATGTCAGAAATCCTTGTATTTAATTACACAGGTTTAGAAAATGTTCAAACAACAATGCAAATTCCATCTTCAGGCCAATAGCATAGATAAAGCCTTTCCTTCCAATGGTGACATGTCTCTATCTTCAGTTTTATAGGAGCTTCAACCTCATCTCATCAAGTAGCTTCCTTGAATCATCACATAAGGCAAATGATTGCCTTATTAGACTTCTAAAAAGCAGTAAATGGATATCTCCTGCACTACCATTTGTCTCTTCCTGTCTCCAGGGTCATTCAGATGCAGAAAATGCACCTCAACCTGGCTTACCCCAGCCTCTTTATTGTAGGATACACTCAGTTCATTTTCAGAACTGGATCCTCAGCTCATCTCATATGGAAATCAATCTGTCTTCCACTCCTGGTGTAATTTAATTGAGACTGACATGGGTCGCTTTTCCCATCTCTGATGGTGAGGCTCACCTGCTTTCATGACCACATCATATCTCTGTGACGACAGAGAGCAGGTGCTTACAGAGTAACAGCCAAGCTAGACAGAGTGATGGTAAACAAAGCAAGATCATTTAATGGCCTCAGAAGATGCTGAGCTCTTCTTTGCATACAGAGAAACAGAAAAGAGAGACAAATGTATGAATGTACGTGCTAATCGTGAAGCTGAGAATAAGAATTATATAGTCTTCAGAAAAGCCTCACATACTTCTGTCAGCTTAGCTGTTCACTTTGATTCTTATCCTGTCAACTATGTGACAGCAACCAAAAGCTAAAAAAAAAAAAAGACAAAAGAACAAAACACCGTACATTCTCACTCCAATGCAAAGGCAAACAAGACTCCAAGTGCCATATAGGATAGGGAACATAGAAATGAGTGATCTGAGAAGAAGCAAACATCTTCACTGATAAAAAAAGAGATGCTTTCACTTGGTAGGAAGGTGTTCACAGATGAGCATGAGGAGCCACAATAAGCAAAAATACAGCATAAACAGAATGGGGTGCATTCTCAGGAGTACTGCCCTTAGGCATGAAAATTAGGTTAGTCTTCCCTGCATTGATCCAAGTGGAAGTAAAAGGTCTCATAATTCTTTTCAGAAAGAGTAAGGGATAACCCCTGGAGTTGGCCAACATTCCCTCTATAAATAACATTATGTTCTCATAGCTAAAGCAATGCATGAACTATTGCTAGGAGTATAACAGCTGTTACGTTTAACAGCAGTCTCTCTGCTACCAATAGCCAATTAATGGTTTTACTTTTTTGTTCCTGTAAGCATTATAACAATTCAGCTACATCACATAATCTTTCCATAATTAAACACATTTATACTGATACACAAACACATACTGCAGTGCAGTACAAACAATCCTGCCAGGCTAACGTATTCTAAGCATATATCTTTATAATTTCAAAACAGCTTTTAGAGTGAAAACTGTCATTCCACATATATTTTCTCATGTGGAAGAGAAGCAATGAATAATTTTTAAGCAACACACACAATGACATGAGACAGTGTTATTGATGGGAGTGAATTTTTTTTCACTTGGTATCTGTTGTTTAGAGTCTGGATTTGGAAACTAATTAGAAAAAAAGAACCACAGCATGGCTGAAGGGAAGTGCAAGATCTGTGTTGTAATAAATCTCTCAGGAATATTTTGCCTCAGCATTTCATGGCAGTTTTATAAATTATTTACTACATATCTCAAAGAGAATATATAGATTGTTTAACCATCCATGAAGAGCAGGACAAACTAATCTGAATGTCAGCTATAAACATGCATGCAACTGTTTGCAAAGAGGAAAATCCATTTCAGATGAGGAGCAACTCAGACCTATAAGGCTGTAGAAAGACTGACAATTCATGGAGAAAGCTCTCACACACCTTAAGCAGAACACTTAAAATCACAGACTGGTTTGTAGAAAGAAAAGGCAGTTGGGAAAAAAACAGCAGAATAGAAATTAAAGAAAGCCATAGGGAAGGCGACAAATATTGCAAACAGAATATGTATTCCTAGCATCTTACTAGTTTACATTTGAAAGGATTCTGTTCTTTGTTAACAAGACTTTAACTGAAGAAAAGCAGATTTGCCTGTAGCATAAAAGCTGCTGGCAAGTGTTACACTTTGAAAAGGGATTCTTTAAATTTTGTTTTTATAGATGATAATCATTTGGAGAGACAAAAATATCCATTCTAAGATTTGTTGTTTACAGTCTCCTAGCTAATTCTCTGATAGTCTAACACTTAATAGGGAGGTTTCGACTTTAAATGTTAAATTTGGACAATTTCTTGCTGGTATAACCCCCACTATGTCAGTAATTTCATCAACACAGAACCTGGGCCACTGCCATTCTTTGTTTCTACCCTTGTATCTCCTCCGAAAATGATGGTGTTCCAAAACTGGAGTTATAAAAAGACAAATTCATTCCTAAGTGCTTATGAGTTCATAAGTTTCTACCCACAGTAGGACACATGAGCTCAAAACCAACATATTAAAAAATGTGGGTCAATAATATTAGGCATACTAAAGTAGAACTACACACCCAGAACTACATCAAAATAATATGATAACACTGAACTGTTTTCCTACTAAGGTTAGCTGAGTTTTTACCTCAACAAAGCACAGAGCTGTCAAAGGAGCTTTAGTTTTCAGATGAGGAGAAATAAACTCTGTGCAACATACTGTTCCCAAGGTTCTGGCAATACTTGACATGATAATAAACAGTTTCTCACCTTCTCCCACTTCTAGAAAGTTACTTAAAGTCAATTCACATCAAGATAACTACATGAGCATTCTGAGCTGTAACACCATGTTTGGAATTTCTCCTCTAACATTTGTGCTTTGTTTTGAAACTGGAATGTTTCCCTTCAGTGGATAATATGTAATTGGTCCAGTAACAGTTTATATTAACATTTACATTTGTTAGTTTGTGTTCTATTACCCTTGTGACCTTGTTCAGCTAAAAGCAAGGATTTTTTTAATCTGTCAATACAGGCTTTTTCTCTCTCCTTGCAAACCTTCAACCTTTCATTTATAAATGACACCACATCATCTCTCATATTTTTTTATCTATAAACAACTGACAAAAACTTTAAGTCATCTTCCATTGGTACATCAGCTTAGCTATGCATAGCCAAAGGTGCTAGCTTAAAACTGTAGTGCTTTCCTCATATATATCTCCTCCCATCCCTCAAAGAGAGAGGGGCAATACTTAACAAGTATTAAAAGAACTCATTCTGCCACCATTGAATCCAAACACAAAAATGGTTAATGCACGGATATGCATGGAAACTACAGCTTCACTTCCTTCCATTCCCATCCTAAAAGTATTTATGGTTGTTCTCTGTCAGAGAAATGCTATGGGGTTAGGCACATAACTGGTCAGACTAGTAGGGATATTTCTAGTCTATTTGGTATTGCAGAGCAAAACCGCATCAGTCTGGACAAAGTAAAATAAATCACGTTACTGTACCCGCAAACCTGACATTCTGGTGAACTGATTGTCCCCCCTTCAGAAAAATGGCAAAGCCATGCTGGCCTTCTCTGTGTTTTCACATGGAGCATCTGCCTCCACAAAATGTAGTCTCTTTTATCACATCTAATGATAGCAAGTGTCTTTTAAACAACTAAGCACGGAGAAGTGGCTTACTTTTTAATATAAAATCGG
The DNA here is from genome assembly GCA_013389865.1 of Piaya cayana. Taxonomy (NCBI): domain Eukaryota; kingdom Metazoa; phylum Chordata; class Aves; order Cuculiformes; family Coccyzidae; genus Piaya; species Piaya cayana. Next base: position 110,551 of record WAAB01023992.1, on the reverse strand, counting down.
TTTATGTAAAGTGGAATCCTAGTCAGTTCATCCTGTTACATACCTATTGCAACACAACCTTTTCCTCTTCTATTGCGTTAAAAAACACAAGCAGAGATCCATGATTGTTAGGTGTCTCCTGCAAGCCTTCAGACATATGCTAAATATTTGTGGTAAAGAACATGCTTCCCATACTGACACTCTGATAATCTAATCAGATAAGGATCCCACTAAACATGCAACACATTGTTCTTCTTATCACTTTCAAGCATATAATTAAAAATTATGGGTCAATCTTGGGAAAGTGTGATTCTGTTTTGTTGTTGTCCTTATTTTGGTCTTGCATTACATGAATTCTGTCACACTAGAGATCAGCTACTATCCATAAGGAAATGAGAGGCACTCACCACTCCGTATGAGTACGTGTCACATGTTTCAGACACTGGTAGACTTTGGATAACTTCTGGGGCCATCCACGGAAAAGTGCCCACTAATGACATGTGTGTTGTATGCGAGTGGAATCTTGAGGCACCAAAATCACAGATCTGGCAAAAATACGTAAGAAATAAACAGATATTAGAGCTTCATTCGTTAGGCATTAGAACACCAAGTCAAGCAGTAGCATGTCTCTACAAGTAATTGAAGTGTTCATACCTTTAGCACGCCATCAGCAGCAATAACAACTGAAAATGAAAAAACAACAGGTTAGAAGAATGCTATTGAAAGTAAACCAAATACATTTTCACAACAAAAGACTTTGCATTTTATCAAGAAAAATAATCCTACAGCGAGCCAGCACCTGAACATGCACACATGCACAACTGTCCTGGTTTCTCTGAGAAGCTTTAGAGAACATCTGGTGAATACCTACAAGCCTCCGAACAAATGCAAAACCTTTCAGGCCTTACTGTGTTTAAAGACAGCAACACAACTAGAGCTAGAACACAGATAAACATCATTCTCCCCAATGTAGTTAAGCTTAACAAGAGGCTCTCTGAAGGATTCATTAATAAAGGGAGCAAACTTAAAACTGAAGTGAGATCTAGACTTTCTTGGCTATTATCTCCCCATGTGCATTATTAAAATCGGTGTCACTCCTACCCCACTATCAGTAGTGAAAGTTTCAGTTACAAGGCAACGTTAAGCAAATTTCATAAATGGTCATCAACTCCCAGGCACAGACTAGCAGAGCAGCTCTGCACTGAGGGCACATTATTCAAAACTAGGAATATATGTCAAACCTCAAAACAGGCCACAATAAAGACAAAATTTTCAGATATGAAATGACAGGCCTTATCCGATCTATTATTTCTGGAGTCTGCCAGCCTTTCCTGGAACTCAACTTTTCCAAAAAGAAAAAGAAAGTGAGGAGCCTCCAGTCAATGTCTGACAGCTGATAAGAAGGTCAGCAAGACACAAGTTCAGAGTGCCCCACAGTGCTCTTAAGATGCCAGGGACGGTAAAAAAGCTCAGACAAGCTCAGGATGGGAAGGAGGGAACAGAGTCTTCTGCACCTCAACAACTCCTAGTGCAGCTTGATGACAGCCAAGACATTAGTTAGTTCTGCACGTTCATGTTGCTCAAATACAGATTTAAACACGACATTAATATGTAACAGGAAATGCAGAGTGCTTCAGTGTTTTGGTACTTTACCATTCCTGGACTTTAGATCCCTGTGGATTACTTTGACTGGAGCTTCCATGTGTAAATAGTGCATTCCTAAACAAAACAAAGGAACAACCTAGTTAGCCAGGCTAAGTGTGCCCATCACCTACCAGTGGTCATATTTGTTTCCCATTAATTGTCCTCATTAGGAGGTGGCATACCTTTATGTCATAATGATATGCCATAGAGAAGCAAAGCTTCTCATAATCTAATTTGAGTAAAAAACACCAAGTAAAGCTTACATGTCTCTGAGCATCTATATAGGTATGTTAATCTCTTTAACATCTTATTCAGCTGTCTTTTTAAGGTGTTTATGCAAGGAAGCCAAGTTATGAATTTCCTGATCATGCATTAGTTTAGACTGATTCTGAGTGGACACAGAAAACAAAGGACAAAACACTTTATGCTGCAGAAGAATTTCACTATGTTGGCTGAGAATAAGCCCTTAGCTTCCTTAAATGTCCTAATTCAAATTAAATGTAAGAATAATTATGCAGTTTACCTCATAATTACTCTACATCATCAAAATTATCCTCTTGGGACTTAGGGGCAAATCAGAAGTAAAACTGGTTCATAGAAGCCACTTTCCCTCCAGAAATTAACTTGGATTCATAACAACCAAGGAACATATAAAAATGCACAGTGAATGGGGTTTTTTGGTCCTTCACAATTTGAATATGATAGTATAGGATGGTCTTCCTGACTTCATAGGGAAAGGATCTCCAGCTGTACACTTTGTTGGCTCTGTAGGATACTACTGCATCAGTCATCTCGCTTACCTTTAGCTATGTCAGTTGCCCAGGTCATGATGTGATCCATATCCATCTCTTCACTTTTGTTACTATTAATGTAATCAAACAGTGAGCCAGCAGAAGCATACTCTGTTAAAAAATGACAACCAACAAACTCACACAACATTTTAAAACATTGCACTTAAGCTGAGTGATCTAATGGAAACTCTGTCAGTTCCAGAAAATAATATACAACAACAAGCTTTAAAATAAAAACACATTTGGGCATCTGGCATCAAGAAAGTTCAGGCAAAGTAGTTCAAATTCCAGGGTAAAAGGTTCTGGATACACCTAGGACCTTTTACTCAATTTCTTTCATCTACACATACAGAAACCCACAGTAGGATGCTATGGGTACAAACAAGGGCTTTTCTGGTCTCTTGGTATTTGCAAGTGTGGCAGATGGAATCCAGTCCAACTGTTGAAACTCGCGGGGCTGAGAGCTGGAATAACAAGCTAGTTACACCTACACACACTTAGGCACGAAACTGGAGACAACTGAAACCTCCACAGTGCTGACATTCTTACATATTTAAACAGTGATTTGGCCACTCCTGATTAGAAGAGCAGTTATTGGATAAGTTTGATGGTATCAGATCCTTCTTGTTTCCAAAGACAGCGGATACTCCCCACTGCTCAGTGGCAGTTCATATAAATGATGCCCCCTCACAACCAATTTTTTTTTAAAGTAAAACCAGATGTTAAGTATATAATGTTCTGTAACAAAGAAAGGGTTTCCAAGTAGAAAGGGTAACTAAAATTTTCTTTTCCTATTTCCCAAAAGAGGAACAGGGTAATAGATGAAATAATTTGTTTCATGAAAAAACAGAAGGATGAAACTAGATCTACCCTAAGGTAAGCAGTCCAGATTTCCATGTGCTGCAGTTCATATTCAGCAGTCTGAAGGTGGTAGCTCCTCTGCTTGGCATTTATTAAACATGCCAGAATACTAAATAAGCATAAGGCTTGTTTCATTGAAAACAACAGGAGGTTCATGAGTCATATAATCATCATAGACTCATAGAATCACCAGGTTGGAAGAGACCCACTGGATCATCGAGTCCANCCCCAACTCTCTCAGCCGCTCCTTGTAAGACTTGTTATCCAGCCCATTCACCAGCCTTGTTGCTCTTCTCTGGACTCGCTCCAGAGCCTCAACATCCTTCTTGTGGTGAGGGGCCCACTGCACACAGGATTCAAGGAGCAGTCTCACCAGTGCCAAGTACAGAGGGAGAATAACCTCCCTGACCTGCTGGTCACACCGTTTCTGATCCAAGCCAAGATGCCATTGGCCTTCTTGGCCACCTGGGCACACTGCTGGTTCATGTTCAGTCAGCTATCGACCAACACTCCCAGGTCCTTCTCCTCCTGGCAGCTTTCCAGCCAGGCTTCTCCCAGTCTATAGCACTGAGTCGAAGCAGCTGCAACATTTTCTTCTATCTGGTTGCAAGACAGAGTGGGCAGATGCTACCCACTGTAGCCCAGGTAGCACAAAGACCAGGGGGATGCAAAGAGCAACTTCAAGTGTGGTGTTCCTCTCTCCCAAGGCTATTCAGTGCACTTCTTGAGCAGCCTGAAGAATTTAAAACCTACTCCCCAAATCTTCATACCTAAGGGGGCAAGCTAGCTGGTATCCAACTAAAATGCTTAATTTCAGCCACTTCAAAGCAGCCACAAAGTCACTCCCTCTAAGTCTACATCAAATATATCCAAATTGTTGTTAAAAATAATATCAATGAAGGAATGATACACGATAAGCTAAATAAAAAATAAACATTGTTCCTCATCAAGGAAATCAAACTCACCAGGAGGCTGTTGTGTGGGGAATTAAAACTCTGGGAGAAAACTGAATCTGCAGTATAGAACATGGTAGGCTGTATGAGAAGTTTCCAGCACAAAATTAAAGAAGAGAGAATGAAAACAGCAAGCCCCTTCAAAGTAAACACTCAAGTGGTAAGCTAGTTTGGGGTCATTACTGCTGGACCTGCTGCTGAAAGGAGCCTCTGCAGAAGAGAGGTGTTGCTTCTGATGTCACTGAAAGAAGAGTAAAGTTGCTGACTTGCACAGTTCCTTGATTAAAACATAAGCTTTTTTTACCCATGATGTCATCATCTGTCTTATAAATGGATTCTTCAGGAATAGGTTGGCTGCATGCTTCGCATGCCTTTACAATGCATAATTTGATCCACCAGGGTCAGGGACAACTCTGCTCCCAGAGCCCTTTGCCATTCAGTGGGAAATAGGGCAAGCAAGCTTCAACCAACAAAGTTCGATCCTTTAGCAATTCTTCTATGTATTTGCTATGCCATAGGATTTTACCAGGAGCTTATCAGTTTGGAAATCACATTGTGAGGATAATTTTCTGTCAATGATGGAAAAGAGATACTTGGTTTTGAAAGAAAAGCTCTGAATGCCTAACTGGACCCACCCTCTGATGGGCTATGGGATACACCGTGTGAATCGGTGCAGATGGGAGGGCACAAGCTCCGAGATCCTTTTGGGAGGAGGCAGCTGTGGTCAAAAAACAGGTCTGAAAGCTAGACATTGAGAACGCTGCTGACAGAAACAGCCAGTGACATATAGAATGCTGTGATCCATGTTAGCAGCTTGCCAGGCAGGATGATCAGTTGTAGCACTGACATACATCCCAGCAGGGAAACATGTTTTGACTGCCAATGTAGCCTTTTCCAGAGAACTCTTTGACAATCCCACAGAAGGTGTTACATGCAGCTAATACTCAGTACATGCCAAGGCTTGCATGGATGCTGTATCTCCATCATTCTGAAGAAACATTAGTTCCTTGGGATTTCTTCTTGTTTGGGATAATCACTCACAATAAATGGATCTCTGACTATACACAGGATTGAGTCTGCAACAATGAAGGCCATCCAGAAGTTCATGGAATAAAAATCCGTCTAAAACGTATTTCAAGCATAATTAACATTTCTTTTCTCAGTAGTCTTTCTTTCCTTTGAAAACAGTGTGGAGAAATGCAGCCTTGCTTCCCTGCCAACCCATGTGTCTCCAGACTCCTTGGAAGTTGCAAGGAGGATCAATGCAGTTTGCTAAAAATGCTTTTTTCTTTAGCCAGGGTGGAATTGGAGCTCCACAAGTAACAAAGTGGTTGAACTACACAGCTTTGTCTTTCTCATAGATTAGAGTCCCTGTTCCCAATGACATAATGAACTATTTTAGCTGCTGTCTGTTCTGTGACCATCAAGCAGGTCAAACATTTGACATTTCATGAGCTCAAACTGAGGACTTTCTAATCCAGGTATCATCAAGAGCTGTTGATTACACATTTCCTTTGTTACTCTTCTTGCTCGCTTACATTTATTACAATTGCGTTATAAATTATGGTAAAATCACACTACTGGATTTATTAGCTTTCCATTATTTTTATTGCTTCAAGAAGGTATGCAAGTTCCTGTTCTATGTGCCGTCATCAGAGCATCCTCTGAGTGGTGCAGACTGTGGTCACCCCATGCACCACTGGTGTGCTGGTGGCAACGTTATGACCTCCAGTGGGTCGCTCCTGGAAGTAAAGCTCCTTGTGCTCTGAACTGTGCTGTATCTCATTACACTGCCATCTACCACAATAACTGGCCGTCTAAGAGCTAGATATAAAAATCACTGAATTTTCAAAAGTTCTATCCACCATTTGAGAACCAATAAAAAAACAGTTTCAAACTGGTACTAGACTGTGCCACATGCAAAGACTACTCTTGGCATCAAACTCTGAAATGCTACCGACACGCCCAGACATGCCTCCTGATCTGCGTTTTCATAGTTTTTACCTCTAGCATTTTTTACTTCTAGGATTGTTCTATCAGGCTGCAGATTTCTTTGGTTTGGGTTCATTTTCTACTATCATACTTAGTTTCTCCCATGCAGGAATCAGGATCAACTCCCAAGACAAGGGAAAGAATCTTAAAGTGGTGACAGGGAAATACCCCAAATCATAAAAAATACCCTCCACATAATTCTAGAATGCCAGAATGAAGGCAACCTAGGTTCCAGTGAAAAAGCGGAGTTGTCTTATTGTGTCTGATAAACTCTTGACTCTGTTTCAAGTTCTACCAATAGCTGGGAAGTTCCCGATGCAGATTCTCCTATTTTCAATACAGGCATAATTTGCTCTGAGCAGACTCTCAGCCTTCCCTTTTCACAGAACTTGCCAGAACTTTGTATCATGAAAACCTCTACCTCTGTCAGATAGCCATCAAATGGAAAAAGCAAGTTACAAAACTGGGTGGAAGTTTCTATTTAAAGAAGTACCGAGTTTGTGCTTCAAGAACGTCCCAGGCTCCAACTGCCTCTATGTTGCTCCCAGCCACGTTCCCACCCTGGTCCCCACCTCCAGCATTCCCATTTACATTGAGGCAAGTGGTGCCAAGCACTCTAACATTCAAATAAGGCCAGAATAGTTAGCAGAACTCTGGGAAAAAACTAGTACCTTGTCACACTCGAGTTTTATACAATCAAGACAAAGGTCAAAAATCCTTACCTGTAACTATGCCATAATTCGGAGGTTCAATGACAGCTCCGTAGAACTGAATGATGTTTTTGTGACTGAGCACACTAAGTATTTCTGCCTGTCAAAAACAAACGAACAAGTCAGAAAATTATGAATGGGGCATTTACTATAAAAGTTTATTTTATACCAAAGCAGGTATATGCATATGTATAACATATATACAAACACACAGGTATCCAGGGAAGACTGAACACAAATGCTTGGCACTTGAAAACCTCATGAGGGAGTTTGGCAGATTAATGCTCAGTATGTTGGGGGGGGGGGGGGAAATCAGTCTATTCTTTCATGGCCAAGGCACAGATGTAGATGCTAAGTCTTTGGAAAAAATGAAGGCCTTGGAAAACTTTGTTCAAATAAAGATCTGGGATTTCTGGCACAGTTACAGCAGTCTTATCCAGAATTTGTGATTATGCACAAAGTACTATGGGCTCAGTGAGTCCAGCGCTTTAGGCTATTAGAGCATACCGTGCACACACAGCTCCATCCAATGTTTACTGGAAACATGGAATTTCCAAGCATGCGCCCTGGAGTCTGATTGAAAGCACACAACAAGCATGCTTGAGATTGCCAAATAGACAGCACTGCAATTGAAACTATTCCTGAAAGCAAGATGCAGATGTTTGGAAATTCTGGACAAACATACAGAACCTTCAAACTCCAACTGAACAATGCTTCTAGGCTTATGAGACACTGCGAAAGAATTGAGAACGTAACCACAGAAATGAAGACATACAGTCCCTGTGGTTTTTGAAAGAAAAGAAGGGCAGATGTCTCCTACAAGGTCTTTCAACAGGCTCACCTCTGTAGTATATTACAATAAATATTCAAGAGATTTTAGATACATTTTTACACAAACATATGTATTATGCAAATACATATATGTATACTATTATAAATTTATCTCTACAGCAATGCATTACTTTTAAGACTTTGATAGTACGTCAACTCTACCAGTCAAGAGCATCTAACAAGAACAAGATCACAATTAATTCATCTGAATTTATCAGAAGCATGTGACTGACTGATTCCTTCTTGGGGTTGCCAATTAAATTATTTTGCAGCCTTGAAGACTGTAGCAGCTTTGATGTGGAAAGTCATGGTATATCAGCTAGTACTACTGTAACAAATGTATACAGACAGCAAACCAGTATTTTTTGGCCTATGTTTTAGAGCTGGTACCATGATAAATGTCCATAAACTGCATTATTACAGATAAAAGCATAAGATGGGTTAATTTTTTGCTGTTGTTGTTTAAAGCCTTTTCTGAGTAACTTTACCTTTATCCGAGACCTTTATCTTTAGCATGCACTGACATTACACATATTCAATTAAATCTTTAAACTGTATCTTTGAACTTAGCCTGCTCAGCAAGAGAAGTGGTGCCACTGTGAAGCGCGTAATCTTTTTCCACAATACCAGAAAAGTAATTTTTGTAAATATATGTTGTTTTCAGCAAATCAGGTTGCAGACTGGCTCACCTGCAAGTCCACAAAATCATTTAATTGGCACCTATCTAAGTAAACGTGGCAAGACTCACTTGCAGGTAAACAGCAACACTCCTACAGCCAGTCAAGAGATTGGAAAAGAGATCTGCCAGATCAGTAATGGATCTGGCAGCAGAAGGAGCTCTGTCCTCCACCTGCAGCCCCACCAGTCTCCCAAGGGCAGCACTGCCCCTTTCACAAGCTTTATCTCCAACCTCCTTCAGCAGCCCAGAGGATGCAAATGACAGCCTAGTTGTTCTAAACTTCATCTCCCTGGGCCAGCAAATCCAACACCCGTACACTTCAAAAACTTTTGTATTAACTTTATCTTCTTTAGGAAATATTAAATTGGGGAATGACCTCTAATTCCCACCAGCATTACTAACAGATAACCAGGAGACCTAATACTCTTCAACTGCCTATCTGAATACTGTTAGAAATGATACAGAAATGATACAGGTTACAAACAACATTAGACAAGCTATCCAGACCATCCTTTCTTGAACACCTTGGTCTAGGAGTGGAATAAAACTATGTTCAGTAGCTAAAAAATCCTGCTGGTGCTGACAATACAGGCACCTCAACAGGTCATTAGAACTGAATTGACTGGTCTCACATTTAACCTTCCCATGGCATGATGTATTTAGGTCCTGAATATAGAAGTAGTACTAGATGATTCTTTTTCGAGAGTTATTAAAAATGCCACATGATGAACACAACCAAATGCCACAGCTCTCAATTCCACTGCAGTAATGTGCAGAACCCAGCGATTGTCCTCCATCTCACACAAGATGCTGCTGGATCCAGTAAAAGCTCACCAGAGTCATTGGACAACAGGAGGGACTGCCCTGCAGCCACACCACCAGCAACACCCACGGCTACCAATCACCCAGCGCTACCAGGGAATGGACAACATGCAAGAGAGGAGGCAAGAGTCCTTCACTGCCCACACACATACTGACATGCAGCCATTTTATTGTTTGGAGATTCAGAAATAATCTTTTTTTTTTTTTAGATTATGTTATTTTCAGTATATTTCACACTAAGATCACATTTCAGGAGTATGCAGCAATACTGTGTCAACCATGGTTGACATTATGGTTGGACTTGATGATCCGGTGGGTCTCTTCCAACCTGGTGATTCTATGCTTCTATGGCTAATATCACCCTCACACTGATGTTCACACTCTTAACAGGGATACAACAGACACCAAAGCAAGCTTCCACCTAGATTAAGGGAAGGCACCTACTAATTGCACAAAGATATCTCAAATTAGGAAATGGGGTGGGGAAGGTGGGGTATTGCCAAATTTTTCCAAGGACCATTATTTCTGAAATAAATCCTTTCTAAACACTTTTAATCACTCTGCTGTTGTTAGCACTAGCAATTCTAGACTATTCTTTTCATGTTTCCCCCTTTTCAGTTGCTGTAGATCAGCTATGAACTCTATTAGCCAATTTAAAGGCACTTGTTCCTTTCAGTGACAGCCAGATGCAAGTCAACCCACATCTTTGAAGCTTTTGTACTTTTTTTTACAAGAAGGTGCCATATTTCAATGAAAGACTGAATTTCAGATATCAAATTGCAAAGTAGTGGTTAAAGATCGGTATTTCAAAGATCTCTTCAGCACTTACAAGAATATTTAGTATCACCTTTAAGCATCAAATTCATACTTAAATCTGAAACCCCAGAATGGTTGGAAGAAAATTCTGTGATGCATCTGTCTGCCAAAAGGCCACTGAAGAAGCCAGCCTTCACTGGCTTGTGCATGACACTTACTCTTGGTAAAGCTGCTATCTATCTTATGCAACTTAATAAGCATCAATATTCTTCCTAAAGCCATGGTGATGACAAGTTACAAGTCTTCAGCTATTTCATTATATTACTTCTTTTTCTGAAAGACAGATTCTTTATATTTTTTTAAACATTGCATTAAAGCAGAACTTGAAGGAGCTCAGCTGAAGGAAAGGCAAAATGCAAATACATAAACACAAACTCCTTGGACATAACTTAGAGACAGAGTCAGACCAGGTGACTGTAGTGGAGTTAAATATTATGCTTAGTCCCATGATAAGCTTAGTCACAGCCTTTTGCTGGTCATCAAGCCATGCTAAAAACTTCACCTCGTACTTACACCACAAGTGTGGGTAAAACTATGTCCCTCTGTTGTGTCCTGCTGAACGAGTTACAGACTAGATGCCATTTCTTGAAGGCAAAGGGATTCAGGGTTCTTAACCAAACTAATCCACTGCTCACATAATTCAACTAGTATCTTAAAATCCAAAGTCAGAACAAACTATACTAAAAACATTTTAGTTTAATTCTCACTTACTGGCTCCTGTAGCATTACTGTAAATCAAATCCAGCTTATCAGACTGCAGTGGAAGACTTAGGAACTCAGGTAATTCCTCAGTATACAAACTAATTGTGTCCTATGAACCATGGTCTAGATCACAGTGTTTAACAGCTGATTTAATTTTATGCCTGTTTAATCCCTGCTATTGACATACATGAAAATGACAATTACATCATCTATGACTGACATCACCCTACAGCTGCCCCTAGACCTGCTAGCACTGCTTTTAACCTTCTAGTTCAAAAAACTACGCATGAATACTCATATCCTCAGTATTTGCAACTGGTAAAAATAGGGTCTTCCTCTAGGCCTTGTCTGTGTTCAACCACTGCTGAACAGAAACCACCAACATAGATTTTGAGTGTAGCCAGCGGCAGATGAGATTACAAAGCAAAGTGGTCTCATTATAAGCAGCACAAGTCTCAGCACACTGGCATGACACAAATCCTAGCTTGCTGTTGCTCTGTTCAGTACCAGCGTAGCAAGAGTGAATACAGCTTAACTGTGATGAGATCTTCAAGGTTGGCACTGACTGCAGATGTGGGAAACAGCCACCTGATGCTGAGCTGGCATTACTTGGGAATGCAGACAAGGCCATATCGTCAGATCTTTAATTGCAGCCACAAAGGCAGTAAGGATGTGGATGGAGGCACTTTGCGTACAGCTGTGCTGCTGCCTGCCAGCTACTCAAACCAGCTGCAGCTGCTCTTGACAGAGCTGCCTATCCCAAGGCAGCTAAAGTTAGCAAAGACCAAGCAACTCAGCACATTTGAGTTACTCTGGTCCTCCTTGAAAGTGCATTACAACATTGTTACATTTGCATTTCCAGCCAAGAAAAGCAATCAGGGGTTTGGGGTAGCGGCCTACTCCAGCAGCACAGCTGGATCTGCAGAAAATCATCTGTCCACAATGTTTTCTCAGTATCAACAGAGTTTTTTGCTTGGGTCCAGGTAAACTGAGGCCACAGCAACTTTATCACCATTTCCTCCAGGTGCCTTTGGAGCCACTGGCTGGAGAGGACTAAGTACAGCCACTCTTCCACCATCAGGTCTCGCCAATAGCCCACCAAATCTCCTGTTAATAAATCAGTTAATCGCACAGCAAAAGGCACCTTCTGTCCATGCAAAATTACAGTTAGAAGTGGTTGGCTGCTTAAGGGTGTTGATGAACACCACTCCCTTAACTACCTTCTAAAAACCCCAATATACTTTATCACAGGTTTTCTCACGTTTTATGTGCTTTGAAATAAATATTATATATAGCCATGAGATGATACTTTTAAAATCATGTTAAGGTTCTGACAGAAGCCAGAAATTACTCACAGCAGATAACTTTTACTACTTCATTGTTTCTGCCCTTTTGAAAGTTAAACTGAATACAATTCTTAATGAACAGGATATAGAAACAGTTAACGTAATTTAGCTCTTTCTGGGTTATCATGCCATAGCATTAGAGAACTACCACTCTATCACTGGTAACAAATGATGCCCTCAATATGCAGTAAATAAAGGGATAGTTAGAGAATTTTAGAAATACAAAACTACCAGTAAGAATTATACAGCAGAGGTATTGTGGGATTATTGCAGTTTTGAACATTAAAAAAATGCAAGCAGATATAAAATTAAAACGTAGGACTTTGCCTCTTGTTTTGTCTGTTCTCATAAAGATTTGTTAGGAAAAAAATCCCAAAACATACAAAGGTTTTGTGCTTTAGGGTCCCCAAGAAGATTGCTAACAATAAGCTAAGCACTCTGGTTATCCAGTTCAGGGAATGCTTGTTAAACATATTAAACTGTTTTTGATATTAATAACATAAGAGGAAAACCACATGAACATGGCAAAGCCAAGGAATCCTCAGTGAGATCTCTTACCTACAAATAAGCAGAATTATCACATGGTCTGACGAGTGCGGTGGGCAACCTTCCAGCACAAATGCATTAACACCACTTTCAAAAGGCAATCAAAATTCTTAAAAGTACAGTTGCATATAAGTTAAAGCTGTGCGCGTGTGGGGTTCTTTTTTAGAACTCATTTAGAGGATAACTTATCCCAAATAAAAGCTATTTTCTATAGCCCAATAATAACCTAAAACTCTGTCAGCATTTGTTATGTCTTAGAAGACGGTCATATATATTTGGTGTTACAGAGATAGTGTTTCACAAACCATACAGAAAAGAAGGTTCAAATTACATTCTCAGATTGCCATCACCAGCACTTCTGTAAATAACAGAATTAAATTCTCACAAGTACGTCTGCAATGACATACAAAACGTATCTAAAAGCATCTTGATTGAGCAAATGTATCAAGCATCAAATCTGCATCCAAAATTATGTCCTACACTGTTACAAGTCCCAAAGATTAAAAATGGAAATAAAAAGGAAACTAATATACTCCTGTTGCTATATAATCATCTTATTATTCTTTTAAATCCACTGTTTTACATCACCACACAATTCTCATTTATGGAAATACTGTGGTAGAAACACAGACCTTAAATACCTAATATTTACTTTAGACTGCAATCTTGGAGAGGTAAAAAGAGCACATTACCAAGAGACAAATTCTGTTAAACTGTCATAACGTACCACACTGAGGGAATAGGGACATAAATTTATTATGTGCTGTTACAGGTTCACCCCATTTCATGTAATTTACTTTAAAATATTTAATTTGAATCATGTAGCCGCAGGACAAGTTACTAGTAAAATATATTGCATATTGACCATTTGAAAAGAAAACTGAGTTTTACGCTCTGTCATAACTTTTAACAGCAACTTTTGCACATACCATGGATTTTTTAAGGATAATTTAAAAGCTATGGGATTATAAGTACTACAAAGTGAATTCAGAATATACTCATTAAAACACTGCAAAGGTTTGCTCAGCTCATGCTTAGACCCTCCAAAAAATCAAGGGAGATGTGGCCAGACTCTCTGCGTTACACAGTAAGAGAGAGTTAAGAGTAGGCTATCTGGCCTGGCCACAGATGTACATCAGCAAGATCATGCTGGTGGTCTTGCTCATGATGGGGTTGTTAAAAGCTTGCTCTCAGCAAGAGAAGAGGCTGTTGACAGAAGCTGTAGCATCTAGGAAAAAGCTAAGCAAGGACATTTTCTGTAGAAAATCCTTATGGAAGTTTTAATAAGCTTGAAAAAATCATTTTATGTTATAACTGTACTGCTGTTTACAAAAAAAAAAGCACAAAGATTTTGGAAAAAAACTCATTTTCACACAGATTTCAGCTAGAAATCCACAATGTCCAAACATATCCCACAGAAGCATCACTATCTTAATGGTAATGTACCTGATAAAGGGAGATCTGCCAAGCACAAGAATAATAGTTTGAATTTCACTAGCGTTATTCTGTTAGCAAAACATGCACACACTATGTATTTGTAATGGTGTAAGAGTTTACAAATAAGCAAGGTCCTGCAATATGATAAATATTTCATTCAGGTAGATTTAGAGTAAGAAGCTGCCTCCAGCTGCAAAGAAATATCAGCAATTGAATAGAAACAGCAGTTGAGCAGACTAAACAGCAGGTTTGAAATACCAAAGCTCCCATAGAGCAGTTTATTTTCAACAACCATCATTTCTCTTCTCAATGTTGGAATTTTTTCCCCCTTACTCACAATCGTTTTGAACACAAACCTGCTTCGACTATAGAATACAGCAACAAAATCCATGACACCTCTAACATACAAGAAAATACTGAAACATGAAACTTTCCCGTTCATTCCACAGATGAGCGGGTATCACCGCTAATATGCAATACTTGAATCTTCCCAGACTCAATAAATGGAAAAATATCCACGGAAACTATTTCTGAGATCAAAGTCACTAAAAGTCGCATGAGCACCTTGTTGGAAAGACAGTGATGAGCAACACCAATCCTCTCTCAGGTAGTCTTTGGTTGTTCCTAAACACTGTGAAAGATGAAATAACATCAAAGAAACGGTATCTGGAGAAAGCCCATGTCCATACATACCCAGCTAGAGCAGTGATTTTTCTGAGGTCTGCAAAGTATAGGAAGGAATCTGGACAAGATAATTTAGCAGAACAAGTCTTATTTCATTATACAGTGGCTTCTGCTGAACAATTTGCACAGACTGCAACAGAGACAGCAGCAGCTATACTCATGGATCCTAATCCACTCTTCTAACATACCTATGACCTTTCCACTGAAGTATTTTCTCGTATTCCATCATGAAAACTGTAATTTAACCAAGTAAAAAAATCACCGCATTCTTGATAAGCACTCAATTTAAGCCTGTCTTAGAGCAGATAAACCCAGCCTGCTGTAGTTAATGACAGGGACAGTGCTTCATGGGGATCCCTCTTAATGGAATCCCAATGATTGTTATACTTCCAGGAATTGCTCCTCAACCAGACAGGCTGAGCCCCAACTCATGAAAACAGCACGCCTCAAGATGTGTTACCTCCTTGTCACACACTGACAACAATTGCTGTGGAACCAGGTAGGGTTATCAGAGCTCCGCAGAAGGCTCCCTAGTTATAATTCAAAAATTACCTAACCCTATAGAAAAGCAAAGAAATGCTCATTACCCACAGTCTACCTACTTTCAAAAAACACAGAACTTTCAGCAAAGAAATTCTGTTTGTGACCAGCTAGCATAAAGAGAGAAAGTATTTGCCAGCTATAGACATTCTTCTGCTGAACTGTCTGAGAGACTTTGAGGGACGAGAAGCATTTTTCATGCCTCACTTACCTATGCCATAGCACAAGCTCTCAACATCTGTTTTTTTTCAAGAAAATGAGTTATCAACATAATCTGAATCTCCGACTGCTGCACATTATCTGAATGCATTATCTTAATTATTAACATCATGGTTTTATGTGCAACTGTCCAAATAATCCATCATGAATCATGGTGAAGTCTTCTTACCATGATTTAAGCAGTAAGCTTCCTTCCTCAAGTTACAGCCAGATTTCTCTTTCACCTTGCTGAGAATGGCAAGAACATAAGCAAGAACAGCCTCTGGAAACACAGGCCTTCTAACTCCACCAAAATCCAATTTGTGCCTTCTGCAACTAAGCATTTCTGCCCTTCAAGCAGATCCATGGCAGTGGGTAACAGCCAGAACAGGCTTCACAGCAGCTCTCTGGCTATGGCCACACTCCCACCTAGATCACTATGGATCAGTCTCCATTCCTAACAAAACTCAAGTTTCAAGACATAAATTCCTTACCTATTTTTCAGAAAAGTTATACTCTTATTTGCCTAAGACAGAAAATTGCACTTTATTTAGAAACTTGGCTCAAATGCTACCCCTACTGGGTAGCGATGGTCAAAAAATGAAGCTAGACAAAACTCATGAAATTTTAAGCTTTTACCTTTATGCAAATTAGATCCACTTTTTTTTTTCCTTGGGGTTCTTCCACATTTATTAATATAATTGTACACGTAACATCATGTAACTTCAGCCTTTTCTCTACTTCTCTTTGATGCCTTTCTTTTACACAGAACTCCTTATCTTATCTAGGCTTCTTTGCAGCTATCTGCTTACATAGATTTGTCAATAACGAGTATTTCATTTCTAATCCTTCTTATAAAAAAATCTTTTCCAAAAGGAAAACCTTTTTTTTGAAATTATGTTGACTTCAATTTATATAAGAATACAAGTGGTCAGCCTCAAAATAAACTGTTTCGAAAGGCAATAACTTGAATATCAGTATCTCTGAACTCTGTAGAAAGTGGAAAATCTACAAGAACCTATCTAGTAGATCAATAGAAACTTGCTAGCTTTCGGTTTCATGAATAGACTTACAGGGAGCAAAGAACTCAGTTTTTGTACTATCACAGGATACCAAATTAAGCCAAAAGTCTGACTTCCTCATTGCTTTCTCATACTACAGCAATATCCTGGACCAGTTCCTTCCCTGAAGGTACAACAGAACAACCAGAGGTACCGTAACCTGTACCCACATCTGTGTTGCAACCTTGGCTCTGTGGTTCAAACCCACCAGAGAGAGCTAAAACAAATAATAAGGCAAACAGAGTATGATGACCACGACCTGCTGCAGCTCCTTTGCAGTGGTTTGGCAGAACAGAGCACATACAAGCCAGAGGCATTTCTTCTAAGCAGAGTTAGAAATGTGGAACAATCACAGCATCATATATTGCTATCGATTCTCATTCTCCCCCATGTACAAAATATTTCTAAGAACTGCTCTACTAACACACATGAAGAGACAAACATTTCTAAAAGAATAACATATGTAGAAAAAGTGGTAAATAAAAGAGAGATGAATGCAAAAATAACTGTACTGCAATAATACTCAACAATGTAACCACAGTACACAGGGTAAACATGTAAAGGGAAACAACAGCTTGCGACTACATTCATTTTTCCCATTTGTGAGTTTCTAATTCTGCATCAGTAAACTGCACCTTTAGAATTAACTTGTATTTTCTCTTTCATTTTATTAGAAAAATTCCAGACACATAAAAAAAAAACAACCAAATATCACACCACCACCCCCCAATGGAGAATTAAGAATATTTTAAAGTCCAGTTATAAAACGGAGACCATCTATTTTGTGATTACAAAACAACTGACTTGCATTACTTCCTCCATCATCCTGCACTGTGCTTCCCAAGGACCTGCAATAAATGAAACAGCAAAGAGTAGTACAAGAGCCTGCAAGAACTCCAGGACTGGGGTTATGTTGTGCAGCATACCAAGGAAACCTCTCTCACAGGCTGCATCTGAAAAGCCAGAGGAAGACTGGTGCTTCAGCTAGTGACTATCCCAGTTTGAATCTGAATGCAGCAGAAAGAATTTGCATCTCTTCCTGTTCTAGCAATGCCCACAAGCCTTGCACAATTATTAACTGTTTGATTTACACTCTGAGTGCAACAAGGACTAGATTGGCAAAGTTCACTGTAATGAACTGAGCTCACAAGCTGGATCCATGGCGCAGGAGCTCCATGCTGTTTTGATGACACAGCACATACAAACCCGCCATGCTTCCTTTGGCATGGGAGAATAACAGCAAACCACACACCACAGCTTCCCATTTTCCAGTGCCAGAGGAATGCAAAAACTAATCTAAGGACTATTTTAATTTACATATGGGGAGAAATCAACTCCCATCAAGGATCTGACATGAGAAAATGTAAATTTCCATGCCACCTTCAGGTCAAGCAAGGTCAGAATGACTTTAAGCATGCTCCTTCATCCAAAAAAAAAATCATTCCCTAGCAATACTGACCCAAAGCTTCACTGCTTGAGACATGTCTCTCTAGAGGGCACAGTGAGAGCTCTTTTCCACCCTCTCAGAGCACTGCATGGCTATGTGACATTTCCCTTCCCTTTCCACATGTGCTGCTACTGTGCTGTGCACTTTATGTGCAATAGCACTGGCCTGCTGAGGGTGTTCACTTCTACAAGGCAGTTCCCTCATCCCAGGGAGTCATTCCTTCTGCTTGAAAAAAAAAAAAAAAAAAAAGTTGAGCTTAGGAAGCCTAACTCTTGCAAGATAGATGTAATATTCACAGGGAAAAAAGCACCCAAACAAATATTTCTTTTTCTCTTTAAGTAGAGTTAGCATTAGTTTTCTATTAGTATTCAGTGCTACTATAAAGGGTTTGGCTGATCCTGTATAACTGGAAGGCATTCATAACTCTTCTGACTTTTTTCCTTCTTGAATTTGGATTGTTGCTGCTGGGAGAGCTTCAAGATTTCTCTTCAAGGCCAATTTCATCAATTCCCTGTCTTTATCAAATCTGGAATGTAATTACTACAGTTGGCTCTGACTGGAGAACCTAAGACCATATGGAGATCACGGTTGTGTAGAGCAAGTATGATGGTCTTGCAAATTATTGCAAATGTTGCAAATATTATTTTTTTAACATTTTAACCACTAACTATTCCTTACTGTATCCTCAGGGACAGCACCTTCTCCTTAATTTTCAGAGAGATAGTTTGGAAAGGAAGAGTCATTTTAGTTCTAGCTAGGTAAAGATTAGATATCTATTCTTTAGCACTTTCAGGACAGACAATTTTGTGATGAATGCTTGTAACTCTGGATAAAAATCTAACTATATCTTTTAGCTAATAAACTGTTTGAGAACGAGACATTCCCTACAGAGCAAAAATAAAATTACACTGTACTTTTCCAAAACTTGGAGAAATCAGAGCATTTCAATAGGATCAATGATGCATCTAACTTTAGGTGTCTACATTTGAAAACAATCTTGATGCTGCTTCACATTCTCCATTGCTTGCTCTCATTACTCCTAAAACACCAGAAAAGCCAAACTCTTTTTTTGAACAAGAAATCTTCAGGAACAGAGATTTTGAGACTTTAGAAGTGTCCTGCACTCCTTTATTGGTGTGCACATACAAAAAGAAAGCACAAGGTGTAACAACCATCTGAAACTATTGCTTTTTTGTTTGAAGTCTCTGCTGAATTCAGAATTTTCATGGGTCGAAGATGGGTGCTAGAATAATACTGAAGTTGTAGAATTCAGATCACAATTCCTTCAAATATACATTTTAAGACATAAAGCTTCTTTAAAATGAAAGGAAGTAAAATTCCTCATTCCTTTAAAAGCTGTGTACAGGGATGGATTTTCACAATGATGAACGGTCTAATCAGGGTGAAGAATCCTTAACTGAAAGATCACAAAAGAACCCCTCTATCCTTTCACCATTTTTTCATTTCCACTTCTCTCTTGAAAGGGGTGTCTCACCAGAGAACCTGAAGAGTGAAAGATTTTAAAGTATAGGACTGAAATCTATCAAACCCAGGACTGTGGTCCATACCCAACCAGCTGTCAAACCCAGAGACAGGAATGTATGTTCACTTCTGCCTAATAAAATTTGAATCAAACACTTTGCATCTGATTCTCCATGTGAGCTTTTATGCAAACTTCTAAAGTGCAAGGAATCCTGGGGTGGAAGAGCTATTCTGAGAGCTTTCACATAGTTCATATAATTAGGGAAACCACTTCCTTTGATTGCAAGTGTTCAAAACAGCTGAATTTCTTCTTTCAAAGGAACTCTGTGATTTGGGTCATCTCTTTTACCTGGTCTTTCATGTTTCTCAAGATGAGAGGTGAGACTGTAGAGCACATTATTTAGAAAAAGAAAGATTCCACTTTTTGTTTTAGGGATTGAACTTGGACTATTCAAAAGGTTGTCATTTGGAAATCTGTCTTTCTTTCCCTCCCTCTGTTTCCTTCCTTTTCTGATAAGCTCTTCAGTGGCTCAAGTGAACATAGTCCAAAATGCCAATTTAAACCTAAGGGAAAACTGAAACATGGCACATAAAGGAAAAAGGACTCTCATTTTCCTTTGTATGCGTGTAGCTGAATATGTAATTATAAAGGAGCTCTAGCTGTGGGATCTCAGTCCCCATGTCACGTTTATTTTTTTAATGGTTCTAAACACTGACCAAGCAAAAAGGTAGAAATACAGATTTTTTAAAAGACAAACAAAGCAGCTACCCTGGTCTTTGAAATGGGTCTGCAGGTTGGTTTTTTTTTCCCAAAAGGGAACTCAGGTTGTGATTTCAAGGCAATGACCATGTTACTATAGCTAACAGCCGATGCCAGTGTCGTTAGAGAATCAAGTGTCAGTTGCCCTGAATTTCTTGACCCAGGAACCCTGTTAGTGCTGTTACTCTACGTTTGTCACAGTAACAGCCACAACAAGCATGGAATCTCTCCCTTCTCACAACATAGGACATAAACACAGTAATGAAAAGGCAGGAGGTTTCACAATGCATATTTCAGATTTATTAAGTAACAACAGTATGCTTGTTTACCTCAGGAGAACCAAGTTCTATTCCCAGTCAGTGAAAAACTGCAGGACTCCTTCCAGAACTGTAGTGCTAACAGCGAAGCAGTTTGTAATGGGAACAGAGTAAACCACTTGGAACACAGTGCCAAAAACTACATTACTGCCAACTTCTGCATAGGACAGACGAGACACTGGCTTCAAGAGAAGACTACAATAAAGACTTTGGTACAAATACAAAAACAATTTAAAAAGCAGAACTCCAAAATAAGTGGTCCTAAAGAGTGGGGTTCTGGATCTTGTACTTGCCTTTAGGGCTCTCAGAAACTCTTATAGGGGGTGCTAGCAAGGAGACATCCAAAAGACAGAGCAATTCAACAGCTCCAAACCTTATCCATCAGTTGCTACATACTTATAACCACACACAGAACCTCAGCACACACAAGGGCATCACAAACAAATCAAAGCAAAAAGCCTTTTCCTTGGTTTAGGAGATTAAAAGTACATAGTTCATCAAAAAGGAAAACCACCAAAAGCCATCATGTTTAGATAGGATTGCCTCAAATGCATCTGCCATTACAAAATTAAGGTTATCATATGACTAGACAAAAAGTGGTTTGCCTTTCCCCTTGTAACTGCACACAGGCACACACTACACTTTCTCTGCTCTGTGATTCTTCCAAGGAAGAGGAAAATATATCTTCTTGGAAAACGCCACTCGCTCACTCAAGGGTGCAGCAACTAGATTATTTTAACAAATTTAATAAAGATTTCTAGAGACACAGCTTTCACTGAGCAGCTGACACCTGCCCAGCCTGCACACTTGCCTTTGGTTTTTTCCACCTTCCAAAGATGAACATCATACCAAACAACTGTGTGCTGCCTTCTTCTGTCTACAAACAGCTTCCTTGATGCTCCCACAGTAGCTCTAGGCTTTTTACAAACCATAGTTATGATGCAGCAATTGGAAACTCACAGGCCCAACACACAAAACTCAAAACTATTTGGTCGGCAGTGTACCATGACATGATTTTTTTTCTCTCCCCTGCTTACAACATTTAGCTATAAAGAACCTCAATTTTCAGAGGTTTCAGAGTAAAACAAACAAGCAACCAGAGACAGAAAAAAAGTGGAATATGTGCAGTACTGTCTTCTTTTAGTGACATCCAGGGACCAGGCACTGCTTCACCAAGGAGGTGCAGTAGCAGAGATCCTCTCCTCTGTGCGACGGGCTGCCTCTCTCCTGCCATCAGGCAGCCCAGCTGCAGAGAGGACCAAAGAGGCACAATTCTCACCATCAGTCAAGTCACCCAGCTTCCCAGTGGAGCTGGCCTTCTAAATAGCAATTATGTAGAATGCAGATTCAGAACCATTAATCTAATGAACGAATACATATTTGCAAATACGATTCTTCCCCAGTAGCTGAATTGTAACAGATTAAACATATCAAGAAAAGACAAACAAGGCAGCTTGGAGGCAGCTGGATCACTCTCTATTTGCCCCTGTTGGCCTCATCTCCCCAGTGTGTTAGCACAATTAATCAAGTATGAGAGAGTTAAAGCTGAAGCAGTTCTCTGGGCTCCTCTGCAGCCTCCAGCTAACATAAACAGGTCTGAACGTTTCTTTGTGACTGTTTATATTGTCCTCTTAAAAAGGAAACTTTCTGTATCAGCACCTTAGTAAGTGGCAATAGGTAAATGTGAAATAACTCTTACAGGCTTAGTTGCATCATCACAACTAAACAGACTGATTTTGATACTTCCCTTCAAGTTAGGATACGTTGGGTTTTTTTTTAAATTACACCTTGTTTTCAATGAAATCTTGTGTCCCAGACCCTTACACGCAACTCATGTGCAGCTGTCAAAAATTAAATTTAAAAAAAAAAAAAGGGGGAGGCAAGGAAAGGAAGGCATGTCTAGTCCTACTGAGTGTCTTAAAGAGGATAAAGAGGACAAAACATGTTAAAAATTGCACTGCTACCATCTGTGTTGGGATCCCCACTGAAGACTGTGGCTGCTGTGCTCAGCTTGGAATACACCTGTGAAAACCACCTCCTGGAGACTGATAATCCCATGCTGAGATCACATCAACACCAGCACAGATCCCTGACTTCATGCAAACCATCAATAACAGAGGTGTGCAACAAGTCAGAAACTGTGTTGGATTCAAACAATACATCCATACACTTCAACAGCATTTTTGGTATCATTAAAAAAAAAAAAGTCCATCTGTATGCTACAGTGAGTGTAAACGGACTGCAAAAGAAACAGATTTCAAAGTGAATCACGGATACTTAAATTGTCAGCTGTCCCTCAAAGCACTCAAGGTTCAAATACATAATCACTTATCACACTCTAAAGTTACCACTAGACCTCACCTGCCAAGCAATTTTGTACCATAACCTTGTTTTAAGAAACCTATATGACTACATCAGCGTAGAGATAAGACTAACTTGAACTACCCCTCAATGGCTTTAGCCTACAACAGCCTGAAACACCACCTTGAGAGACAAGGAACTCTTCTGTATCCATGAGATTTCTACAGCAAAGCTTCAGGACAGCTTAAACATCCAAAATTATCATTTTGCAGTTGATAACTTCAACAGACGCTTAGGGTCAGAGAAAGTCGTGGGAGGGGAAATAAAAGAGCTTCCATTTGATGTCAAAGGTTGCTGGCATGGAGAAATAAGCAACACAACCTCTCCTCCAAATTATAAATAATAACTGAGCAGTAGAAAAAGAAAACATAAAAGGGAGAAACATCTCTAGAGAAAACTTAAAATATAAAACCAGAAAAAATGCCCTTAATTGTGACTAAGTGTTTACTGGCAATTTGAGCAACCCACTGTGAAACAAAAATTTGCAGCAGATTGGCAGAATTATTTTAAAGACAATATACAATGGAATTAAACTAATTATGAAACTAAAGACTATATAATAATACAGGTTGAATATTGTGAATAGCAAAAAAGATAAGAAAGATTGCTTTCTAAATAATCAACAGAGAGAGATTTTCTCCCTATTCCCCTATTCATCTGCAGATGTTGCACTTTACGAAAAAAAACAAAACTAAAGATAACTGAGGGAAAACAGTCCAAGCCTCAGAGATATCCCTAACCCAGACCCAGGTAAGTCCTGTGCCTTAACCAAGCTATGGCAACTGCACATGTATTCTTGGCCAGCAACACATGCAAGGTAATTTTGCTTCACACTGACAAAGTTCAGGGCAATTCAAGAGTCAAGCAAAAAAAAAGCAACAGACACATCTGGTGTATCTCAGTTAATTAATTTACTTGCATCTCAAGTTTATGTAGTAACTGTCCAAAGCTGCCCACGAGTCAGCAGAAGGACATATGCACTTAAATCTTTGAAACTTCAGTCCAAAGTCTGGTGGTTTAGCTAATAAAAAGCATAGGATAACTTCTTAACATGGGTACAGCAAGATTCCTAGAACTTGTGAGCTTGCCTTTCATTTACTGCAAGCTAAGATGACAACATTGACAGTCACTATGTCTCAACTTACCCAAAATAACTTCTGAAGCCACCAAATGCCAGTTCGGGCCCTGACATGCCAGTTTCATTGAGGCTGATGTCTAAATCAAACTAAGTCAGAATTGGCTTAATTTAAAAGAATCAAGAGTGTATAAACAAGCCTGTGTAAGTAAGAATCTCAAGTTAAGCTGGTCAAAAACCTCAGTAAGCCACACAACTTGTACTGCAAATGCTCATTATTTATCTGAAGCAACACTGAAAGATGTTACTCACCTAACAAAAAACTTAGTATAAAAATGTTTAAACACACAAGTAAAAAAAATTCACTACAATATAACATTTCTGTGAGTAGATTGCTATGTTTCTGAGATCATTTTGGGGAGCACAGAGAGGAATGAATTTTCTTCTTAAAACAGATAAAACAAAATTAAAGTCTGCTCTTCCCAAGAATAATTGTATCCTGGCAATGCTACATCATGTTTCACTATACTATCCCCCAAAACCCAATTGTGTTTTGATATCAATTTGGTTACAGCATATATGCCACTTGACTTTTACAATGCAATCTTACGGAAAGCACTCATTAGGAAAATCTAAACTTTCTTGACACCTGAAAACAACATCCATAAAGTCCTCCAGAAAACATACCTTGAATGAAAGCTAAGAGTAGAGCAAACTCAAAACTCAGATTTACTGTAGAACTCTGTCCTACACAAAATTATTTATTCTGCAAGATATAGAATATAATACACCTGGAGCATCTGAACCCATTTTGACAATTTTCATCAGCTAGAAAGGGTACCAAGTATCCTCTTGGTACCTTTAGGAAATACCCTAGTGAGTACCAAGAGGAGCACTCTATGTCTTTTCCCTTACCAAAATGCAAAGAAAAGAAATGGAAAACTCTCTATAAAACAGAAATACCACTCTGTAAAACAGAAACAAAGACATTTTAAAACACCCCTCTAGTACAATAAATACATTTTTATTTCCTTTTGCTGTTAACAAGATATGGCAGTTGTTTCCTTAAATTATCATGGGGCTGGAGGGGTTCCCATGAGATTACCTACTCCAGAGACACACAACTCCTTTTTTTTTTTGTGAACTCTGGAATTTTTCAAATCCAGACACATACATCTCTGGAAAATCCACATATTTGACTTCTACATCTTAAATTCCATTACACAGCACACACTTTAAGCCATCACTCATGCTTCATTAGCAATAGCACCTGCACTAAAGGATCATGGGCTGGAAACACCAGGTTTGTCAATCCCTGCTCTGAGCTGGAAGCAGGCAAACCCAGACATTTCCCAGCAGATGTTACCTTGAATCACTCTCAATACTTGCTGACTCAGATGTGACAGGGATAAGGGAGTAGAAGCTCCTGGAAAGACCTGGTATAATAACAAAAAAGTATCAAAATTGCCCTTCACTGAAGCCAGGTCCCAGTGTGGAGATTCATTCCAGGCTGGCAACCAAGCACCAATACCACCTATAAACCACAAGCAAAAGGAACAGCTACTATTTTTAGTCCTGTCAGGACTAAGTATCAATTCCAGTTTTGTTTGGTTTGGTTCGCTCTGTATTACTGTGTTGTTTTTCTCCACTTACTCCTGAAAGTCTTTCCCAGTCCTTACTCTCATGACCCATATTAAAATTACCACATGCTCTCTTTTAGGACTACAAACATGAGTGAGGTAAGTCCAGTGACATGCATGTGGTTATACTTAACTCATCCCTTTGGAAG
The DNA here is from genome assembly GCA_013389865.1 of Piaya cayana. Taxonomy (NCBI): domain Eukaryota; kingdom Metazoa; phylum Chordata; class Aves; order Cuculiformes; family Coccyzidae; genus Piaya; species Piaya cayana. The sequence goes on along the minus strand of WAAB01023992.1, from coordinate 84,728 downwards.
GTAGAGACGCAATCCCTGTTTTCTGGATGGTCCCTTCCAGAAGTGGATTATAATAAATCAAAAACTGAACAAGCTGCATTACATTCCATATGAAGAGTTTTATGAAGCATTAAAAGATCCCCTAAAGCTTATTGCACATGTATTACATACAAGAAAACCTGGCAATATAAAATTAATTCCCATGGTAGTCACAATTCCAGCAATACAGCATCAAAACTAGTAAAAACACGTTTGTATTTTTGAGTCTCATAAAACCCAAATGCATTACACAGACATGACTGAACAAAGCATGCACAGTTCATCCTACTCCATTTAACATTTTCTATCCACAAGTTAGTTCACCAGAATTATTTCCCAGTAAGATTACAGTTACATTTTACTGTGGCTTTTTTTTCTGACACCCTCCTGGAGTTTGCACAGATCACCCCAGGCATTTTGAAGGAATCCAGGAACAGCTGTACTGCATGAAACGAAACAAACTTATACCTCAGTACCCTGGTTGTAACAGCTGAAACAAGCAATTCAGATGCAATGCTATTAGTCCATCAATAGCAGAAAGACAGTTTGTGTATCACGGAGTATTTTAAAAGAGGAGTGATATTAAAACTAAACTCAAACTTCAGGTAACATTCCAGCAATTATAAATCTCCCAAAGGAGAAGCATGTTCCAGATCAGATGCCACAAATACAGCCACAAAAACCAAAGTCTCCAAAAGCAAGGACAAGTAACAGGTAAACTTCAGAGACATATGGACAATTGAAGGAGGTGAGCACTGATCACTGAAGAGCTAATGTGGCAAGGCATAAAACAACAGGTTGCAACATTCTGCTCCAGCAGTGCTCTGCTCAATATAATGAGGTCAGAAGAACCGCTAGCAATTTGCAGAACAAGGCCTCTGGGCCCAATCTCTCCCATCCGTTTCAGTGGAAGCCAAATTATGGGCTTATCCAATAATTCACATAAATCGTTCACAAAAATACCATGTAACTTCCCGAGTAGTAGGTGTGTGATTTTCTTTAATGAGTGCACATAATGATCACTCAGGGGAAAAGGAGCAAGCACATGTCCTACTACAGGAGGTATTTATACTCCCCCAACAGGCATCATAAACATCACGCTGATAGTTCGATTTTCCATAAAACAATTCATATGGAACTCCTGTTCCTTGCTTAAAACCTAAAATTGCTAAAGTGCTTGGATTAGATAGTAAAACAGCAATTTAATTTGGGTTTTGCTGTTATTTAATCACTCAAGACACACTCCTATGGTTTACTTAATCAGCAGGTCTTGACCAGAATTTCAGATCTGATAGTCTAATTGAGGCCTTGTAGCATATTTATTTTTCCCAGCACACCTATTTAGCTGTATTTAGCTGCATTTTATTCACATAAACACACACATCTTCCCATACACTCACATTTCAATGCCCGTCTACGAAAAATTAATGCTTTGCCGTGGTCTTCCCATTTCTAAAATTTTAAAGTATTTTGAAGAAATCTGCCTAAGCAACATCCTTTCAAGTATTTATAAGTTTTTCTGAGCACATATTTTAGTATGATATGCTGTTATACACTAGGACAAAAATTGCTCTGTTTCACAAGTTAGAACTTGTTAGCCACTTGGCTAATATAAAGCCTTCAAGATCTTTGCTGGTTTTGATTGGCCAAAACGAAACATATTTGCAGAATGATACCACAGCTCTATTGACTTGGCTTGTGCCCTTGGATGTGACTAGCGCAAAATTCCTCTGAGCAAGCTTTTCCCAACTCTCCTCTGTTTTCTTTTTAATCAGTTGTTATGGATTATTGGCAGTGGTTAACAGAAATACAAGACAATCAATCATGAAATTAAAACGACACTTCCTTTCAAATAAACCAGAAAGGGTAACAATTAGCTTCCTGGAGTAAGTGCAAACTATCCAAATATCTACTAAACACAAATACATTACAGCTACGGCAAGTTATTTTTCTATTGCTATCAGGAAAGCCATTGACCTGCCACATGTTTCATCACAGTTCAGTCCCAGATGTTCATTATTGTCATGACTACAGATAAACACACTGCATACTAGGTATGTAAACAGACTGGCAGCCCTTAGGCTCAGAAGAGACCTTCAAGACACCGAGATTGGCTTCTGCTACATCACAGACCACTGTAGCTCAGCAAGCCGCTCTCATGTTGAGCTCAACAACTTGACAGAAACAATTGTCCCCAAAGACATCTCAATGTGAAGACATGGAGAGATGGAAAGGATTCTCCATCTTCGCTCCCTCCCTTTGTAGTCTGCTCCAAGCATTACTCACCCTCACTCCTTATAATTTGTGCTTTACTACCCATTCTAATTTGTCTGGCTTCAGACTGCAACCACCAGTTCTTGTAATGACTTTTTTTTTTGCACTAGATTAAACGAGCCTACCATTTTCTCCATATGAAAATGCAATTTTATGTAAACAACCTCTTATTTTTTAATATTCTATGAGTTTTGACAGAAAAGTTCTGGCAAAAGTTAATGAACTTATTTAAGGCACAGCCACTTGCCTCTGCTGCCTCCCCAGAAAACTTTCAAAAGAAAGTGCCCACACCAGACTGCTTCCAACTATAAGCCATCTTGTTGGTTCAGGCTGAAAGTGATGACCTGTCTAAAGGAAAATAAAAAATTTAGTGCTCTTGCTTGCCTCCCCTCAGCTTATCAGGAGGTCCTTCTTGGAATTGGAGGATCAGAATGAGATCCTTCATCCCCTTCCAATATACCACCACAACGTCACTGCTTCCCACTTCTTAAGTTTGTTTTGTAGGCACCCTTGGGCTGCCCCTCCAGTTCATTTACATTCTTTTAAACACAGCAGAAATGGGTCTGCACCCACTGCCTAATCCCCATTTCTCCAGTGCCACACATCAAGATAAAGCATGCCTGGTTCTTACAGATTACTTATCTTCATCTGGATATGCAAGAACATTAAATTAATTTTACTAACAGTACCATGATACAAGCTCTTAATAAGTTCCAAGTCTTCATTAATCCCTAAATAAACCCTTAAATTATACTAAATTCTTTACAGCACACAATTTCCTTTTCCTACAGTGTACAACCTGGGTTCCTCGTTACCTCAAGCTGAACAATATTTGGCTGTTTTAACAGAAAATATTTTTGGTGAATGGTCCAACCGCATCACAAATACATCTGACTCTCCTACTTTCTTCATCGTTCCCCATTCCATTAAATTTTATGCTATCATGAAATGTAGTAATACTGGTTTTAAATGTTCTTTCAAAAATGGTTTAGGTACCCAGCAACAAGCCTAGCACAGACTCCCATGTAATCTCACTACAACACACGTATTCTGTACAGATGCTTCACTGATGACTACTAGCATCTGCTAGCCAGTTGATTTTTAAGGAGCACAGTACTGACACTGCTTAGCACTGATTAATTGGTTTTGTATATCTTCTGATATTAGTAAACATTACAAATACAGAGAACAGTACAGACTGACACTGGACAGAAGGTGTATGTCTCTGACCACCCTGGAAAAAATCATGAGATCTTTCCACATTATTTTAGACAGCCACTTGCTTAATCATGATCAAACATGTTTATCACATCACTAAGCATGACATAATCACATTAACTTCGTTGCTGCAGCAGGGATGAACTTTGGTGTCTGAGTATTTACTCAGCATATTATCCCTAGTGCTGCTCTGCTGTCCTCCAGCTTGTAACCGTCTTCTTAAAATACTCTGATGATATTGTATACAAGTCAGATATAGTCACACTGGAACAGCAGCCCAGTAACTGTGCTGTCCATCACTGCACTGGTGTGCCCTCACTCCTGTGTCAGCGGAGGTGACCAGAGTGCTGTGAACACAGTCTCTCTCTGGTGGGACTGTACAAAGCAGAAGGTCAAGAGGATTTTTAGATAAACCTAAAATTTTTATTAAAAAAACCCCAACAAACTCAAGTCAACCTTAGCTGGCAAAGGTGCAGTAAGTTAACTCTGCCTATTCCCACAGGATTGCCAAGTACCTGTCCGCTTTTACAGGTGCAAAGGTTTGAATTACTCTGCAAGACAAGACCAAGATGAAGTGCAGCTGTGACTAACTTGGAGCTAGCGGAGTCGCAGATCAAAACCTACAGCAGGCAGGGAAGAGATAATGACAAGCAGCACACCCTAAGCCTATTGCAAATATATAGATGTGAAACAGTGCTTAAGAGACCAGATTTAAAGAGGAAAAAACAGAAGCAGGCAGAGAACACTGAACATTACCTCTTCCTATCTAGCAATGTGCCCAGCAGCATCAAAGCAAAACTACTAGCTCCACAAGCTCAGCTTCCTCTCCTGCTCCTCAGGGCAAGAGCAGAGAGGAGCTGCTGAACAAGAAAAGTAGGGGAGGACAGTAAACAGTAAAACAATTATGCTTTAAATCAGAGACACCCTTGGCTGGGGTCCCCTCAATATGTCTCTAACATAATCCACTTATAGCATTTTGTAATTAAAAGAAACAAAAAGCCCAAAATAGTTTGCCTCAATCAGCTAGAGGATGGCAGGTCACTAAAAAAGAATTTCTGTCCTTGTTTCCAGAGCAGACAAGTGAATGAAAAGTAAACTCTTACCTCTTTTTCTATTTTGAGCAGCTTCTTTACAGCCACCTCCTTGTCCTGAGAAATCCATCGGGCTCGATAGACGCTCCCAAAACTCCCTCCACCGCAGTTCTCAAAAAACTGCAGGTCATCAAATCTAATTTGCACAAATGAAGCACTGGTAGACGACATCTCATAATGACAAAATATACCACAGCAAAACCTGTGAAGACAAAAGCTTTCATTAACACACACGCTCTGTGGATTTATGGACTTTTCTTGCCTGTGTTCAGATACCCCAAACCAGAACCAGTTGCCATAAACACACCACAGTAAAATCTGTGGAGCACAGCACCCTGGGAACTCGCACTCCAACAGGCTGTGCAAACGTTTCCATAATTTGCACAAGCTATTAGGAGCAGCTGGGAGACAGAAATGACTAAAAGTATTCCTCAGGGTGATACTGACGTTTCCCAAACACCTTGGAAGCTGTTCTGTGAAAGTTAGGAACGTCGCTGCCTTCTCCGATGCAAGCAAAGCACATCAACAGACAGGAAGCGTACTCTCTGCTCCAAGCTTGCCTAGGAGCTGAGGCATGCCAGGCACACCAGCTCTCCTGCTGTGATGGCTGCACACGAGGTACAGACTGCCTCGGCTGGGCAGGCCGCCTTCTGCAAGCAGGCAGCGATGCCTCAGCACGCACCACGCACGCTGCCGGCACTTGAGGTGAGATAGGAGTGCTTCACGCAAGGATGTGGAAAAAACTCACCACAGCAAACATCTCTTCCCAAGTGACTCAGTTCTGCTCGCATGTCATAACAAAGCGCAAGCATACAGTAATTAATCTAGGTTACAATATGTGAAATTCTGCAGCCAGTGCCAAAGCTGGTGTCGGCAGTTTCAAGAGATGATCCCATGTCTGCTGCCAGAGGAACAGAACGTCCTTCTCAGAGATTTCACAGCGATAAAGCTTATGCCCACGGCGAATTTCAAGAAGCCTTATCACTTAAATGCATGAACAATGACTAATTTTATGTTTCTTTCTTGATGGTGTAAGATCAGGAAGCCTCACTTAGCAGGACTGCAGGACACAGGCTCCTGAGGAACTGTCCGCAAGCCTGCTGAGTGATCATTTTGGATGCACCAATTTAGACAAAATAGTTTTAATTACCATCAAAAGTTACTGTACTTGCATTTCATGAAAGTAAACTTATCAGCATAAAATAAAAGAGACAGCTTTGAATGAAACAAACAAACAAAAAGACAGGTTTTGGGTTGCTGGTGAAAACTGCATCTCCAATTATACTGATCTAACTATAACACCAAACACACTGTATCTTTTGGAAGTCTCCAATTCATAGGGCTTTTTCAGGTGGAATCCACAGATTACGTGTCATTCAGGGCTGGGAACAGACCTAGCACTGCTGATTGCCAGAACTCCTTCATCCCAGTCCCTCTATACCAAACACGACATAGTTCCGACCCACTGTGCTCTCCTGAATGCATAGTTAACCTGATAAGAATTTTTAGATATCTAACCAGAAATTTCTGGTACTATTTGGTCATTACTATTCTCCAGATGAGAGATGTAGATACCAATATATTTTTCTACAGAGCGCATAAGATAACATGCAGCCTTTTCTGAAAATGCCTGCTTCATTTTACATTTCTTCACCACCCATAAAGGCAAGCACTGACCTGACCATGACAACTTTAGTATGTTGACAGAAGGCAACATGTTTAGGAGACAGCAGGCTTCAAACACAGCTTTCACTGAGAGCCTGCCTGCAAAGCTCTTGGTAAGGGAACACAAATGCTCTTTCACCTTCTCTGCAAATTGGAACAGGGATTATCGGTGGGAAGTGAAACTAAGTCTGTTCTTCCAGTACACTGCCAGCTCCTTCCCCAACACAAGTGCCTGAACTCTTCTGTTGACCTTCTGTTCTTGTTTTAACCTTGTCAGTATTGTGACATTTCCTGCAATCTTAGGGTCATCTTTTGCACTGTCCAGCATGCATTTTATTTAGAGAAATCTCAAGAGAAAGAGAATCGGTAATTTCTGCAAATCAGGTAGTGAAGGCACTTCTAACTTTCTGCTTCTTTGCCAGTGCTGCTTAATTAGCAGGTCTTCAGAACAAAACCTTATTTGCCTCATTTACTCCAGCAGTTGCTCCAAGATAATGCCATATACATGGTGTCTCAAGCATAGGTGACACTTTATAGACAAATAAAACAGATAAGCTTCCCAACACAGAAGACGTCAAGATTTAAGGCTACAGCCCTGTACACATTTATGCACACCGATAACGATGCTACAGTGAATAATCTCTTTACTAACAACAGAATTATTCAGAAAAGGAATACTACTCATACGCAAAAGCACATGCACTGACTGGACCATACATTTAACAGGAAAGTATGAACAACTGATAACAGATGGCTGTGTTTGGGATGGCGGAAGGAACAGAAAACCAAGCAAAACCATAAATATATCACTGGAAAGAAATATTTCTGGCCTTAACGATCTGGATTCAATTGTTGTGAAGAGCTGACAAATTATTTTCAAGTATTGTTCACCCAGAAGAACCAAATAATCCTTATAAATAAGTAAATTATTCGACTTGTGATAGTTACACTAACATAGAACAAGATATTCCAAGATTTCACAGAAAAGAAACTTCAAGATGGTACAGCATGCACACAAGACAGCTGAAAAATACAAGCAAGTACTTTTCTTATGTGTTCTCCTTGCTGCTTAAAACTTTACCTAAACACTGATGCGATCACAATGCAGTGCCTGGCGCACAAGTGTTTGTGTAAGCTCCTGTTGATTGTTTTAAATGTGAAAAAGGGAAAGTGTTATCTACAGCAGTCACAGCTGCACGTGCTATGGACACCAGCATACAATAAAGTAATATAATTTGAAGAATGACTCACTGATTTGTACGAGGTTCCTCCAGACGCTTTTTCCACAGAAAGTACAGGAGATTTACATGGACACCACTGAAAGATCTGCAATTAATGACAGCCTAATTAGGTATACAGTTTTCTCCTTCTCAATTTACGAACAGATATGTTCAAATGCAATGTTTTCAGATGCAAGGTAGTTAATCCTCAATTAGACAGATCAATCCCGCTGTACTATTTGAGAAAGCAACTGTTTAGAGTAACAACTGCATATGACAAATCCACACAGTTATTAACTTGTCACCCTGTTTTAAAAGATGCTTAACAACCTGAGTTTACACCACTGTTTAAGGAAAAAATATCAGGTATTACATTAAACTCCATAGTCTTAACACATGCATATGAAACAAGAGCATCATTCCAACATGTGGCACTTCTTCATATCTTACACTTCCACAGTCAGAAAAGGAATTCTCTGTAAGAGGGTCCCACTAACACAGTTCTGAGTGTTTAATACCATTGTCATGTAGCAGTGGCGAGCACCACATCAACTGACTTCACTACTTGTTGTTGATGAAATGAAAACCTGACAGTTCATCACAGGTGAATGATAGGTATTTGAAGAAATAATTCAGCTGCTGGTTACTTAAATTACTCCTATGGGACCTTAAGGAGGGAACTTTCTCCTCCTTCTGTTTTATTTCTAATGGTTAACATGAGCTTGTTAGGACACAAGGACATCTCCACCTTCTCCTGCATGTGGTTTTTTTCCTCATAATAACTTCCTTGAGAATGCTGTTAGGTGCTGCTCATTTCACACCAAAAAAAAAAAAAAAGATATCTGAGCAGCATCTCTTGGCAGTATTTAACATGTCTAGCTATTATTTAACATTATTTAACGTCAGTATTTAATGTATCAGGACTCTACTATGCAGAGTCACTTTGAAGCAAACTAAAAAGCCATGAGAAGCTCAGTCCAGTATAGTAATAAGTGCTTAGTGTAGGGAACCATCCACCATCACCGGCTTGTTGTAATTACAGCATTTTGGGGGAGTAACCTGTGCAGGTGCCCCTCCTTAGGACGCTGCTGGGGTCCCAGGCCTGCTGCTCCCCCCAGGAACCCCCAAAAGTGAGACCCCCAAGTACCCAGGCAAACAGGTTGCAAATCAACCCTGCTGCAGGCAGCCCTGTATCCTAGCACGGAGACGATGGAAGAACCTGACACATTCACTTGCACTTTCCAGCTTCCCCAAACCAGCCTGCACCGTAAGGGAAGTGCCGCCAAGCCCAACTCTCTGCTTTACAAGACCGAAGACCCTACCAAATGTCACTGAGTACCTGCTCCCAGACTACAGATGGCTTTCACTGAGGGACTTGCAAGTTAGAGATAGGAGGCAGGAAAGAACCTATCACAAATTACACAGTAACTGCAACTCATACATTGCTTAGTGCATGGCTGCAGAACTGAAAATTGCATCCCTCATCTTGCACATGCACCTGACATTGCTTAAATATTCAGTTACTCCAAGAATACCCTTTGTAATTTATTAAAGGGAACAACTACGCATCTCGCTGCCTGCACTTCACTGTGTGGTTGCATGAAGCAGGATTCAGTGCTTCTTTCAGGAAGGCACACTGCCAACATATTGCCAATAAAGTAGTAGCACACTACACTTGTGCTATCTTAAAATACACAGCAGAATGTGCCAAGTTTCCTTATTTGGCAAAACAGCCCATTTGCTTTCAGGATCTTTGACCATCCATTTTTAGACCAAATCATCCTTTGTATCCAACATGGCCTACAGTCCTTGAGCAGAACAACCTGGATTTTTGTGGCAGCATTTTTATTTAGCCTTAAAAAAAAAAAGCGCCCCCTTCCCTAAAAACCTCAAATGCCAAAATATGGTTAACCACTGTCTTATCTAAACAGAAAAGGAGTTATAGAGATATCGAGCTGCGAGAGATACTGCAGCAGCAAGTTTTTATAATGAAAGTTCCTTTAATCATATCATGAATTGCTGATGGATAAGACACAAACAAACTCAAAGCACAACTCCAAATTAAATATATCCTGATCGTCTAATCTCCCCACGAGTAAAAATAAAGTCAACAACCCCTACAATTCCTAAACTTTCTTAACCAGGCCGAGTACCAGCCCTGCAGTCAGTAAGACTGGAGACACAGCTCTGCCTACCTTAGTTACAGAAGCAGTAACATTTCAGCCTGTCCTTGGTCAGAACCTAAGAATTCTGCATAACTTCCATTAATAACATTTCTAAATTTATTTGAATTTATATAACAATCGGTGCTATGGAAAAAGAGCTCAACTCAGCCTAAACAGTTTGAGCACTTCAGGAGCAGAACTATTTCCGACCCGAGCCGCGTCAATAGCAGAAACAGAAGGGTTTGAAGGCTTCGCTTTAAATAGAAAGCATTATATCTCTGAGAAACCCTGCAGGGGCTGCAAGGCACCCCGGCCGCGTCTCTGCGCTCTACCCGGGCAGGACCTGCGCCTCGAGCCGCCACCAGGGCCCGGCCGGGCTCCCCTTTTCGGGGCAAAGTCCCGAGAACGTCCAACCGAGCACCGCGGCCGGGAGCTGTCATGTGTTCACTGACCCAGTTAATCCTAGCGCTTTCAAATGATTTCTGCTTCTGGAATTTAGGAGGAGAAAAAAAAAACACACCAGGAAAAAAAAAGGGAGTGATCCACGGCTTTCCCGAAGGTGCTGGGTGAGCCGCAAAGGGCGGCTCGTGAGCACCGAAACAACGCGAACTGCGGGAGGCAACTAACTCGGGAGAGCGCAGAGAGGAAAGAACTCTGGGTTATTTAAGAAAATGGGGTGAGAAGAAAAGAATTAAAGGGGGCGGGAAGGAAAGAAGGAAAGAAGGAAAGGAAAGAAAGTAAAACAGAAGGGGTAAAGAAGGAAAGAAGACGGGAAAGAAGGAGACAGGAAAGAAAAAAATAAAAAGGTGGACTAGAAGGAAAGAAATACAAAAGACAGAGAAAGAGAAAGAGAGAGAGAAAGAAAGACAGAGAGAGAGAGAGAAAAGGCAGAAACAGAAATAGGACGGGAAGCCGCCCCTCAGAGCCCACCGCGGGCGCTTTGACTCCCCGAAGGACAGAGCGGCGCCGCGGCGAGGGCAGCGCCGCCCCCGTCCCACGGAGCTCCCGAAGCCGCCCCCCTGCTCACCTTCCCCGAGGGACTCGGGCTGTCGGGGCCGCCGCTCCCGGAGCCGCCGAGGGAGCCCGAACCGCGCGGCCGCGTCCCCCGCTCCGTCCGCGCCGCTTCCGGTCGCAGCGCGAGCCACCCCCGCGCCGCCCGCAGCGCCGCCCCCGCCACAGGCACCGCGCGGGCCCCGGGCTCTTCGGGCTGCGGCACCGGCGGGCGGGGGCAGCGTTAGACGGGGTGTAAGGGGGTTCTGTTCACCCCGAAGGCGGTGAGGCCCTGGCACAGGCTGCCCCATCCCTGTTCAAGGCCAGGTTGGATGGGGCTTAGGCAGCCCTGTCTGGTGGCGTGTCCCTGCCCACGGCAGCGGATGGAACTGTGTGATCTTTAAGGTCCCTTACATGGTTCTATGGATGGCTCCATGGACGGCTCCGGCAAGCCGCAGAGCGTGCCCTGGGACTGAGGCAGGGCTTGTCAGCCAGCCTCCCCACATCTAGGAACCACTGGACCGAGCAGAGCCAGTCAGTGCCGGTGTTTTTTGGTCTGCCAGCAGGGCCCTGCTACTGCGGGTGGAGGGAGTTCTGGCACTGCCATGCACCCATCTTTCTGAAAACGAGTTCCTTCCTTCCTTCCAGGTCTGCTGCTTCAGTCACAGGCATTATAGCTACATTTTATAGATTCATAGATTAGTTTGGGTTGGAAGGGACTTAAAGCCCACCCAGTTCCACCCCCTTGCAATGGGCAGGGACCCCTCCCACCAGACCAGGCTGCCCAAGGCCCATCCAGCCTGGCCCTGAACACCTCCAGGGATGGGGGAGCCACAGCTTCCCTGGGCAGCCTGTGCCAGGGCCTCACCACTCTGATCATCAAGAAATTCTTCCTTATGCCCAGCCTAACTCTGCCCCTCTCCAGTTTATTCGCATTCCCCCTCGTCCTATCACTACAAGCCTTTGTGAACAGTCCCTGCCCAGCTTTCTTGTAGCCCCTTCAGGTACTGGAAGGTTGCTATAAGACCCCCTCAGAGCCCTCTCCAGGCTAAATTTATTTGAAGTGATCACCAAAATCACCAGGCGATGGTAATTTTTAAAAAAGTCCATTCTGCTGCTCCTGTGTCACCAGAGCTGAGATGGTGTGTCCATGAACCACAGCATCTTTTCAGTGCTGGGTGTTGCATCCTCCTACCCCGGTAGAGTCGCCCCAGAGTTGCAGAGCTGTTGTGGCTGTGGGTTGGTGAGAGCTTGGAAGTCCACAGTAGGAGAAAGCGAGCGGCATCTGTTGCTGCAGCTCCTTTTAGGAATGTGGAAGAAGAGGAAAACGACTGGCAAGCGGAAACCCAGCCCTTCCATACATATTCCCAGCTGCTCTCAGGGGATAGTCAGCCCAGGTCTGGACAGATGAAAACAGAGACAACTGCATTTCTGCCTTGTGAAGCCACATGGACCCTCCCTTATCTAAAGATTTTAATGACAATGAGGTACTCTGCTGTTAAGGAAAATTTTTTGTAAATCAAAGATAAACTGTCATGCTTAAAGGAAGTGACTCAAAAAACTTGGGAGCAAACGATCTTTCTATTAAGGCAAACACATCACATGGCTGTGAGAGCATATTATTTTATATCTGTATCATACAAGATTTAATGCCCATCACTGCTTTATACCACACTTCCCACCTCATCTACCAGTGTCTGTAGTTTTACATTCACTGGAGAGTCTTAGCTCCTCGTTATCTCTCATACTTGACTATTGTTATATGCATGTGCCATATAAAAATCAACAGTGTAGCAGAATGAATCACAAGCATCACATTGAATCATATACATTAATTGTACATCACAAAGATCTATGGTATCGAGGTGAATCATGTAAGAACACTTTACTGATGAATCAAATACAATTTTTCCACGAGCATCACAGGCTCTTCTCTAAGGTGTGTTGTTCTGGCATGCAGGAGGGAAAAAAAAGTTAAAACAGTAGAGCAGAAGCATACATTTCTGGGCATAAAATAAAACATACTATTTCACTGTGCCATAATAACTAACTGGAGCAAAATTCAGAAAGATCCTACACACTTGGGTGCAATAAAGAGATGCTAAGAAAGTAAAAAGCAGGCACTGATGACCAACCCCCTTCCACCTATTTGGCAGGCTCAGCATTGCCAGGACAAGCAGTGAAGGAGGTTTGCCGTCTCTGGCACTGGGTTCCCCTGGCACTTCCAGACCCTTTTTGTCTGAGCTGAGTACTTGTGCTGTATCATGAACTGATCTGCTGTTGAGCCTGGAGAAGTCTCAGTCTTTTTGTCTGAGCTGAGAGTACTTGTGCTGTATCATGAACTGATCTGCTGTTGAGCCTGGAGAAGTCTCAAGACAAAGTCAATCAAAGGTGCTGAATTTTTAAAGAAAGAACAAATATCAAATGCAAATCATATGAAACTCTGGAGGAGGAAAGGTGCCACATACTTAGTCTCTTAAATGCTGTGACTAACCTTTTATCCTGTTTATCCTTCTTGTCTGAGGCAATTGCCAGTTAGTCAAATGATTTAAAAATCTATTTAAATGTTAAAACACTCAATCCATAGGCATTTGCTTCAGAGAGCAGAACACTTGCATTCAGAGGTCTCTTGCCTTGGGTGCTTTGTCCAGGACCCGGTATCTGCAGACCTGAGATTTATCATGTCTGAATTTAGGTCCTGCTTGCAGAAAGAAATAAACCTTTTCTGTAGCACATGAGAAATGAGGGGGTGGTTAATATTTCTGACTCCAAGGGCTGGAGTGCAGAGTCTGCATCAGGCACTGTGTTAACATGCCAGTGTTTAAAACATGTAATTGCACTTGCTCTATTAGAGGACATGAAAGTAAAACCAAGTAGCCTGCATGAGGACTGTCCAACACGGGTAGTATACTATTGTGAAGCTGGAATTATTACAACAGGGTTTCAAGTGTGCATTTTGGGGTTTGTATTCTTTCTGCCCTCTTGCTAATTAGTATTTGGATCTTATTCAATTTTTTTTTTCATTATCATGAAAGTGAAAAATCAACCAGAAAAGATCAGAAACCAGCATAATTGGAGTTTCTTGGATGATCATAATGACATCTAAACCAAAGCGCCAACATATGGTGGTAAGATTTCTCTCCCTTCTTAAGGCAGCAAATTCAAACTGAGAAACTCACTAAGTTAACTCTGCAGAACTCGATCCTAATCTCAGGCTTTTTCAATTTATATGGAACAGGCAGAAAAGGAAAATATTTAAAAGCTAACAGAAGTCATTGTAAAGCAACAACACTTGGCAAAGGATAAAGGCAGCTCTAGTAACTTTCAACTCAATTTTGGAGTTGAAAGGATTCATATGAATTGTCTCTTTACATCTCATTGCCACATTGGGTGTGCAGTGACGTCTCACTGCCTTTCAACATGGAAAATATAGTTTCATGCATACGTCCAAGTGTTTTAAATAATCCTGCCTGCCAAAAGCAGCAGTCACACCCATCCTCTGCCTAGTGAGCCCCATCCCTGCCACTGCACTGCCCACCTTGCCTTCTGCCAACACATTTTTTTGCATGGCTCATGATGAACTGAGCTGTAGAGCCAAAGCTACTCTGGGGAAAAGCAATCATTTTACACCCAGATCAGTATCTGAATGTGGGTCATTGGGAAATGCCACAAAGACTCATACTAGAGCAAAGGCAAGAGAGGAGCAAGGGCTGATATGAGCAGCTGAGAGGGGACAGAGCCTGGAAGTGCATTTTAGCAGTGATGGGTTTTGCCAGCTTAAACTGCATGTGAAACTTTATAGACACAGATAATTTGGAGGTGGACACCTGCTCCATATTTTTCAGTTCTCCTTCAATACTGGCTCAGAGTTCAGCTCAGGTTTAGTACTGAGATTTCTTTGAAGCATTTCTGCTTCTGTAGCTGATACAGCTTGCCTCTGTTTCTAGCTTAAAAAAATTGGCCAGAAAACATGGTGGGGGTCATGCCTGGGATATGCTAGGACAGAAGGTTGCACACATAGTGCAGCAGAAGAAGGAGCACTAAGATACTCTAGTGTTAATCTAACTAAATAAATAGTAGCAGTCCCAGTATGGTAGCATTAATGTTATGCTGTTTGAACCATCAGGTTTGTGACCTGGAAGGGGTGCATGAGTGACTCGCCTGAAAATCCTCTCTGCACCATTATTTTTGCTTGCACTGTCCAAACTGAAATTCATTCAGGAACGTCCAGATACAGTGCAATCACACACCTCTGCGGTTACACCCCAGAACGTAACAGCAGGGTTGGTTTCACAACTACAAGAGAATTTATGTGGCACTGATAGGCAAAATAAGCTGCATTTAGTCCTTCTGAGAGATGGCAAGTGGAAAATCTAAGGAATTGCCTTTGGATTTAGCTCAGAGGCAGTCCTGCCTTTGCTGCTGTAAAGGACACAATAAGTACACACCCACGAACACCAACCTGACAGAACATGCAGCCCCCATGCTCATGCAGCCAGGGCTGTGACTCCCATTTGCTTCAGCCGCCTAGGCTTTTGAGTCTAGTAGGTAATAGCTAATTCTCAGCTTCCATAGGGAGTGAAGAAAGATGGAGCCTGTACTGTCATATATCTCTTAGATCCACACAACAGGTATTATCTTCTGTCATTTTCTCATCTGTTTTCTGTATTACAGAGAAAAATAAGGAATTTGTGAAAGCGTCTATATTGTATATTTAACATAAAGCTACGAATATACAATATTATAAAATATTAATTATGAATTAACTTTAACATACTAGAATGATAAAATACAGACATTTGTGTGGCAGAGAAGGCTTGTGTGCAATGGGAGTATTACATGTGGATCAAATACTTGCTTTGCATAATGGTTTTCAGAACTGGAAGGCTACAGCTTGTACACTATTTGTCTTTTGACCACGCATGTGTGCAGTATAAAAGTACATATAATGTCTTCAAACAGGTCAATACAATTAACAATGAGATAGCAATGAGATGGCAAAATATTAACACAAAATAAATTTCTTTATTGATTTACAAGAATAGCTTTCTTATTTTTAGTGGCACCACAATTTTTAGCCAATCATTATACTCAGCTGTAATCCACTCACTAGTACTCTGCTCAGTTACTGTTTCATTACATACTTTTAATTATATATAGACAGTTCATATTCCTTCTTATATTTTGTTGTCCAATAGGCTTAATATATTGTTTTAATTTCAGCACATTTTTTTCCTCTAAAATGTAATATGTCTTAACGTTGTTTTCTTTGTTTTAAAGATGTTCTGAATTTATTGTTGCTATACCCATTTGTGTTGTCTAATCCTCACTACTGAAGCAAGAGTACCTTCCTTTCTCTGATATTTTTTTTTCCAATAGGTTTCTTGATCGTAGAGAATCTGGGCAGAGGAAGGCACAATTCCACCTCTGAGGACCACCAAGGGAAGATGACAACATGGAATGTTCAGCAACTGATTTAAAGCATTGCATGCTATTATCTTTATTAAAACTAATTAGTATCTAGTCATTGAGTACATTTCCCTCTCTTGCAAAGTAAGGGCAGCCACTGGAATAATGAAAACTTTGGCCACCATTGGCAGGGAGTCAGTTTGAACTGAAAATATCAGTTCCTTTTAATGATGTACTGTAGGATTAGTAGCTTACATTTTTTCCTACTTATTTAAATTAGAATATTTTAATTAGAAAAAATTGCTGTATTGAGGATTGCATATTCTTCTCTGGATTATTAGATGAAATAACACTAGAAAACATCCAAACACCAGACTACCTCGGAAAAGCCCTTGTTCTAGATAAATCTGTTTAGCTATATAAACTCAGTCCTTTTGCCTGTGTTTAAAAAAAAAAACAAACAAACCCAATCCCCCCCCCTACCCAAACACTAGCACACTATTAAAAATGGCTAATTGTGACAGGAATGAAAAAAAAAAACCAAACCGCAGACCTTGAATTAGTTTCTGGCAACAGAGCTAACTGATCAGGAGCATCACAAAGCAGTTACATGCCAGACAACTGCAACAGGAGAAACATTAGGGCAGGAATTACAAATGGAAGGAAATGCTAGATTTCAAACAGACACTAGGCAGCAACCTGCCAGCTCCGCAACCCTCAAGGGTCAGTCCTACAGAGAACAAGGACATCTAAAGAAAACCCAAGGCAACACTGGCTCTCTGTTATCTGCGAACAGCCACAATGCTGCCGAGGGTACTCCTGCACAGAAATAATGTACACCTGAGAAAAACCACAAAGAGTCGGCAAATACAGCTAGCAGATTCACTTGCTGGCTTGGGCATCATCTGAAGAATGAACTATTTAAAAACACAAGAGGTGGTGTTATAATGAGGAAACCATGGAGAGCAGAAAGCTTATGATTATTGACAGAAGTTGATTAAGCAATGGATTATTGTCTGTTAGGATGTCAGAGTATCTACTGTCACCTCCATCCCACGTATCTTTATGTAAATTTCCTTTAATTGAGTTATTCATATAGAATCATTATTTTCATTTGTAATGTGCTTTATTTGCATTTGAAAGCAAAAAGAGGAAAAAAATTAAACATGACTGCCTGACCCCTGCCATGTGACAAAGGCTTTGCTTTTTGTCACTCTGACCCAAATGGATTAGGGCTAGCAAATAAAGGTCAGTCTCTTACCAGTACCCCTAGGTGTCATATTTTTATTACAAGGAGTTTCCAAGAAAAATATTCCAATTTGCGTCACTAATTATGCATCCTTTATGTATTTTCATGCAGTTTTCTGAATTTATTTTGAATTCAGAAATTACCATTGGGTGCCAAACCTATTAAAAATAACCCCTTTTTGAAATATCCTTCAGCATTTAAAGGTAAATCATAGATTTTGTAGCTGTACATGCTCTCTTTTTTTCCCTTTTAACTGCAAGAATCTTCCTTTTTGCAGTAGTGCCCTAATCACCCAAGTCATAAACTGCCAAGACTAAGGCTGGATTACCTTTCTTTGTGAATTTATGAGTTATTTCCCTAGTTAGGTGCTGTGTGAGCACTGTATTTTATTACTAATGCAGCACAAGGGCCAGTCTTACATGCTTTTGGATGTTGTGCAGCAGGTAAGTGCATGAGGGCTGTACTGCAGGTGCTCCTGTGGCACTGACCACAGTCTTGCACCAAGGTGAGAAGCTGGAGCTCAAGATTGAACCACCAGTCATGCCAGGAAGCTCCCTGTCCTGCAGGAGCTGGTTTGGGGAGGCAGTGCCTGTTCCTGAGAGAGTCAGAGAGGTGAGGGTACCCTCTGGCTGCTGCGCATCACCCCTCCTGAGGGCCAGTCAGCCCTATGGCACTGCTGTGGACAGATATCCAAGCACGGCAGGGGTTCCCTGGGCACAGCTACAGCCCTGGAGGCAGAGCTCCACTGGCTGTGCTCAAGGTGAAGATAAGCTGCTGTAAAAGTTTCTGGTTTAGTAATTTTAATGATAACTTTTTAATCTGGTCATTATTTTCTTTGATTGCTAATACCTTGACCTCTGGTGACAGCTACTGCTTGTGCCTACTTACCTTTAATGCAGGCTACAGTAAAGAACATTATGATTATTTGAAAAGGCAGGGTGTAATGCATTTCAGATTAACAGTGAAAGAAAAGCTATTCAAGTTAGAGTTTCACTTTGCCATATCACTCTCTATACTGCTTTATCAGTACAAAAAATGAAATGAGAATAGCACATCTTTTAATTTTCTTCCACTATTACCTCTTGATTTGCATTCAGAGCTCCCAGAAGAAATACCACTGAATTGAGAAGTAGTCTATTTAAGCTGTGTGGTGTTTAGAAGTTGCTGGAAGAGGTTAAGGTACTGTATATTATGCAGTTGACCTTACTAAGAAGCTACGTTAACAACTTAGACTTATAATTTTCTGTCATTACATTTTGTTACATTTTTTTTCTTTTTTAGCAAATTTCATTATCTCTTTTTGGTACCCTTGTAGTTTAAACCTTTTTATTTCTCTCTAACTTATTTGATAAGATTTCCAAGTTGTATTTAAACTTCCTGTATTTAAAAGGTTGTTTTTTCAATGTCTCTTTGAAAAGGGATTGGTTTTGTCTATGTCTTTTTCTTAGTATCTGGTTTGCAGAGGCTGTGCCTTCACAGCACTTTCCTTAGGAGGAAAAACCCCAGACTCCACCTGCAGTCCTGCAAATACATTTGAACTCTTTTATCTGGCACTATTATGACTTCATAGAATCATAGAATCATAGGATCACCAGGTTGGAAGAGACCCACTGAATCACTGAGTCCAACCATTCCCATCAAACACTAACCCATGCCCCTCAGCGCCTCGTCCACCTGTCCCTTAAACACCTCCAGGGAAGGTGAATCAACCACCTCCCTGGGCAGCCTCTGCCAGTGCCCAATTACCCCTTCTGTAAAAATTTTTTTCCCAATGTCCAGCCTAAACCTTCCCTGGTGGAGCTTAAGGCCATTCCCTCTAACCCTGTCCCCTGTCACTTGGGAGAAGAGGCCAGCTCCCTCCTCTCCACAACCTCCTTTCAGGTAGTTAGAGAGAGCAATAAGGTCTCCCCTCAGCCTCTTCTTCTCCAGGCTAAACAACCATTCAACTTCATTGCTGATTAGGTTTGAACAAGATGTCCAGGGAAAATATTTTGGGTCCTGCCTTTTCAAAGTGTTGTACCCAAACTGTGAAGCATTCTGGATCCTGATGGAGGACTGTGGGGCAGCAATGGAGACAGGCTGGACAGGATTATCCATCTTTCCCACTGCAAATGGTCCCTGTTGTACACTCCCCTGAAAATAGTGGATGGACACTCTTATGCAGTGTTAGTTGCAGTTGTTTACTTTAAAAGTAAAGCAGTGTGGCCTGTGAGCCGCACAGGGCTGGGGATCGCCCAGTGCTCTTTTGCTCAGCTGAGTTCACACAGCATCTGAGACCAGGACCACAAACTGGCCCCTAGAGTTAGCAGGGAAGGGGTGCCTCTTCACTGAAGCAGGATCAAATTGTGACTCACAGCCGCATGCAAAGGGTGAAGACAGTATGGGCTTTTTGACATTTCAGTGTTTTCTGAGCTCATTCATTCTTGATGTTATTGCAGCAGTCGCTTAGACTTCATATAGCAACAGCAATATATTGACAGCTGCCTTCTGCTTATAAAGTCAACACAAGGGGCAAGAGAAGCCCAGTATGGATCCTAGAGCCAGACGGTAGTTTTGTTCATTTAATCTCTAGGTATGTAGAGTATGATCAGCACCATAGCAACTATCTGAGCCACTTCAATGAGTTAGATACAGAGATAGCAACTTCTGATATTTATACAGCACCCTTTACTAGCAAAATTAAAAAATGCCAGATATCTGTTTTATTGAGTAGGTAAACTGCATTCATTTGTTGATATGGAGGTGCCATAAAACCTGTTTCTGCCACTACCTTATATCTACACAATAGAGACTGTTTGGCAACAAATAAGTAAAACAGTTAGAGGTTCTAAGAAATGAAATAATAAACTGAGAGGATAAAAACATACTAAAAGGATGAAGAATCAGTCTATGTGCACAGCCAAGCTGAAACTTGGCAGCTTTATAAACCAGTTAACACAGAAATAAATGAAAGTCTAAACAAGAGGAACAAATCTGGAACAAAAAAAAATAATTCATGAACTCACAAAAGTTATAAACTGATTGTAAGGATAAAAAAAGTTTTTTGAATTAATTGTGTCTCTGTTGTTTATTCTACTGCATGTTTATCTTCTGGGAAGATTCTGTATCTTCAAAAGCCATATCAAGTATATTCACAGAGAAGTACAAAGGGAAATATTTCTCACTTGAAATAATAAGACACAAATTTGTCTCTGTTA
Source organism: Piaya cayana (assembly GCA_013389865.1). Taxonomy (NCBI): domain Eukaryota; kingdom Metazoa; phylum Chordata; class Aves; order Cuculiformes; family Coccyzidae; genus Piaya; species Piaya cayana. The sequence continues at coordinate 64,232 of WAAB01023992.1, read as the reverse complement.
TTAGCTGGTTTTCCTCTGAATCATCTTGAACTCCTAGTCAGACAGCAAAGTTAAAATAAACTATTTCATCATGCTGCAGAATATTTCTTAACAGTGTAATTCTTTCCTTTGCAGAATGCAGGTACTGAGCTGACAGTCATTCTGTGTGTCAGCATTTCCCTGGTGATTCTCAGCTTTTGCAGAATTTATATTTTGACTAAAAGGATGTAATTATTTTTATAGCTACAAAAATAAGATCTTTATATGTATACTGGCTCCACACAGTCCTGGTCAGTGGCAAGAATAGCATACTCTGCATCTGAGACAAAATGTAGACTGTATCAATGAGGTCACCTCTGAACCTTAATTATGAGATAATGGTTGCAACTTGTAATTTCAGGCTTAATCAGTTTTATGACATCCAGCTTTGCAGAGCAGAGCTGGTGTGAATGCAATAGGAAAGCCTTTTGCCATGGGAACATCATCATTCTTTTGGCAAACGCTTGGCCACCATCGGTGCAGGCCCAGCAGTATCACAGCCACATCCTACAGAGGATTCAGTCTAGCAAAAGTCTTAGAGGGGAAAAGGCACCAGACCACCTCCTCCCTCATGGCTGCAGGACCTGATAGATCTCCCTGAGGAGACAGAAACCAGAGCCTCCTTAGAAACTCTTAAAAAAACCAGCTAATAAAACCATAGCGTTACATCACTGCAAGACTGTCATTCCCTGTGGCAGGGATGGATCCGACTGGCTTTGCACTGTTCATCCTTATCACAGCGGGTGTAGGATAACTGCAGTTTCAAGGCTCAGCAAACGACAAGTGAAGTTTGCTGCATCAGCCAATTAATAGCATCAGTATTTATGCAGAAACAAAGCTGAAGTGCAAATAAGGCCAGTGACTAAACCCTTCCAGCAATTACATTTAATAAGGTACTGTGTGTTATTTACAGAAAACATATATCACATATTTCCTACACATAAAATGCACGCAACGTATAGAGACAAAAGCTGCACTCCCATAACATGCTAAACAAAATAAATAAAACTTAATTATTTTGGCACAATAACTATTACATAAATAAATATTCTAGAACACAATGAACTAACATTTATTTACAGTCTATTGAAAGTGCAAAACAATTGGCTGAAAATTAAAATATTTGTAAATGCTTAAGACCAGAAAATATGTGTTAACCAGCCACAATTAATTATAGCTGAAGTTTAAGGTTTTAATGTCCAGGAAATTATTATTTTGAAATCTATTTGTGCATATTGTGCTCTTTTTGAACCAGTCATTTGCTACCTTTGTTATTGATTTCAACAACCTCACTATCATAATGGAATTTTGTAAAAACCTGATCAATAGTTTAAAAGAAGTAAAATGTAAACACAGATTAATATATTTATCATTCAAAATATTTTCAGTCCTGTCAGTTTTCTGAAATGCCACACTGTTTGCAGTAGTAGGCAGTATGATTAAGATAATTTTTTTCGTAGTATCTGTTCTATTTCAACTGGAAATATTTGTAAGTCTTGTCTGAATGGAACTATACCTTGGATGTCTCCTGAATCTACATTCTTTCATCAGACACTTAGATACATACTCCACTGAGGTCAATAGTAGCTGCGCAAGTTAAACTGATGATCAGTTTTGGTCCTGACCTGGAGAATAAGTCATAAAATACAGATTTTTAATTAGGAGGAAAAACACTACTTCCCTTAGAATTGTTAGAAGCTGTTTGTGTATTTTTCACTAACTATTTTACTTTATTATTTGCCTTTCTTTACCCATGTGAGAAATCATTTACTACACTTTAAGATGAATTAACAGTTCAGAATGTGGCAACTCATACAGCTACAGTGCATAAATTCTTACTCAGACAAAGTTCTCTGACAGGCTTGTATATTGTGCGTTGCCTAAGACCTTAGAATATATTTTTGCTTATTTTTGTAGTGGCAGTGTGGTAGCAGAGAAAGTGAAGCTCTTAACAAGTGACCTTGACAACATAAAAGATCATTTCTCATGATTGCTTCAAATGTTTATGCTCGACGTGGTTCTAGTCGGTGAGACATCTGTGATAAAGTTCTCTGGTTGTCAATCACATTTAATTGCCGCACATAGCTCCGAACATCCTGATGGTTCTTATTAGTTAGGGCTGCATCGGGGTCTGGTGAAAGAGAAATGATGTAGGTTTGATACATTTAAACGCACAAATGTCTGAACAGAATGCATAACTCTTTACAAGCTGTCACAGGAAACAACAAATCCTGGTGAGTTAAAATGAAAAAAATATTTAGAAATCGCTCTCTTTGAAACCCTTCCTGATCTGATGATCTTTCTAGTTACTACTCCCACAAATAAACTTTTTCTCTGATGTCCTTGGCTACATTTACTCAAATTGATGGTCCTTGGTTACAGTTTTATACATCACCTTACCAGTCAACAGCTATAAATTATATAGCTAATTATTATGATTTAAAGCTGCCCATCTGCTTTCAAACCAGCAGCTTTCACACAGATTCAAAACTGTATAATTAATTTAAGCTTTCTTTCACAAAATATTCCCACCTCTAGCTTAGTACTAAATATTTGTAACACTAGTGCCTAGTGGCTGCCACATTCAAGCCTCAAAATTCATCACCTGTTTACATTAACTAACATAACCACGTTATACCTACACCAACAATTATGAAATACCAGTGAGTTAAAATCTGAGTATCTTCATCCTCACAGTGAACAGTTTACAATTTGATGAAATACATGTTTGTTGGCTTGAACTCAAAAAGAAAGATACTGAACCATATCCAATATATAAATGCACATATGAGGTCCGAAACAAAAAAGCAGAGACTAACCCTATAGTTTGGGAACCAAAAGTGGGAGAGGAGAGACAAAGATATGGTTATAGAACATGTTCTAACCTGTCACAGTTAGACGAGATTTAACTCGATCACTCAGTATGAGTGTTCAAATCCAGACATTTCTCACCCTTGGTCAGAAAATGTCAGTGTGCATCAGCTTTGTCTGTGAAGCAGTTTTTAGCTCGTAATAACATTGCTGTGCTTCAGCGTCCACCCTGTTCACCAGACCTGGCTCCCTCTTCCCAAAGACCAATTTGATGCCCAAAGGAGCCCATTTATTGTTGGAAGAAGATGTGAAAGCAAAAACAATGGAGATCCTCAACAGCCTTTCTGAAAACAATCAGTGGAATTGCTTCGAATGTTGGCCGGCATTGTATGTAGCTGTGTGTCACCTCAGAAAGAAACTATCCGAATGGTGATCATAGCTGATTTTCTCTATTTGTTACATAACAAGAGTTACAGGCAGTCTTGTTTTGTTTGTGTCAGACCTTGTACACACACAAAAAGCATGGGACTGAGACATGGTACATCTGCAGACTGAGATTTTTTTTATATCATGGATAGAGAAAATCCATCTCCATTTCTAAACGTGTGGAGGTCTTCCTAGTGATTAATACATTCAAACTAAACATAGATGGCCAGAAAAACCTCGGTGGTGGGAGGGAAAATAAAAAAGCACCATTAACTTCATCTTCTGGAGTTAAGCTTTGACTCAGATGGAAATAAACTATTTTTATAAAAACATGTTGTGATATATTATTTATTTTGTTATTTGAGAAAGAGGAAGGCTGCTGTGAGGCAACATGAATGAAGTCCTGAGGAAATGCCAGTGTCCCTGGGACTGAGTGCACCTAGATGGGATGAGACCCACAGAGCAAGCCTGTTTGACCACATAGCTCTGTCATCTTACATGGCTTCATGTAAGTTCTGGTAATTATAATGACAAACAGGTTTTAAGTTCATCACCTTATGCAGTCATGTCACTTATAAATGTCATGTTTCTAGACTGGGTTCCTACAAAAACAGGGTGTTTCCAAGCAAGTAACTTGTATGTATCTGTGTGCTGCCATCTGCTAGCCTTACTTCAACCACTATCTATCCAGTGGATAATTTCACCCAGCTCGAATTTGACAGACGCGCAGAGATCTCTTAGATATTTAGCTCCTTCAAATGCTTGGAAAGAGATGGAGAAGGGGCTTATTAGAATTTCCTGAGGGGTATTTCACCCTGTGAAACATGAAAGGATCTGGACATGGAAGAATCACTGGAAACCAGCTTTTCAGTTCTGGTATGCACAGAAATAGTTGTAATTACTGTAGCTACTGATAATGCTGACTGTGCAGTTGCTGTAATACACTTACTGAAAGATTGGCTTCGGCAGAATTTCACCGTCCTGACAGTGTTGGCAATCATGCGCTGGAAAGAAAAGATGGGATGCAATCAGAGAAAAAGCGCTGTTTTTCATCATCATTTAAACGAAGCACCTTACTGTGCCTGAATGTAAAGACATATGCCAATAAAAGCAGTCATATGAATGAAAATATAATTTTAATGCTGATACCCTCATATGTGGGGTGTGATTTGCATTTACACAGGCTTTAAATGAGCGTGAATGTAATTTACATGTGCTCAGAGAACCCTTTCCTTCACTTAAATGCTGTAGAAGGCCTTAACTAAGAATGAAAATCAGCCACTTCAATGTGCATTTTTGATAACATCTTCCCACATTAAAAAATAAAAGGAGTATCATGTAGAGAACCCTTGGAGTACATACACATGTTAAGTTTAAGGCCATCAGTTCCTAATAGCAAGGCCATTTCTAGACATATTCATCAATTAAAGAGCTTTCAGTCTGAGTTTAGAATACAGTCCTCCTTGAAACTGCCAATGTAAAATGAGCATGTGAGTGTCTAAATTTACTGATTCCCTCTGGAAATATGCTCAATTCACAGGTGAGATGGCCAGTGTTAGAACAGCGGTCTTGTAGGCAAGTTTCATCAAATAGACCTATTAGCTTGCACAAGTGTCTCTAACCCAACATGAAAAGGGCTTCACTTTTGGTGGACACTTTGACTGGCAATTCACAAAAAAAAATCAGAAGTCATTTCAGTCCTTCTTGGCTATGCTTGCTCTTCAGTAAATAACCATCATTTCACTCACTCAGTTAAGAAAATACTAATCACAGAATCATAGAATTCCTAGGTTGGAAAAGACCTTTGAGATCATCAAATCCAACCATACCTGTCTACTACTAAATCCCTAAGCAATTTGTCTACCTGTCTTTCAAATACCTCCAGGGATGGTGCTTGATAACCCTTTCAATGAAGTTTTTTCTTATGTCCAACATGAATCTCCCCTAGAGCAGCTTGAGGGCATTCCCTCTCATCCTGTCACTTGGGCAAAAAGACCAACACCCACCTCTCTACAACCTCCTTTCAGGTAGTTGTAGACAGTGATAAGGTCTCCACTCACCCTCCTCTTCTCTAGGCTAAACAACCCCAGTTCCCACAGCTGCTCCTCATAAGACATTCTCTAGCCCCTTCACCAGCTTCACTGCCCTTCTCTGGACATGCTGTAGCACCTCAATGTCTTTCTTGTAGAGATGGGCCCCAAACTGAACATAGCATTTGAGGTGCGGCCTCACCAGTGCCAAGTATAGGGGCAGAATCGCTTCCCTGGTCCTCCTGGTCATGCTGGAGCACCTGGGCACACTGCTGGCTCCTGTTCAGTCATCTGTCAACCAACACTCCCACGTTTTTCTCTGCCAGGAAGCTTTCCAGTCACACTTCCCCAAACCTGTAGGCACTGCACGAGGTTGTTATGTCCCAAGTGCAGGACTCTGCAATTTGCCTTGTTAAACCTCAGCCCACTGGCCTCAGCCCATTGATCCATTGTTAGATCCCTTTGCACTTTGACAAATGAGATACTATTTTACAATAGTTTTTAAGAACAGAAAGAGACAAGAGGGAATGGCTTCAAGCTCTGCCAGGGGAGATTCAGGCTTGACATAAGGAAAAAATCTTCACTGAAAGGGTCATTAGGCATTGGAACAGGCTGCCCATGGAAGTGGTTGACTCGCCTTCCCTGGAGGTGTTTAAGGTGTGGGTGGATGAGGTACTGAGGGGCATGGTTTAGAGATTGGTGGGAATGGTTGGACTCGATGATCCAGTGGGTCTCTTCCAACCTGGTAATTCTATGAATCTATGAACGGAAGGTAAGTCATAAAGCAAAATATTTGTTATTTAGGCCTGGACTGCAAAATTTTAACTGGCTTGTGTTATTAGCACCACAGAGGTTATACACATACCCATGTGGGGCCAAAATGGTTGTTCTGCAAAATATAAAAAAACCTTAAACTTCAGCAGTAAACTTGAATTCCTTAGCTAAACAGCTTGATTCAATCACTGTTATAAAGACAACTTTGTTTCAGTTTTTTTCCTTAGATTAAGAAAAAGCAGAGGAGGGAAATGCTATTCCTAATTAGAGTCGAATGTTTGTTGTACACTTTCACATCCTCCAAATTACAACACAGCTGCTTGTCTTAGTGCAGCACACTCTCACCAGGCTGCTTCGTACCTTCTTGGATGAGATTAGCAAGCTAGCCATAAACGCACACACAATAGAATGATATATTTCTTACTAGCAAACAGCAAAACTTACGGCATATGCTCACAAAATTCACACACAATTATAACTTTCTATGAAAACTACTTTATAAAAATACCTTTGTGAAATCTGTCATTCCAAAAGTGGGAAGCACCAATGTAAAACATTCCTTATACACATACTGAATGATCTTAAACGTTTCAACGCACTGTCAAGCATACAAAAATGGGTGTGGCTGTGGTCAGCATTAAAAGCGCTACTACTATATCATGTACTGCATTTTTGTGGATTACACTTTGTATAATCAAATTAAATATAGCTATTCTGAAACTGATATAAAATATTTTAATTCTAAAATGAAAGATCCTAAAAGGATACGGGTCTACTTATACCTTTAGTAACATAATACGTATTTACATGTGGAAAGTAGTAGATTTCAAGTCAGAATCAGTTTTATCCTATTAATTTTTATACCTCTTCAAGCCATTACTACTAGGAAGATTTTCTAAGGCACTTACCTTGCAAACATTCTCATATGTGCTTAGTGTTAACCATGTCAATAAGCCCCACTGACTTCAATGGAACCTCTTAAAATACTCAAGATAAGCACCCATTATAATATAGAACGCACTGTATATTAGAGTGTTGGTTCTTCAAGTCTAACCAAGTAAAATGAAAATCAAAACAACATATACGTTTAAACATGAATGTCTCATAGCTCCATGGATCCATATTTGGCTGTTACGTGATGCTGCTATTTTGATTTATACCTTTTCAAAAAAAACTATTTCAAAGAGAGATTATAAAGTTCAACTGGACCAGTTAGCTGATGAGGTTTCAAGAGTGTCACAACATCAAGGGAGACTTTGCTAGAGGACACTTTATTTTATGAACGTAGGTAGTATTGCTTGATGTGCTTTCTACATGAACTCTTAATATACACCCTAACTGTTCAAATATGTAAATGTTCAGGTTTTGAAGCTTGTTATCATAATGATCTTTGGAGCTAGACTGTAGGCTCAGTGTTTGATTAGTTTAGTATTAAGCTTCCAATGTGAAAACTTATATTTATCAAAAAAGCATGTTCTGCAGAATCCTTTTTATTTTTCTTTATGTGGGGAATTTATTCTGAAAAAAACCCACAGCATTCATTAAAAGTACTGTAATGCTGTGCTGTATTGAAAGGCAAATTATGTGTGTAGTGAAGGCTTTTACAAGGTCTTCACTACTTCCAAACTTCTTATTATAGGGGCTACTCCAGGCAAGGAAAACCAAAGCGGCAAGTAACTAATCTGACTTTTGGTTAAAGGCTGAAAGGCTTCCTTCTGTTGGCTGAAAGGCTTAATTTTAGGGAGTTACTTTGCCTATTCCTGAGGATAATCTCATTCAATCTGTGCTTTCAGAAGTATCCTAGTAATGATGAAACACAAAGGAGTGAGGAAGTGGGTGTTAAGGCAGAATAAATGGAAAACTGTGGTCAGAAGACAGCACTGCAACCCAACGGGTAGATTCTGGAACACTATGTGTCCCTGAAGAACTCCTTTCACAATGCTTTTTTCCAAGCACTGTTGTACTGTCTAATATAAACTGAAAAGAGCTCCTGTTTGGGTAAAAACTGAACAGAAAAACAGCTTAAGAAGCAGAAGTCAATTTCCCTTCCTGAATCTTGTAGATAAATTATCTTTTTTTTTAATTCAAGAAAACTAGAAATATGTACAAAGAAAATGTTCACATGAAGTTTAATTGCCAGCTCCTTAAATTTTCTTCAAATAGAGGATCACCTCTAGTTAATGTCTGCAAAAATTAACCCTGTTTACCCACTGTGCTAGGAAAGACTATTATCGAAAATCCATACAAACCTAAATTTGGATCTTTCTGAAACAGAACTGACTGCATAATGTAACAAGCAACTGCTACTACTAGCACACAACAATACCCTTTCAAGTTTTATGCAGTCTGGAGTAGTGGCAACAGGCCAACACATTATCTTCTAATCCATTCCAAAGCCAGGTTTCTAAATGTTATAAATATTCATATATGCCATAGAAAACTACTAAGGGTTTTAGTCACACACTTTTTGCATAATCTTTATGTTCTAAAAATGAAAAATGTTTGCGCTTTTTTTTGCATAAGGATTGGAGTGTGAATTCTCTTTTGTTCATCTCCATAAAACCCAAAACCCAATATGCGCAGATTTTCTAATCCTCATTTCACACCTGAAGGGTGAAGAAGCTTGACAAAAAGAAGCATCAGTGGCCAGCATGGTGGCACTTCCAGAGCTCTTTCATGACTTCTGCTCCCTCTACAGGTCCCATTTGTGAGACATGCTTGGTCATGCAATATGGAGGTGGTGCCATGGAAAGTGATCTTTGTTCAGGCTGCCTGATGATCTGAGAAATAGCATGGATAAAGTCCTCAAAATGATTGCATCTTCCCTCTATGAGCACTAAATTCTGTACTGGCAGTCGGAATGCAGGATTATGCAGCTGAGGTTTGAATAAAGTACAAACCAGTAAGTGGTCAAGAGTATGAAATACTGTCTGTCCTTAAGGAGAGTCATGCACAGTACTTCCCTCACTTTCCTCCCTCTTCTTCCCCTGGAAGGACATAATTCTAGGAAAGGGGTTTAATTTTTTTTCTAAATATATAGCTATAAAAGCAGTGCCATTTGAATGTTATATATTGCCATGTACTGCACTGCAGGTTGTAGGTTGTCCTCTATCTGCTAAATCACACAGAGTTTATAGGAATTCATACTACTGATAGCTTTTGGGGCTCTTCTTCACATGAAAAGATGATCATTAATGGACCTAAAAGACAAATGTGTATTCCAGATCATAAATTAACTGTGTTTGCTGTCTACTGCCTTGTTTTTCCTTTCACCAACTTGCAGCTCTCAACATGTTATCAACCTGCCAAACTATGGCTACAGAATTTTAAAATCTTTGCAAGCTTATTCATTCCTTTTTCCTCTATGACAAGTGTGTCTTCAGTTTTTACATCGATGGATCTTCTTAAGCAACACCTGCAAATAACATCTACTGCCAATTCACAAGTGGAGAAAAAATGCAGGTAGTTTTTACCACACAAGGTCATGGAGTATACGCCAACCTAGAAGGCACATTTAGGCAACACCATGGTGGAAACAGCTTGTACCTTGTCCCCATCACCTTCTAACAGTAAGATAAGTAAAAGACCTTCAGTACTTCTCTATAACCATGTCTTGTTTGGTGTTGAAGACAAAGCCTTCTACTCAAGGTCTATACCACTAATAACAGTAACATAGTTATTCTGTTTACTTACTGGAAAAAGTATAAATAAGATGTTACAGGGTGAATTTTAAGGCCAAATATTTGTTTCCTGCACACACAAACATACGCATTGCTTAATGCAATAAATGGCATAGTAAAGAGCACAAGTACAGTGCAAATACAAGGAGTACACCTATTTCTGACACAATCAATAGTGTTTGCCCACATCTTGTACAAACCAAATGCCTCCACTTATGAACTTCCCTCTTTACACACTGCTGTGGCTCTAACACACATGGTACTCTCTTCCCTGGGGTAGCCTTCTACACCTCACACCCTCCTCCAAATAAAAGGCATCCATCAGGGTTAGGAGATGGGGAATGGGGACAAGGAGCAGGCAGTTGCAAAGGTAGCAGCAGGTAAAGTGACAGCAGTGCTCTGCAGAGTCATATCTTCCCACTGCTGCCAATACCACAGTTCTGCTACTACACCTCTAAAAAATCGACTTATAGTAAAGTGTAACAGGAAAAAATTGACTCAGTTCTTCTCATTTTAGCCTGACTTGCTAAAAAAAAAAAAATCTAGGCTAATGTGGCTTAACACCATCTGCCTGGTTTTCCCTCCTCCTCTAGATAATTTTGTCATATTTGAAAAAAGAACCCATAGTTTTTAAACATAAGAAAGCTCCTACCAGTTTTCTGTGAAAAGAGATGGCTATGGACAAAAGAAAGGTCATGTAAGTGCCCTCTTCTCCTGCCTTCTTTGGGGAAGTGGTTGTAGTGCAAGTTCCTATGTTATGACAAAAACCTGTTCACACAGAAATCCCCAGCCATGAAGAAACCACACACGCCTCAGCCATGAGGAAGCTCTGAGCAGAGCTCAGGCAGCCACGAGACACAAATGTTTAGGAAAGCAGGCCTTGCTGTTTCTGGCACTGGAGGAAGTCTTGGCTCAGACACTGTCTGACAGCCCCTGTGTGTTTTAAGATGCATAGTTTAATATAAATAATAACAGAAACATCAGAAAACATTAAAAATTTAAAGGACGCTGTTTCAGCTGAAGAGATGCCACTAGATCAAACTTCTACTTTTGGCTGCCTGTTACAGGAATAAAGTTGTCAGCAGCACATCAGCTGTCGGGATCAGAGCTCTGTGGTGAGAATGCAGACGTGGTGCCAGAGGCTGTTCTCAGCTTCATCACTGTGCTTACACAAGAGACAGAGGGATCCACCTCCTCTGGTGGCAAATGGCATCACCAGTGGCAAATACTCAGACATTTTTATTCATAAACTTCAGCAAGAATCAAAGTTAGGATGGATCAAGGGGCATAATTTTTCAAATAATAAAGATGTTTTAGACAGATAGGTAAGAGTGGCTCCCAGCAACATTCAGAGGTATCTCTATCTGCTTGTGACAGATCATCATGCAGCAGAACAGGTAGAAACAACAACTGGCAGGACAGGATTTCTGTGTAGAAATCGGGTTTCTACTTTTCTCCTGAAAATGGCAGAATAACATCACAGATTTCCCTTATGCTTTTATTTATGTAAAAGAGAGCTGAATTTATATGTGTGTTGTCTGGCTGAGTAGTCTTGTCTTCACTAGTTAATATCTGGCAATTATGTGTAGATACGACAGTTGTAGGCTTAACACAAGTAGGTGGTAGCGACTGAGGCTTAAGAGTAAGCTTTTCTTCTTTGCTTGACCTGATGACACAAGCAAAAAGCTAAAAACTGTCAGATCCACATTAGGATTTGAATGAATAATGTGGGTCAAATCTGAATATACATTGCTTTGAAGAGCTACAGGTTGGGAGAAGCAGTGAAAATACCATAGAAGCATGCAGAATAGCCAGTGAAGAAGGTTATAAAAACACAAAAGATATACTTGTAGTTAGGTTGGGATAAAAAGCAGAGTGAGCTTTTAGGTAGCGCACTAAATAAAGAAAGGTTTAGAATACTGAGAAAGGAGAATGTTTCCCAGTCTGTTGTGTGGAGGAACGTGAGACATTACATTTATTCTTTGAAAAATATACAGCATCAAAAATATATTAATGGATCTTCGCTTTCCCCTCCTAAAGGAAATGCTTGAAGCTCAGATTAATGAACAAAATGGGTGATACTACATTCATGCAGTATAAAATTTTATTTAAAACCTTCAGGTGTTACTAGTAAATCTATGTTGTGGACAGTGCCTTATATTCAGAATTATGCTATGTGCAGACTAGGGTGAAAAGAGCAGACCTGCATCAGCCCAAATAAAGATCAGTTTAAGCTGATACAAAATTCACGCTTGGCCTTGGGAGTGCCGACTGTGGTATAGAGTAGTGTAGAACCATTTCTAAATGACCAGTTTGGGTGGAACTTCTGTTTATGGATTCCTGCCTCCTGTAACAGCTTTTACACATAATCAGGCATAAAGGAGAGCCTGAGGCATACAGCTCTGAGGCCTGCAGATGTACCAGGTCTTCTGGATCAGAAGGTATAAGTAGGCCAAGTGACATGGACAACATGGAGCCAGCCACATAGCCATAGCTATAGCAATGTAGCAGCCATCCCTCCTGGTTCGGAGGTGCTCCAGCCAAGTTTGAGATTCCTTTGTGTTCCCCAAAATATCTACACTAAAATACATATGTTAGCTATGTAATTAGAACAAGCGGTTCAGGAAAAAGTCCTTTTCTGCAGGTAGAAGGCTCAAAGGCTTTGGGAGGAGATGATAACACAGTCTGCATATGCAATTACAGAGTGTCATTATTGCAAAGCGAGGTCAGGCCCTTACTCAGGCATTAACACTACTGTTTACCCACAATAGTCTCAGCTTAGCTGAGAAGTATTTTCACTATAGGACAAAGGCTTTCCTGGAGCTACAAACTAAAATCTAACTGTGATGATAACTTTTCTTTGAAGTTTTCTAAAGAGCTGTAAGTCCTTCTTTTTCACCCTCCAAGGTATCAGCACCCGGAAGTTATAACAAGCTCATCCATAGTGCAGTGGAAATAACCATGGAGCAATTCTGATTACTGTAGTACTAAGAACAAGCAGATATAGGCCAGCTTGGACGGTGCTTTGAGCAGCCTGGTCTAGCAGGAGGTGTCCCTGGCCATGGCAGAGGGATTGGAACTGGACGATCTTTACGATCCCTTCCAACCCAGAATAGATATGCTAGCCTGGCTGCTGAATGGAGCTTTAGTGCTGGAAAGTCAGTCATGTTTGGTTTTACAGTGCAGTTGCTCATAACTGGTTTGGCTACCCTTGGTTCTCAGATGCAGGTGTCATTAACCACTTTAATAAAGACCGTGGCCTTAGCAACCAAGAAAATGGCTTCTCACTGTTCAGAAACATGAGCTTCAGCTGAGATTTCTGCCATGGCAAGTTACTTCCCTGCAGTTTTTGACAATAGTCTTTGAAATTATGAAAGCTTATGTGCAGGATTTAAAATAAATCAAATCTGAGCATAATCTAGCCTTCTAGATCCCCCTTTCCAATACTAAAGCAATCAAGTCATAGAAGTCTCCTTTCACTTGTTAAAGGAAAGAGGAAAATAAGATGTTATGCACGTTCTATACTAAAGCTCCTTTCAATCTCTGAGGAGCAATGCAGAACTATCCCAGGCTGAGGCAGTTCAATCCTGTTTGAAGGAACAGCAGTTAAAATTACAGCTTGGTCCCAAACTGGCTGTTAAAAATTATCTCTAACAGCTCTGCTTCCTGTCACTGCTGCTGCCTCTCCTAGGAAACATTTTGGCTGTGCATGGCTCAGTGGGCAGTTTCTTCTCCACCTCTGTGAAGTTTTCCAGAAACCCAGAGGTCCCAGGTGCTGGGCACAATGCAGACTATTTTTGCCAGCTCTTGGTCCTGTCTTCACTTTCTCTAGCCCTAGAAGTCCTTGTTGAAGTGCACTCTTGAAGACATGAATAGGGAGGTATTTTACAATTTTCATTTCAAATATATCATACATACCATTTTTTCAAAGTTTACCAGATTGTCAGTGAATGTCTTGTTTCCCTCATGAGTAAACGTCATATCTGTATAGAGATAAAAGCCACATAAAAGCCCACTAATGAATTATGGCCATACAAACAAGCAGAACATATTCTTTATCCCTTACAAATATTAAAGCAGCTGTAAAACATTTTGGTTTTAATTTGCAGCATTTCTCAGACTACTAAATTTGAGGTATGATATTCAGATGTACTAAAGCAGTTTTTCTTGTCTCTGTGTCATGCTTTTTATAATGGAAAAAGATCATACCTCACACTGAGATTGATTTTTGCTTTTTCTTGCTGCTACTCGTATTCTTCAAATATTTGACAAATAGCTTTCAAGTTAATAATTCTGCTAACATCCAAGCTTACCTTTTATAAGTAGTGGCATGAAAGGAATTATTGGAGGTTCCAATTTAGCTACAGTTAGTCTGTAGGCCCTATGGTTTCTTGATGGATCCTATAAAAAAAGAGAAATCAAATAATTACTAATATATATTATTATATGTATTGAGACACTGTATGCATTCATTTCGATGTCATGGCATTTATTAAAATCATCATTTTCCCCTGTGGCTTTCAAAGTGAATCTGCAAACTAAGACACCTTTTATCATTCTCCCATACAGCTTACATGATGAGAAGACAGCTGCTAAACACAAACATTTTTCATGCCAAATAGCAAGGTAAGATATGATTACAAAAAATTGTTCATAAAAGGAACCACACATTTTTCCTCCCTCCTTGCAGCTGCAGATCTAGTTTCACATATGTTGTAACACTAAAATGTATTGCCTGGAAAAATCCAGGTTGGAAAATATGATTTCCTATATGTACAACATGTGATAAAGCTTTTCTGAATTCCCAGATTAACTTTGAGTGGTACATAAGTTCTCTCAGAGTAGGTTCCTAAGAGTATAATTTATTAGTCATACATACTTGTTTTAGCAGCTCTAAAATGGGATCATAAACTTCTTAAAGTCAAACAAGGACATATAAAATGTTCTGAATCAAGGAATTCAAATCAGTTACTCAGAAACTGAATTAGCTCAGATTGTGCATAGAATAAGGGATCCATTGCTATTCACCATTAAGCTTTCAAACTCTGCATAGATCTTCTTAAACTTGCTTGGAAGTTTCTGTTAATAAAAACAAAAATAGTAAACCTTAATTAAATCCAATTTGTGTGGTAATTTTACTGTAAATGCTAGTTCCTTCTACAATGCCCTAAGTCAGGAAAGTGCTTTTTTGCCAGATATTTCTAACAATGTGCTAATCTAAAATACAACATGTCTCCTAGCAACCAGATTATAAATAGAGACCAGCCATGAAACCTGGATCCTGACTGAAACCCCAACTTGAATATACTCCATTGGGATGTTTAGATTCAGATTTTTGTTTGGCTCACATCACAATCACTGAATTCAGAATGCAAGTGAAAGTTCAAGTCAATGGTTTCAGGACATTCCTGATTACAGCCTGTCTGAAAATACTATTTACACACAGCTTGCTTAGGGGTAGCTCAGCTTAATTATTCATAACTATGATGATCTGCCCTTGAAACATTCAAATCCATGCCTGGGCATTTCCAAAAGCTTTTTCTGTTTGTGCTGAGGTATCATGAGCTACTGCTCGAATTCTTGACACGACCAGCACTCAAAGGCCTCTACTGCTTTCTGGGGTATAAATTAATGAATAGTTTTTCAGTCCACAATACCTACCCAAATAAATCACAGTCAGTTGATCATGCAGTGATTGGGATGAGATAAGCTTTACTATTTTCTTTCCCCCTTACGTTTCACATTTTAAATAATTTTATGATAAAGACTACATGATATGTTACAAATTAATTTCAGAAATCACAGTGATGTTTTAAGCACACTGAGAACATGTCAGCTTTCTAGTTTTAATAAGAAAATTCTTAATATTTGCTGATTTAAATCAGACTACTACTGGCAGCAAGTAACACTAAAAATTAATAGAGACTTTATAGTGCAGAAATTATTTTTTGCAATACTTTCCACATTTAGAGTGCGTACCCTAGCAAGATATTTACACTGTGCCACAGCAAGGGCCTAATTTTTAATGATGTGTGTGAACAACTGTGTGCCTACTTTGCATATGCATGCAGATTAGGTATTTGTGAAATAAGTGGTATAATTGGACATTTGCACCTGCAAATATCTAATTTGTGCATGCATCTAATGTAAATGCATGATAATATAGCAAAAATGAGGCCTTGATAGGTTTGGTTTGAAGTATATTCTGTATATACTTGGCTAAAAAAACAAGCTGCAAATATTCTCTTGATAAATTGCTCTACAGAACTGGAGTGTGATATTTCCCTGAATTCAGGTTTATATCCCACACCTACAAATAATCTGTGCCTCTCCAGCTCAGACCATGTGCCCGTTTCATATTGCTGTAGGCAGTATATACATTTAATTCCCTTCTCTCTCTTCATACTACTCCTGTACTGGAGTACTCAGGTCTCCCAACTATTCCTCTTGGTAGCCACAAATGATGGGTCATCATTTGGAGAAACTGATCTGCAAATCTTTGCCTTTAGAACCGATTGTTTATACCACTTGCAACATGTACTTCTGAAAATTGGACTGGCTTCTTCTAATATGTTAGTCTGATGTCCTGTTTTCACAGCACTTTTTCAAAGGTGTTTGAATTTTGGTCTTGGTTGCGTCAATACCCTCATGCTACCTATTTTGAATTTTTAATGAAAATACAAATACATGCCCATTCAAACCTGCAGTGCTTTTGACAATCAGTATATTCTTAATGGTTACACGTGCTTACAATCCTGCCTTGCTGAACATTGCACCTTTTGTATATATTCACATATAAAAAAGCAAAGTCACAGAAAAAGGTGGAAAATGAGACTGAAGATCAAATTGATAGTAAGCAGGGGGGTGCATGCCAGAGAGAATACCAGAACTAGTTAGGATAAACCCACATTTTAATAGGAAAACAGAGTCCATATGGAGATTAGAAAATAATATATATAAAGAGAAGATAGATTTTAGTGAAATACCTACAGAATTATCTCACTAAATGACCAGCAAAGTCAAGCAGAGCTCAACAATAGAAGCTGATGTTTTCACTCTTGTTAACTGCTTCTGAATATTAAGCACATCTATGGGTATACTGCCTTACTAATAAAAAATGCCAGCCTCAGCTAAAGGAATGTGCTCAGGACCTGAACTAGTAGATCTAGTTTTATCAATAATAAAAGCCAAAGTCATGTTTTTTTGCTAACTAAAAGCACAAATCCCAGTCAAACTTCTTCAATTTGGATTTTACCTAAGACTTACCTCCCATGTTAACGAGAGACGGCTCACAGCAACATTACTCAGTCCCATAATAATAGCGAAAAAAGAATTCAGGTTTTTATATTCTTTACAGCTGAAACAAAAAGAGCCAAGTTTTAAGTTTTATGCATCAATTGGGGCAGAAGTACACTTGACGACGCAAAGACAGCTGAATCCAGGCATCTAGCATAGATATGACTGAATTTGGGAAGCTCTGGCCAGCACACTATCACTGTGTGAATTCACCACACCCTGGAGGCTCCTTACCCCTCCCTCCTAAAATGACCTCCTGCTTCCACTTCACTGGAGGCCAGCTCTGAAAGGACACTAAAGACTTTGAAGTTCCCCATCCCGAAACACAGTCCTGAAACCTAGCTAAATTCAGTTCCAGGGAAAACCAGAGACAATGGAAACAACTGGGCTGACCTCGCTGACAACTTTTGAAAGCTACTGAATACTGGAAGCTGTCCCTAGATGATCTTCATCATAGTTTATAGGGGCACTAAATCTTTTCAAATGGAGAAGATCAGCTGCCTAGAGATGACTGTGTGTCAGTGACCTCTCTTCTCTTGCTGTGTATGATTTTTAACTAGTACTTGTAGATTCCAGGACTCTTTAGGATGTTTCAAGCAAAGAACTGCCATTTCTCACCAGCACCATTAAAGAGGCCTTAAGCACTAGGAGCTCTAGGTCACCCTTCATCCCTAACACAACAGAGAACTTTTGTTACTGATCAGGAAAACCTGGAACATGTAACTGAGTATTATGGAAGGTCCAATACACCATATGCAGGAGTAGACGCAATCTGACAGGAAGAACCTGCACAACTGCTCAACTGAGACTGCATCAGGTGGCTCATTGGCTCAATAGGAAGGGAAGAGAGAACAAAGCCCATTTTTTCACAACTAATTTGCCAATATCTGATTTGGCAACCTCATCCTCTGCTTCTTTTGCTGTTTACTAAGAATTTTTTCATTATTCTAACTATGATTTTCAGATAGATTTTTTTTCTTCATTGCTGAAGATCTCAGCTCTTCCTAGGTATCCTCAGCTCAAGACGAAAATAGTACAATTACCCCATGCTACTACCCAACTCCATAATTCCCACAGCACCCTACTGTAATTCCATTCTTTTTGTCCCTCCATTTCACTAGACTCAATGTATTGAGTGGGTAAGTCCTTTAGATCTGGGCCTCACCTGTGTCTACACTATGTGAACACTAAAAATGTGAAAAAAGATCTCTCCCATCTGATGGTCTCTCTGTTAGAGATTGCTGCCCCCACAGATCTTCTAGCAGAATTGCTCATACACATTCTCTCACATCAGACTAGGGAAGCAGCTAGGAAAGGCTGTTAGTGATAACTCTTCCCCGGGCACAATTAAATCCATAAAGGGATATCTGTCTACAGCCTGCGAAACTGAGAATTGCGGCATGGTAAGAATAATTAGTACCACACAGCAGTATAGGCAGCTGCAAATATACCTGCAATATGTAATCTGAATCTGTCTTTCACTTTAAAAGGGAAAGGTTTTACCAATTACATTAAGCAATGTAATTTAACTGTTAAAATCCATCTAGATGTATGACATTCTATACCAAATATTCTGTAAATTCTACCGGTTCTACACTGAGTAGCTCAGACAGAGGACCACTGTAAGGTAGCAGAAACAGCGTCGTGTGACTACACTGCACAGACGCTGCCTTTAAAATGTCAGAAAGTGGATCCTCCAAAGCTCTACAGTGTGCTCAGTGCAGAGGTCCCTCTGTCTCCCAGAATAGAGTACATTGGAAAAAAAATTCCTGCTAGTATGAACTGTGAACACACAAATATGAACACACTTGTCCCCAACACAAATACATGTGGTTAAAAACTCTCAGTGCATACATGAGCATATTCAGCTTGGCATTTTCTTTGCAAACACACAACCTTCAAAAATTTATTACAGGCTTATTGGGATTATAGCATATGGATGTGTAGGGAAAGAATGATTTTCAAAAATGAATGAAAGTATCTGAGTATGGTGGTAGATAAGAAGGCTTCTTAATAGCCTGTGGATGTATCTGCAAAGAGGAAATATACACCAACTGAGCTTGTGCTCAGAATATGTGCAAGTACAGCCTAGGTCTTTCTAATAAGATTAACATGGGAAGAACTCATTGTAGGAAATACAGTTTGATTCTTCCCTTTGTTTGAAAGTTTAATCCTACAATGTTTAGAGAAAAGAGAAGAACCCGGTAACCTCTACCTCCATTCCCAGCAGACGCGAAGGCAACAATGGCTGCTCCTGGAACAGAAAGCCCATGTGCACAGCAGCTGCAGCCAGCACTTGGCCTCATGCTTGCCTGCACAGGCAGGGAGCCCACATCACAGGGTGCATGGGGTGCCAGACACAAAATGATGTGCTTTCTGCAGCAGCTTCTGAGCCCCCTGTCACAGAACTGAAACAGGGTTCTTAGTAACAGTTGTCTTTGAAAACTGGCATGTGCAAGGCATCTCGTTACGACCAGTCATGCCTAAGATTAATAGTGCAGCTCTGAGGTTCTCCCCAAACACTCCTCTAATGAGTCTAGTACTTCTAGGTATGGTAAAGTTCTCACTAGGTCTCAAGGATCTTCAGAAGCAAAACTTCCTAAAAGATATTGCTTCAAGGTCCGGGCCTGCATCTTTTGATCCAATTCCTTGGCTTTTTCTCCCCGCTAACTTCGGTGCACTTTGTGTTTGTTTTACCACATGCTATAGCACCAGTTTCCATGGCAGCACGGCACAGAGGGCAACAGCCTGGCAAAACTTCCCAGCCCCTTTCCAGCAGCTGCAATTAAACCTGACTGCTCAGTTTGTATGGGGGAAAATCTTGTGCTTCAGATTTCTCTGCTTTTAGAAGACAAAGAGGACTCAGCAGAGCAGACTGCTTTTAGCTATTTATTTTTAGCATTGCAGTGATACTAGAAACATGGAAGTAAACAGGAGGTTGTCAAGTTGTTGTAAATAGCATCGTATTAAACCTATGACACTGAGGAACATACAGGCTAGGACGTTGTATTAAGGAGATATTTAACTGCAATCTTAGGATACTTTATTTCAAGTGTTTACGGAAATTACTATTGCATCTTAATTTGCCACATTTCAACATTTTCCCCTTTTGTGCCTCTGAGTTAGAAAAGATCCTGACTCGCCCGTGTGTGGCTGCCACTGCCCTCTCCTGGACACAGCCTGTCAGACTGGCAGCTTGCTTCCCAGTTTTGCTCTGTGGAACGAGATAATGGAATGCGCAGTATATATATTTTTAGAAATGAAACAGGTAAATTCTGTCTTCCGTTCTAAATATAAACCTGAGCCTGCGTGCCCACCACTAGATTTCAAAAATCTTCAGCTTTGACCAACCGTACTCCTAGTGGAGTCCCATAAGAAAGTTTCCAGAAAAAAAGTCTGTGCTTGCAGAGTGGGGCCCTTCCCAGAGGAGGGGGGCACGCTGAGGCAGAGTTTTGATGTGAGCATTGATTTTAGCTATGTGGAATCACTGATTAGGAGGAGAGTGGCATCGCAGCTGTAACACAGCTATATTTAATGATGCAAAAAAGTTAAAATTCATTATATAATTGCAAGTAATAATTTTGTTCGATAAGACTCCCTAAAGACCTCTAGTCACGATGTCCAAAGTCACAGGCAAACACTTAAACAGGCAGTTCCTCCCTGCACATCTCAGCAAACTGTTTATTCAGATGCTGATGGATGTAACAAGTGCACTACAAACTGGAAAGGAAGGAGGAGGGTAAGTGTGATAAAAAACTGTATCTATGTAGGGCAGCAGCATGCCCCTGCTCCCTCAGAAGGCACTCACACCCTTTCCCTTGATTTCAGTCATAAGGACTCACAGCATCTTTGGCATGAAGGCTCCAAAGAGTTTAAGTTTTAATATGAATAAAATAATAGAAGACAGCAAGAATTGCCTGCTCTCTAGTGTTGAACCCAGCACTTAGTAACAAAAAAGTACGTTCATACTACTGCATTTTTAAACACAAGTATTAGAAAAACATCCCAAGCAGACTGAAGGTAACACGAGCCTTGCAATCTCCATGCTACGTCTCTTTGCTCTCCCTTCTTGGTTTTCCCACTCAGGGCAGTTTCGAGAACAGTTTTCCGGAACAGTACCAGAAATAATTCTGTTCTCAAGAAAATTACAGATTAATTTGTTAATATTTATTAATTCACATGCTAATATTTGCTAATGCATCTAAGGGTAAATGAAGAGTTCTCCTAATAAAATGAAATATTTTTACTCACACACTTGATGTGAAAACATGGCCCTAAAAGAAAACAGATCAAGAAGCAATGGAGAGCAGAACAGGAAAGAAGGATATATATTAACTGTGAGGAAATGGACAGAATTACCAAATAGAGAATGTTTTAACGCGTGTGTGGCTGTTTGAAAATAAGAGAAAGCACAACGATTTGACTATACTCAATCCCATTTCCAGCTCACAGATGATTGTACTTACTGGGCTGCTATCTTAATATACTTCTTTAACAGCTGAACACGCTTGCTCAGTTGAGAACAAAGACAAATCTCAGTGACCACCCAAAACTGAATTTCATTAAATCTTCTTAAAAACAAGTCCAGATTTGCTGTGGTCTTCTTAAAATTGTGCCTTCCAAAAGTGTGATAGATCAATTCCAGCTAGGAAAAAGAAAAAAAAAAGTTTGGTATTTCTGTTTATAAATCTCATGTGTTGGGCAAAGCAAAGAAGTTAAGAATGACCAGGTAGGTATGTAGTCTGAAACTTGCTCTGCAGTTTACATTTATTACTGCACAAGATTAAGAGGATTCAGGCTGCAAATCTAGTAGATGATAGCAGAGGCATACTAAAAGCAGAACTACAGACTATGTATAAATAGCTCAATATCTTAAAACATACAGAAGTATTTCAATAAGCAGCACATGTTCAGGAGACATTTAACTTCATTTTTGCATTTTGCCCATAAAATGAAGCATGCCTTATACTTTCAGAAATCATAAGCGGCTTTATTGTACTATTATTTAAAATCAAGTTTAGATAAAGTTTTGCAAATAATGCAAAAACTTACAATGTACAACTAAATATTTTCTAACATTCTAATCTGCTGAACACATAGATCCTCATACCTCATGCACACAGTTGAAGAGCTCCCAGTCATAAATTGTCATCTGATGTGCTAGGTCTTTGGAGCTCATCAGTTCAAATGTTCCCACTGTACCAGTAGAAGGTCCTTCTTGTTCTGGCAATGGTGTCTATAGATGGAAAAATGGTATAAAAATATTTCAGAAATACTAAATTGCATGATTGGTGCTTTTCTTCCATAATGTTTCTGATTAATTTTTTCAGTATGACCACTTTTCTACGGTATAGAAAATCTGTATGTGCTTTTTAGAACCGTCTGGGATTAAGAAATAAGAAGCACCGTGCAAAATAGGTATCCTCTATCCACACTATAGTCAGGAGAATTCTGAAAGTTCCTTGGACTCACTGTAAGGAAATAAAACAGACTGTTCTCAATGTGTTATTTTTAGCATTGTTCTAAAATTTGCAGCCAGAAATAAATACTTCAATATGCACTGTGCTAGCTAAAGCACATCTGTTTGTGTAGGAGCACAGGTCTTTCCACAAAGCATTTGTTATCAGTTTCCTTTTTCACATACACAAATAACTAGACCACAAAGCACAAACCAAATACTTTAGCAAATTACTGATTCTAATGATGCAAATTATTACATCTTCCATACTTCAGAAAACTGCAAGACTTCAAGATCTTCTGATCATTTATTAAAAAACTCTCACATTTCCTCTTTGACAGTACAGGGATGCACTATTGTGATAGCAAAACTCCTCACTATACTAATTAAAATTATAGGCACACAGCTTTATGAGAAAGAATCCTTTAAATCACTCAAGCACAAAACATTTTTGAAAGATGCTTCCATACCACCCAATAAATAAGATGTGATCTACAGTTTTGCACACAAGTAAATCTTATATTAAAGAGAAATTTAAAACACGGCTTGAGACCAATCCAGATTTGAAATTGTCTGTTGTATATATTAACGTCAAAGTATTTGAACCAGCACCACTAACATACTAACAACCAACACTCCTGCAAATTCGACTGTGTTACATCCGTAAAGGATCCCTTGAACCCACGTTTTATTTGTTTTGTTTCCAGGAGAGGGCAGCAGAGTTTACTCACAAGTTTCTCAATTTCTCACAGGGTCTTTGTTAGATCATTACAGAGCAGGGAACAGTCAGCAGGCTCCTTTCTGAGTACAAACTCAATACATTAACAAACCATACTTACATGCTGCAATATTAAAAAATGAGCTTATCAAATGCCTTTTCCTTTTATATAAGAATATTTTATTGCCAACAGAAAAAGGGCTGACTAGGTAAATATATCAAGTCAATTTCTCAGTAACTCACAGTATGTAGGAGCTTTGTGTAAAAATTCTTGCTTTGTACTCTAGGGAAAACTCGTCTTTCAAATGTTATATAACAAACTAATTAAAAATAATTAAATAAATGACACGCATTATTACCCTAAGAACACCATCTACAATTTAAAAAAAAAGTATGTAAGCCAAGTATTACCTAAACAAATTAGGACAGCCATGAATCTTATAATAGCCTGCAGATTGTCCTGTATTGGAATCTGCACAAACACAAAATTTCTTTGGTTTAAGACAAGAATATGACTTAAAAGTACAGCAGTTTTTTGTAGAAAATCCTAATCTGTGGAAATCTGTGGAAAGAGATGGCCACAGGGCTTTTTACCCCTATTTGGATATAAACACAACATAGTTGTTACCATAACAAACACATATTTTCCATGGCTGGGAAAGAAACGCCTAGCTGTAAACTCGCTGAATATTTGAAAATTCATCAAACCCACAACAATTTTCACATGGGAATTGCCAAATGTAATGTGAACAAATGTACTTGACAGGCAGCAGCCAGAAATTGGAAAGCGAATGGATCTAACTGGGAGGGAGGTAATGTTGCACCATCTTTCAACTTGTTTACACCCCTTTGAAAAAAATGCAGCTGGTAAGAGGATGGATTGTGTTATGCAGTGCTGAGAACCTTTTCTAGTGTGCATAGTGTTCCCCCCTAATTCCTACTGAAGTCAGTCCAGTTGATGAAAATTAGCACATTGCAATCATGACAGTTTGCTGCCAAAGGTATGTCTACACAGACAATGCAGAGCTGTCTAAAAGTATCTAGCACAGTTGTACTGACGCAATGCCCTTACTTTAGAGAAACATGCCCCATGAGGGTATCTACTTGGCAGGATTAATTAACCTTAAGAGAACACCAGAATTTAATAAACTGAACAAGAGGTTTCTCTGCATGGAACTACTGGATGCTGGATGAGCCTTCCCTGGTTACTAAATTGAAAGCAGCAGCAAAGCACAGATTTTACCATATCTACAAAAGAAATCAGGCATACATACTAAGTAGCTTGTTAAAAGCATACATGAGGCTGAAACAAGGCTAGGAGTAATAGAGTTCATGCTGACATGACTTGGCAAGGACATTTGTTTTTAATGAAATAAAAGGAACAAAAAGTACAGTCAAATCAAACTCTATAAAAGCAGACCCCATGGAGACCATTAGAATTACTGTATAAACTGCAGGTACTTATGAACAATTCTACTTAAGAAAAAATAGACTTTCTATGAGGAATATTTTATATAATTCTTCTTAGAGTCACCTGATATTTTGACACAGTAGTTTGGGGGACTAAGAATGGATTTTAAGGAATTTACTGTTGGAATCAAGTCTCCAAAATGCTTTAATTGGTAACAACTACCATCACAAATATATCCCTGTGGCCTTGAGATGATGATTCTGTAATCTGGAATTACTGTATGTCTTATTGACAATATTCAGCTCTTCTTACATGCTCAGCATGACACAGAGACTACTGGGATCAAGTGATGTCATGTGGATCTGGCAGACTTCTGCTCCAGTTTAGAAAATTACAACATTATGTTGTTTTCATTTCAGGGTTCATCCCATAGCACTGTGACAAACCCTTTATTGTGAATGTTTCCACTACTTTTAACCTAAAGCAATGACAATGCAAGGGTCAAGTGTTCAAATAAATGGAAGAATTTGAGAACTGCATGCATACCTACCAATGAATCAAACTGATCACGTGGGCAAGCAAACAGCCGTCCGTTAACAGTGAGAGTTGTAAACACAGAAACATCATGAGGTTTGAGCACAACCTTTTCTGTAAACATGAAACAAAAGACTCTTTATTATATATATGTTTAGAATTTACAGCAGAAGGGATCCAACAGCTGCACAGATCACCCTTCTGGGAACAAATTTAGCACAGTAAACCAGCATCATGATAGAAGGCAACTGTATTCAAATCCCAATACAGCAGTTCTAAAACAGCACCATATCACAGGTAACAAAACAGTCTCTTCCAGCATAAGCAGATCTGAAAATAAAAAGTCGCTGCAACTGCAAAAAGTAGAGCTGCCTGGGGTAAGTTCTCAGGAAGTGAGCTGGTTTTGACAGGTATCACTGTTTGCAAAAATGCCTTCCAACACAGATCTCAATAGCTCTGTGTGTGTCCACACAGTCATACTCAACCAGACCACTTCAGCAATTCCCCAGCTGAATTCACCTAGCAGTTACTCTAGTTTTTCCATAGCCTACAGTGGGCGGCTGACTTCTGACCCTTTGCCAGCACCAGGTCAGCGGGCTTGGCACTGAGTTGCTCAGCAGTGTTTTGCGGGGACAAAGCAGCCGGGGTGGTAATGACCACTACTGGAATGTCCGCACTGCTGTTTCTGCTGTTGCTTATTCATATGTCCATCCTGACTTTATCCATGCTTGCTCCTATTTCTGTTGTTAAAAAACTCAAAAGTCTTGCAGTGGAAGAAATCTGGGGTAGCTCTGCTCTGCAACATGCAGATACACAAGCTTCTCCATTTCTCCTTTGTCCCATGTGAGCTTCAGTCTGTGCTTGCAGTAGCAAAAGGACTTGCCTCAAAGACAGAACTTGTCTACCAGCTGAACATGCACATGGATATAAATGCCTTGACTGAAATAGTCTTTCAATCCCTCCCAACATTCTGCTTCACCACAAGTGAGAAACATTTAAGATGATGCAAATACAATACCTCCTCCTGAACTCATCTTTACTATGATAAGGCCTTCTCCAGAACCCAGCTTATCTGCTACCGCGCTGATCACTTCTTTCACAGAGGAAGACACTGGCACCCGGATAGTGGTATAGGTTTGGTCTACGCAGTACACCTTAAAAAGAACTAAAGAAAAGAAGATTGTGCTGTGTGTGTCATGTGTAACAGCCAGAGACTTTGCGTACAAATTACTTTCACTTCAGTAACCATTCCTTGCAACTGAAACAAACAAAACAACAATAAATTGTTACAGTTTTGATAGCTCCCCATTCCTCAGATGTTCCATGATTTCTAATATAGAAGTACTACAGTTTCAGTATTGCTACATTATTTATGGATGCCAATTTAATCTGACACTCTGCCATGTTCCAGACATAATATTTTAAAACAACACTTCTTTTCAAGAGTCAGGAAAGCTGGCTGCGAACTCTCTTAATTACAGGAAAATGCTTTTTATATGAACAGAATAGGTTTGAAAATAGTTCTGGTTACAAGCAGAACTTAAATCAAACTATGTTGCAACCTGTTTTTCACAAGCAAGTATGTAATTGCTGAATCGAGAATGTTGTAGATGACAAAGAAAAATACCCTAATAATAAGAATACACGTGAGTGTATGGTACAAATTGGCTCACGGTAATACATGACCCTAGGCCTCTGGGTGCCCAGAAATCAATATGATAGTAGCTTAGCCTGCAAAACTCAAGGTAGCCCAAACAGACATGAATTTAAGGCAGAAGGAGTTAGCAAAATACTCCTTCAGCTCAGTTGTCAAGACTGGGGTTACAGCTGTTCATGGATTTTCAGTGTTCAGGATGCTGTGTGCCCTATGAATGAGAGGTGCAGCCATACAGTTACTGCCTGTCCACACAGACACAGGCGGTAGCAGTACTACCCCAGCAACGGGAACTGTTTTGCTCTTTGTAGACCTAGAGGAAGCATTGATAACAGACAGCAGAAGCTGCATGCCAAGCAGGGTGTCTGCTGTTCAAATGCAATTACTTCCAGTTTTTGAAATGGCTCTTCAGCTGGTTTGATTTATGCCACCAGCTTTCTCAGCTCCACAACCTTGCATTTTGTTCCCTTATTTTTACTGTTGTTTGCTAGGAAGAGCTATCCTTTAATATCAAACACCTTAAAGCAGAAACCATTTTCTGTAAAGAAGATGCACCAAAATAACCACTGAGAGACTGGCTCTAGCAGTCACAAAGAAATGCTCAGATTTATGAGTTTTAAGGGGCATGTATCTTTGTTTACAATGAACAGATCTTATCAGCAGAGCTTAGGATTTTGTTCCCATAGGAGTGCTTCAACCTGCCTAAAGCAAAGGACAATATGAAAGGCCAGTACAACTGAAAATCATACTCTGATACACTGCTGCAAATTTTACCTCAATCTCTTCAGAGAATAAAGCAACAGGAATAGGGTAAACCAGCAGATTTTGTTCTCTAGGTTGTGTCACAGGGCAGAGATCCATGGCATGATAATCTGCTCTGCTCCTGTCTCACAAAGAACAGCTGTGCATGTTAGCGCAAACTAGGTAGAGGAGGTACAGGCTCAAACATGACCTTCAGCATCCACTATTTATTGCATTGTCATTACTTGCATGGACACTGCACTGCTTCTTACCCATTTTGTTCATTCCCTATTCTAAAGGTTTTTATAGCTTCCTTTGAGGAAGCGGTGTTTGACAGCACAAGTAACTAAGAGGAAAGTCCAGAAACACTTCAAATCAATGACGCAGAACTTGGGCTAGCAAAAGCAAGCAGAGTTTGCTTCAGGCTAAGCTTCAAAACTGCAGGTAGGTACTTTATTTTTAGACTATTTTTTTGAGAGAAACAAATTTACTGCAAATCTTACTGGCTGAAGAAAACTTTGCAGAGAAGGAACTCACCTTCATCACTGCCTTTAATAGGCTGGTGTTTCTGTGCTCTGTCATCATTTATGTTGAACAGCTGCAGAAGAACTTTGTGCTGAAAATGAATCATCAGAATTCATATTAATGCAAAAAGAAACATTACAGGGTAGACATGAACTAAAAAGATCTCATCATTGACAGAAAAAGAGTAGCAATGCAAAATTTGACATTTAATGTTAAAAGCTGTTTCTTAATGTGTTGTTTTAATATATCCATGATCAGTAAAGAGAAGATGCTTAAGGATTTGCTGTGCTAAAGCTTTTCCTTCAGAAAACGATAAATAAATTGTCTTACCTTCTTTTGTGATGCTTTAGGTTCTTCAGAACTAAAAAAAGGTAAAGCATAGAATATATAATTAAATATTATCTGGAAGATTTTGTGTACAACAAAGTCAACTATAGAACATGGACCACTTGTCAAGCTACAATATCAACATATGCTTATATATGAAATAGATATGTGTGCATATATAAAATGAAGACTAGATAATACTGTAGTTAATCTATGACCAAGACAGGGAAAATACTACATAAAGTTCATGTAAGCATGAAATAAGCATCCAGTTCAGTTTCAGTGGTGTGTACATAATTTCTTATTCCTTCTGTCAACCTTTTAATGAGAGTGGTGTTTGCAAGAATGATGTGGAAGGAGAGGACCATCAACATTCATCCAAACAAGCCTGCATGCAAACATTTAGTCTTGTCTGCCCAAGTGCCATTCATACAACAGACTTTTAACAGCTATAACCAACAAATTTTCTTCACCCATTTACTGAGAAAAAGAGGGGGGAAGGAAAGAAGCAAATCTGTGCTTACACTTGCTTTACAATTTTCTCTAGCTCTGAAAGTTGCTCCTTTAGTGCTGTAATCATTCTAGTATCATCTGATACAGATACATAAAATTCCTGTAAATGACACAGAACAGTTTTTAAATGAGCAGTACTCAGGAGAGAGGATTATGAGATGACATCTGATAGTTTAATGATTATAAAGAATGATAATCTGCACCAAGGAACACATGCTAAGCCTAACCCTCTATTACTTCTACTTGTTTACCTCCAGCTGATTTAAAGCAAGAGTTACACATGCAGAAGGGATGCTTGATGAGGCTTCTCAGCTCACTGTGTAACCACTGACTGCTTGTGCAAGAACTGCATTTTGAGATTATCAAAGACAATGACTGTAAAGCTCACAAATAATCTGGCTTGCTAGGGTTTTTTAACCACTGCTGTTGTAGTCCTTAGTGGTTCATTTGCTATGGATTTGTGGGCCTTCAGCTACTCCAGTCCACTACAACATTACCCTCCTGTAAATCCTACTCAGATCTCTTCCTGTCATGTGTATCTAAAACTGACCCAAAGTAGGACATGGGTGCTGGCAGCTAGCAATTGTTCTTTAACTTTAATGTATGGACTAACGAAAGACATTACATCTACCTCTGTGGTTTGCTGTTATGAAAATCTTCCCCATATGGAGTTGTTATATGCTTGTCACACTTAAGGCCCCTCTCTATTTCTTTCTGCTAACTCTCATCTTAGATTCAGTTTTAAGTTCTTGGGACAAGGACTTCCATTCAGTCAGTAATACATGGGATTGTGACCTATAAACACAATATATAATAATAATAGCAATCAAAACTACTTACTCTGAGATACTTACCCAGTGCATCTTATTAGAAGTACAACAATACAGCACATACCACAAAGCCCTTATAACCCATGTTTGAGCAATTACATTACTTTAAGGGATCAGAAGGGTTCCGAAGACAAAGATCTCAAGTTCCAATAGCTGCAGCACAACCTTTGCTCAAATGAAAAGGAATTTTGGTTTCATAGAGTAAGAACTCTCCAACTCCTTCCTGGCACACATCAGGTAGGCATAAACTTCCCCCTGATTCAACCTATAAAGCCCTTGAACTATTCACAAGAAAATACTAAAAACCCCGAATTCATCTATTGCCAAGAAGAACTCTACCCATGCCGTGCTTTGAAAGGGATCTGCAACTCCAGTAGATATTTTTGGAGGTCCAGAGGTTCACAATGTGGTACAAGCCCTGTTGTAGTGTGTATACTGTGCAGCTAAAACCCAGAAAACAGAATTAGGAGATTGCATTTTGAAACAACCCACTTCTTTTTAGTTTGTAACAGAATTCTACAGTTTATCTTGCTTGCTAGGTACTTTCCAGTGCAATGATACAATTCCTTTATACCTCCAAAAAGGCCATTGCTGCTTCATCTTCTTGTAGTAAATCTCCATATAAAGCAGCCCACTGCAGAACCAGTCGAATGACTCGCCTTTTATTGTTGAGGGCATAATCCATTTTCTCCTGCTCTGTACCCTGGGAAGGCTGGGCATGATAAGTGCCATAGTGTCAAGGAAAACTTTCAGTGACTGAAGATATCAAAAAACCAGAATGAATTCACAAGTAGCCAACTTCCAACAAACCGTTTTCATGGTGTTCAAACGTAACTTTCCAATATATACTTTTGATTTCTGAATGCCATTACCATAAAGGCTTGTGAACCTTTCACATTTATGCTAAAAAGTAAAAAGACCATGAATTCTCTGAAGAGCACAGGAATGATCACAATCACACCACATAAATGGCTGCTGTAGACGATCAGAACAGAAATGACACTTGGAACAATAGACAAGACAGATCGAAGGAGGATATTTCTCCTTATCCCTCTTTGGAGACAGCTGAAGAAAAAGAAAAATATCACTTTGTATTTATTAACAATTCCAGTCTTCCATTAGTGAGGAAAACTACTGCAATGAACCATCAGTATTATTCCTTTTATTTTTAGAAGTTACTGTAACCCAAGGTGAACCTCAGTTCCTTATGGTAGAGGGATCTGGAGGTTTACAGCCTAGGTTGACTATAGAGACACAGGGTAAAATAGTAAATTCTGTGGTAGCCTCATTTTGCATATGAGAACACCAGAAGTTACCAGTCTACTCAAGAAAGAGAATATGGGACACAACAGTTTGTGATAGTTATTTCGTGAAAAACAGCAAGAAAAAAAGGGAAACATTTCATTGATTTTTTTCATGATAAATTGTCAACATTACAAAAATACGCAAAAATAATGTAAAGCCCAAAAGTAACATTTAATGAAAGGAAGAAACCAAGAAAAAAGTGAAGGAACAATGGACAATAAATGGAGATTATTTCAGTATTTAACCTATGTGAAAATGAAGAATAATCCCCAGCAGGAACAAGATATGACAATTTGTGCCTACTTCTCACTGATCAGGGCTCATCAATATACAAATATAAAGCTGTTTACAATATAAAATTGTTTCTCAACAACTGCTGTCTGAATATGAAGTAAGCACAGAATCAGTGTAGTTACATCTTCAAATTTTCTTCCCAGATACCAAAATTCTGATTCTGGATTGTCATGAATAATACCATTACAACTGTATTGTAATGATTAATGATAAAATACTGACATTCTTTCACTCACAGTGATATCCAGCATCCTTTCAAGATGCTCTTTCAGTTTGTCTAATAAAAGATTTTTAAAGTTTAATCAGAGAATTAAAATATTAATTAGAAATAAAAATACCTAAGATATTTTGTTTAAGCTTCTCATTGGAAGCATTTCTCCAACAATGCTAACATACTTTACGCTAATAAAATATAATGGGAAACAGTATCTACTAATTCACACTTTCTAAATGACCCTCCTGACTAAAACCCCTGCAGAGATTTGACACACTACCAGGATTACTGGGGCATTCACTTGACTGACAAACATTTAAAAATCTGAATTTTAATTTAATTCAGAAAGACTTAAAATGACAAGAGAGCTAAGCATGTCAGTACATTTATGGCAGTAAATAAGCCAAAAGATCATAAGAGGTAAATAATATATTGTAAGCTGCGCATTGCCATGTCAGGGAACAAATTTAATATCCTACTAAGTCATTTTTCTCATGCCAATTTTACCTTTCAAATACTGTAATTATTTTTTATTATTTATTTATCATTTTTTAAATTATTATTTTATTAATTATTTTTACTTTTTATTAAGTGACCCTCCACAAGCACTGGTAATTTTTCTGTACTTTTACTGCTCATTTATATTAATTCCTCTTTTATGATTTTACAACAGGGAAAGTCAGTAAAGGGTTCTCCCATTTTTATGAGACCTACAGGATGCAGCTTCACTGCAGGCTGCCATCAGAAATGAAATATCATGTGTACTTGCAACAAGTGTCAGATAACTGTAAAATGTTTATCTACATCAACATAGTTAGCCTTCAATAGATATACTTCTAATTATGTCTAGCATATACTAGGAAATGGAATCAATTCTTAAGTCTGTTCTTCCCTGTGTGGGAACACTTAACCATATGGGGACCAGTGCAAAATCAGCACACGCTACAGCAGAACGCAAACTATTTTGCCGGCATGATGGTAACAGGTTAACAAAACATTCATGCAGAAACACACTAAAGGAGTACCAGCTACAGAGAGCAAAAGAGGAGTTTATACTTCCTAAGTATTCAGACAGCAGTCCCTTAAAGATGCACACCTGTGTGCATGCTCACACTCTTGCACTATCCAAAGCACACTTTGGAGGTGCTACTCTATATCAAGTCTTCTTCTGGGCTTTGCCCTGTGTCCCTCTGACAAGTTGTAGGTATGAGAATTTGTCCATTTCCACCTCTGTGAAGAAGAATGGGAAACGGGGGCATTGGTCCAACACACAGGACTAATGTCCTGATCCACGACAAAGGAGCGTGCCTTTTGCTTCCCTATAAAAAATAAATATGTCATTTTTTAAAATAATGTAGGATCCACATACTTCAACAACTAAGAAGAGTGGTGTGCCAAAGGACAGCACAGTTGAAGAATCTGCAGCAAGCAACACTGTTACTTAGCCAAAACGGTGCACCCGTCCATTCCTTTCAAGATAAAAGAACTTACAGATGATAAAATGTTGCTGTAAAAGAAGGGAAACCTTAATTAATTTATACCCAGTACTATGCTTGAAAGTATTACAGTGGATTAGCTCTACCCATACTTCCATGCTGCCTGCTGAAATAGTATCCAAAGTGGGTGCAGGAAAATAGACTTGTACCCATCCAAAACTGGGAGCTGGAGACAAAACAGTCTCTGACTGAACCACCTTTCTTCTTTTTCTGTTTTCATTTCCTCACTGAGCATAAATAATCTCTCCTTTGTCTCACAGCACTGTCAAACATTTTTGTAGAGTGATTTTGCTCAAAAGAAGATGAGCTTTGCTAGCCACTTTTCAATTCTGACAATACATTTTAATGGTACAATGAACAGAAGACATTTTGATTTCCCATATTCAGAATGGACCAAATAATTCAGCTCTAGGAAAAGCTGACACTAAAGGAGAGGGTATCGGCTACTTGCAGCCCTCCTCTTCCTCTCTGAGAATAATTAGCATGATGCCTGCCATGACCCAATTAAGACCATGGTCTTAGCCTCCTCTCCAGT
This sequence comes from Piaya cayana, assembly GCA_013389865.1. Classification (NCBI taxonomy): domain Eukaryota; kingdom Metazoa; phylum Chordata; class Aves; order Cuculiformes; family Coccyzidae; genus Piaya; species Piaya cayana. Next base: position 30,642 of record WAAB01023992.1, on the reverse strand, counting down.
GTGGATTTCTTCACAAGTGAATATATCTACATAAGTGACACTATCGCTCTGACCTTCAGAAAAGCTTTTCCACTATAAAAAGGTAAATTTTACCTTGTCTGATTTTCTCAGTTATTGGATATCAGAGGTATATAACTAAGGATAGACAAGCCTGATGGTCTCAAATGGACTGATGAATAATATGAACTAAAAAATAGACACACACACATCCCCCTCTCATAAAAAGTGCTGTCCTTTTCTTCCCCTCATAAAGCTGTCAGCAATGGCATTCCACAATACTTTTGATATCCAAAACTATGGGGTTTTGGAAAATTTGTTTGTTTCAGGTGTGCAAACAATTTTCTGCAGAGCAGTTTTATGGGTCCTAAGGTTTTCAAAACAATTACTGTCCCTACTAGGAGTTACACAAATGGTTTCTCAAGCTTGCCAGACAAGGACATGATGCTCTATTCTGTGGTTTCAGGGTCTTAGCTTTCCTAGTTGTCACTCGCCCCGCTGAGCTTCAAGGAAAGCACACTTTCTCACCAATCTGATTCAAAAAAAAACCAAACAGGGAATTGAAGTTATTATACCCTGTCAGAAATCTGTAAGAGAAAACATTATATGTTTATTTAATGCTCTCAGACACTTGATAGCTTCAAGTCACCGTGCACAAGGAAAACTCTCAGCATCCAACAGCTCCCTGAACTAAATGACCTGCCAATAACTGAAGGATGGACATTTCACGCTCCTGTAAAACATGCAGACAGAACAAGAATTACCTCCTATTCTTGATGCTATCCACTGTGAGTTTTCATTTCCTAGGTATTCACATGCAATTGAAGAATCCTGCAGTTCATTAACATTTCCTGTAGACTATTAGTATAGATAATTATTATTACTTTTATTCATAACTATTATGACAAGACCTAGGAACTAGTTACTTATTATTCTACTAGTTTAGGCACCCTTTTGCTTGAGGCAGTTTGTTATCCTGTAATAAAGTAGACCACTGAAATAATGAAAACAACAATCCTATTTAAAAATCTAGATGCTGTAGCTCAGAATAAAAAACCAAGAAAGACTAAGGAAACAAGAAAAGTAATATAAACTTTCATGTAACTTCACTTATCTGGTGGAGGGACGGTACGTTTATTGCTCTTAGAGCAGTAATTAACATGGGAAAGATACAGCTTCCATACTCAGGGACTGTATGTCATCATAGGTATATACCATCCATTTCAGAGTTGTTGAGCTATGGATAGCTCTTTAGTTAGACACTGAGAACCTACCCAAAAGTCACAGCCTGCATTAAATGTGATGTACTTCTTGAGAGAGAGAAGCTTCAGTCTTACCACCAACAGCAATAGCTGATAAAGGGATGTAACTTTCCCCTTACAAAAGGATATTGTGCCATCAAGGCTGGGCAGAGCTGAGTATTTGGCATAAAAACACAGTGCATCATAATAAAATCATTTAAACCAGAATCTGTGAAAAGAGAAGAAAGAAAACAGTTAAGCCCCTGCAATCAGCTTGGGGATCACAGGGATGAGTTTTCTTACAACTAAAATATCTTATTAGCCCTCTGCTGACAATAAAGGGGTCTTTTTGCACTTCATATGCATCAAGTATGAAAACGGGGAATGAACACATATGAGCTGAAATATTAAGCTTTTATTCTTGTCTGTATGAATTTTATTACACTTACATTAACAGGCATTTGCCTGTATCAAAGGGAAATTCGGCACAGCAAAAAATCCCCACTGTCTGTGCTAATATAAAGTTTTTTTATATACTTCTGTGCAGGTGTAGAGACCCTGGCATAAGAATCAGGCTTGCCACATCTGGGACCCAAGAAGTGGGTCCCATTTGGCTTTAGGGAGCTACAATACCAGACAGCACATTTACTGTATGCTACATGAGAGAAGGCAAATAATTTAATTCATTGCTGATTTCTGGTGTAAAATCCCAGTTTATCTTATCACAGAATCACAGAATCACCGGGTTGGAAGAGACCCACTGGATCATCGAGTCCAACCACTCCCACAAAACACTAAACCATGTCCCTCAGGACCTCGTCTACTCGTAACTTAAACACCCCGAGGGAAGACGAATCAACCACCTCCGTGGGCAGCATATTACAGTGCCTAATGACCCTTTCCGTAAAAGAAAAGGGTCTTTACATTAGTTATCTTTAATTAGCTTTACATTATTACGTTATCTTTACATTAGTGACAAGAAGGATTTATAAAGCCTGGCTACAGAGGTCAGAATAAGTTTGGTGCTAAGAATAAACTTTATTTTACTTTTACACTATGTCTTACATGGAACCACTGAGAAACGATAAACAAAACACCTTGGGATATCATTTCTACAGTGCAACTTTTGAGATAAGAGTAACATTTTAAAATCCAGTAAGTACGAGATGTCAGAAACAAGTATGGTGAAATTAACTGTGTGATGTAATATTACATCATTGCTTCCACTGTAATTCATACATGAAAGTATCTCTCAGTTGACACAACTCACTTCTGAGAGTGGGTCTTCTCCTTTATGCAACATCCAAAGAAAGTGGATTTTAACTGCTCTTAAATTAAAGGAATGCATAAACTAAAAATTCAAATTTACAGCACTCTGAGTTACTATATCTTAAAAATAGCTTTGTTTGTGAATTGTGACATTTTGTATCCCATTGAGATATAGATATAATCTTGTCATAGGAGGTCTTGGGGAAAAGTTTTAAAAGATTTTAAAAATTAATTTCAGAACTCTATATAATACCTGCATACTATGAATTGTAAACCATTGATTATTTACTTGCAGGCTTAAGAAACAATATTCTGCTTGTAATCCTAATAAACAGGTATCGATTAAAAAGATACATTTTATTCATAGGAGTGGTTAAAACACACATCATAAAAGGATTTCTGCAATCTTTCAATTCTTCCACCATCTGGGGACCACTATACAGGTTTCTGAAATACTATGAGGTCAGTAAGAGATTAACTAGATTTAATAACACCTTTGAATATATACTTCTTAGACATTTGCAATGTAAAAAGGACTGACTAAAGTGAAACTATGTGCCTTAATAGAAAAGTCTCTGCATTATTTCATCATAATGAGGAGGAATATTTTGTGCCTAACTCTTTAAAAATTGAAATGCTTACTAATAGTAAATCAGCAAACATCTATATCCCTCGATGTAAATTCTGTGTTCTCTTTACACCAATGAAAAGTGGCCTATTGAATGCAGTTGCAGCAATCTGCATGCTTAGGATCTGGCCCATGGTGCGATGAGTTCTTCTATTTTGTGTAACAATTATTCTTTCCCTGTACATGGGGAAGTATTACAAACAATTAATTTAAATTGTGAGACTTTAAATGTGACATGGATATGAAAATTTAGGAATACTTATGCTAACATCATGCAATGGCCGATGATACCAAGATAGTTCACAGTATTAAGTGACGTCCAGAACAAGAAGTATGAGTATTGTTATCATTGGGTGGTAATGCATGCTCTGGGCTGGTTTTATTCTTGTGACTAATTAAAGTAATGAATAGCGGTCTGGCACTTTTTGAGATTTTGCTGTTCTACTCTGAATCAAAAGTACAAATACAATAGAGTGGGCTAGGAGAAGTGGATCATTATGTTTAATTCTGGACTTCCTAGGTTTTCTCGGAGTTGTTTCAGAGCAGCAGTTAGTTATTTTTTCTGGAAAAAAACTAACAGTAGCTGCTTTTCAAAGCATTACATTGTGGTGTTCCCACCTTATGCCATAATAACAACACAGCCTTTGTCATGTAGATACCTGTTGCTTCATTTAAAGTAGTTTCAAGGCGCATAGTTTCTAGAAAGTGCTCTAAAATTTTCTCTGGAGTTCCTGACATCACAATATACCTGAGGGAGGGAAAGAAGCAGTTAGTGTCTCAGAGGAAGAACAGTTGATCAAGAAACAGCTGTGTACCAGTGAGATCAGGACTGGTGAGTGCCAAATACCTGTTCTGACCAGAATCTCTGTGTAGCTTAGGACAAAACCACTCATAGTCTTTGCTGGCTTCCTTCCTGTAAAATGGGAGCAATAACACTCTCCACCCTACCCAGGGAGTATAAGATGACAGACAGCTCCCTCCCTATACTCCAGTATAACAGTTACACTACAGTACGCAGAGCGGCACTAGTGCAAACCTGGAGAAGTGCAATCAGAAGTGCTTCTCCACCAAGAATAAATATGTCAGTAACGACAGCAATTCACATTCATGAGAGTGTCTTAACACACTTAGTGTGTGCGTGAAATGAGAACTGGTGTGTATCAGTGCCAGAGCAAGGAAATGGTTTTTTCCAGCATTACTGACACGGGCTGGTCGGAGAAGATGAGGGCACACAGTGAAACAGGACACTGCACTTCAAATCTGTGCAATGCTTAGATGGCTAAAGTAAGTTTTTCAGTTGGATAAACTTAGGATTGTACCATTTCCTGGAGTAAATTTAGGCAGGTGAGAGAACTAGTGCAATAGTCAGGTTTTTCTGCTTCACACAAAAACGCTGTCAAGATTTAAAGTACCAGCAGAATATCATAGGATACTGCTAAATTCGTCCTGTCATCTTTTTTTTCTTTCCTCGTAGATTGGATGTTTTTAATCTTTCCCTCCATTCTTTCAATCTTTGCATCTTTTTTTCATTTTTTTGGAATCCAACTGATAAAGTATGAAACTTAAAAAAAAAAGTAGAAAGAAAAAAAAACGAGAAGTGAAGATACTCTGCTCCTGCTGAGAAATAAGTGGTGGAGCTGAGCTCCTGGGAGCTCCTCCTCACTTTGAGCACTGACCGTCACAGTTCTTTTACCTGCCAACTCCTTTGGAAGAACTGTATTGATGTCCCAAGAACACAAACACTTGTTAAGCTAGTGCACATTCTCACAGAGCTACTAACCAAGTATCTAAGCGAGTGAAGCAGAGAAATCACAGGTTGCTGTACTCTGAATATGAAAGTGAAAATGAACAGTGAAGTGACTTGCAGGGCTGCTGAATTCATCCTGCATGAGTGTGATCACCCATAAAGAGTCAGATCTTGGCAGCGAGAGCTTCAGAGCTAGTCCTTCGAAGCAAAACTGTCACTGTTTGAAAGTATGGCTCAGGGAGCTATGTAGGAGCTATGCCTCCTCAGTAGAGGAAGCAGTAGAATCCAAACTGCAACTGAGAGGATCTGCCCTGAAAGTGAAGGTTTCCCCAAAACTAAGGTGAAGAAAAATTAGTTTCTTGGTCAACTGGAATCTCAGGGAACACCTTTGGGGTGCAGAACATTTCTCAGTGCAAATGCTGCATACTTGCTTAGGGAGCAAAGCCCAATGGGCAGCTCATCCGAGGAGATAGCAAAGGTCTAAGCTACCCAATTGAGGGCAAAGCAGCAAGCCTTTAAGGAGAGGTCCCTGTTGAACTACTCTTTTGGCTACAGTGATTTTCAAATTACAGAATACACAACTAACACATTACAGCAACACATTCTGGAAATCGGAATACACCAATAACTTGGTTTTGCAATCTCAAGCATAAATGTAGTCATTTTATGTACTAATAAAAGAAACAACAGATATACCACCTTCAAAACCAATAAGCTCACTTAGCAAGACTTTAAACAATAAGACAATGCTAGTACACTATTAACAAAGGTATCTGGCTGCTGGAAAGCAGACAGTGAGCTTTAAATGTACCTTTCTCTTTTGTGTAGCTTTATCTATTTGCCATTGTTAGCAGTAAAAGCTCCCTTGCTGGCATATTAGTAGTAACCAAAAGCTGACCAAATACATAAATTATTTATGGCAATGATATTCTGAGCTTTACATGAAAGTATTTCTAGGAGACAAGATCTAAAATACAGCCTAACTTAACCAGGGATCACATTGTCTCTAGCTATTTTTATCACATTCTGAACAAGAAAATGTTAAATAATACAAATAATGCTAGAGTTTGCATGGAAAGTAGTGTCTGAAATATATTTAAATGAAACTTTCAACTTTGAAAGCATGAAAAACATATCAGATCCAAGGAAACAGATTTAAATCTATGACCAAGCTGATGTGCATTGTAGCTGCTGATGCAAATCCACTGGCTGCCCTCAAGTTCCACTCTTTTCAACAAAGAAAATTTGGTGTAAGAGTACACATTTTCCTGGTAGCATAGTTTGTTTTTCTAATAGATCAAGTGAAAGATGAGATGGCAGTTTCTGAAATTTGTGAAATGTGTATATAAAGTACAAGGAATGGTTTCTTTGACCTGTCATAGATCTTTACAAGTCTTTATATTCAATTCTGTAGATAAAATAGGCATATGGAATCCCAGATCAGATAAAAATGTACCCAAAATCTCTCACAGTAAATTAGCTCTTTCTTTGAAAGAAAGTATGGTCCAGGTAAAGGATTCAAACCATTTCAGTGCTTATTTTGTTGGAGTTGTTCAAGTGCTTTTGAAGAAAATTGTGCATCCATTTCCAAATAACACATTTACAAAGCCTTTAGGGGTTTTACCAACATTTGGAATGACAATAGCCTCATTCTACTTTTATCACAGTGGTATCTAAACAGAATTGTACTTTTTCCCTTTCAGTAGGAAAGTAAAGAAAATATAATGAATATTGTTATTATGGTGCAAACCTATTCTGTAAGAGAAGCTGTGTGACTTTCATTGCTTGAGATCTTTGTTTCGTATATAAATTGCACCTACCAAACTCTTATATGAATCCAGAGCTCAAAATCCAAGATGAAAATATCTGTACTTAACAATAAAACAATGTATTTTCCTCACGTCTTTTACAAAGTAGTTCAGCTTAATAGGGTTTCAGCATTCTCCATGTGCAGTCTATTTAGAAGCTATTACACGAGATAAGTATTTACAGTGAGATCTTTAGAGAATTACTGTGCAAAGACACAGAACTGGTGTGCTGCTGGAAATGGATATATTATCCAGTATGGGGCATGTGATCAGCAGATGATTAAAAAAAAAGGAAAATTTATACGCACTGCATTCTTCCATAGAAATAGAGAACTGCTATTGTTTACATAATAATACCATATGAAAAGGTTAACTACTGTCAGACATTTGCACTATTCACTGAAAACATACTTGTGCTGAGGCTGTGAATTTCCTTGGTTAGAAACTCTGTTTCCTGCTGGGATCTTCTCCAACACCAAGACATCTTGGTCATGTTCTTTGAGTCTTACTGTATTTGCTTCCACATCCTGCAAGACAAGTTACTTCTAATAAAGTAATTGCACCTGATTTAGCTGATTATTTACTTTGAAAAAGTGCATGGCTTTCAAACACAAAAGAGACTGGGTTTGTTTTTTCCCCCTGTATTCATCTATATTTATTCTACTTTTTTTCACAGGCAGAATCAGGAGGGAAACACTGGCACTGGGGGAAGGGGTGAAGAATTGTGGGAGGGACTACAGCACGAACACGTGAAAAATCTCTGGCTAAGAAAAAGGAAAAAAATGTTTGCAAAAGAACGGTGTTCCCCTGAACCTTTCCACATGTAATGTAATCTCATTTTTCTAGCTCAGTACTCTGTCTGGACTCATTTTATTTATACTGGGCATGTATACATTTGAATAAAGGACAATACAGGTTCTGACTTCATATACTGTGAAAGATTGCAAACCAGCCTGTATTTACAGGATTACAGTTGGACTTTGGAACATATTTGTCCTAATGCACATAACTGTCAAATTAGTCTGGAAATATCTTTCTAGATGTCTCTGAGAAAGACATTTGTGTGTTTACCTGTAGCTTATTTAATTTGCCACTTAATGCTGCCTTGAATTTATTGAGTTTAAGGTACCTGGCACTGTCCTGTCTGGGAGAACAGATGACCTTATTCATTCAATATCTGGATGGAAGATCACCCCAAAATTCTGGACAGTATATGGCAAAACTGAGCACTTGGCAAATTCTAGACCACAGAAATCTGAGAAATAAAAGATTCCATTTGGTCCCTTTTTCTTGGGCAAGGCAGGAACAGCAAAAGAGAAAAGCTGATCAATATATTCTTGATTTTCCAGACTGTCACACCTCTGTTCTTCAGTCAGGGACACTTCAAACAGGGTTACTGATACCAATATATTCACAGAAATAAGACAGACTCTAGAAAAAGTTTCAAGTTCTGACATCACACTGTTGTGGTGGCCCTTCCCACTCTTACCCTAAGGATCCTGTTGAAGTCCTCCTTGTCTACTCTCAAGAAGTGGCAGTTGTCTTCACGCAGAACAATGGATGCTGCTCTGGGAGCATCATTCACAAGCGCTAACTTGCCAAAATCATCTCCTTCGTGTAGAGTACACACCACACCCTGCACAGAGCAAAACATTTACATGCAGAAAACCATCATTACTTGAGATTCTATTGAAAGTCCTTGTACAAACACCAGACTTCACAATCAAATACCAAAACAAGTCTACTTGGCAGGAAATCAACACCCAAAATAGTGACTTGGAAACAATACTCGATAGCTGGTTATTAATATTACTAAAGAAAGGCAAGAATAGAAAACAATTGGCTTGTTCTCTGAAATCACATTCATCTTGAAAGACTCTTCTAGCCCTGCTGAAGACAGAAAGTTGTTGAGTTGTTTGGTTTTTATTTATAGAGGCCCAAATAAAATAAGAACAAGTTTGCACAAATAACACATAACACCACATCCTCAGCTTGTGCAAATCAGCAGTGCTCCATTTACTCCAATTTATAATAACAAAGGATAAAGCCCACTCAGTGATCTAAAAAACACAGCTAAATATGGTTACTTAGGAACAGACCTGGCTTCAGGGCCTCTATGCATTTTAGTGAAATGCTCAAAACTCAGAATGAAGAATTCTCAGTCACTACAGAGAAGTAGTGGTTTTTAAAGACTCAGGGTATTACTGTTTATTAAAGTCTTAATTTTTGCCTTGAGAAACCTCTCGCACAAACAAGAAATTTAACAGAGACGCTTTTCAGTCTACACCTTAACTAAAATGACGAGGTGGCATAAATTTGGGAGGGAGTTGATAGGAACAGTTGGAATCGATGATCTGGTGGGTCTCTTCCAACCTGGTTATTCTATGATTCTATGAGTTCATCCAACCTGAGAACCACTAGTCACCAAGCAGTACTTCTGTAAGACATGCCTGATACGTCTGAGAAAAGTTAGTCATAGAAATGCAAGAGAAGATAATAACGGTGGTAAAGGGACAGGGCAAAAACTCCCATGAGACAGAAGTCTAGTAATTCACTGAATTTCAGCAAATGACTTTGTCCTAGATATACTGATGTAACTCTGCTGAATTATTTTCAGAAAGTGTGTAATACATCCCAAAATTATAGAGCAATCAACTGGTAGTTTAAATAGTGAAATGACGATTATTTCTTAATAAATTACATTCAGTTTGTTTCTTCAGAAAAAGCAATTTCGCTCTAAATTAAACTGAGTTTCTTTAAAGTTGACTCTTACAATTTCAATAATAAGTATCATATTAAAAGGTTTCTGAAAACAAAAACATACCTTGCCATAAATGACTACGTTTACTGATCCCTTTAGGATAATGTACCAAGAAGTACCTTCTTCTCCCTGATTAAATACTACAAGAGAGAGAAAAGATTTTATGGTGAGAATACAGTTATTCAAAATATAAATAGGCTGGATTCTGCATTCAATAAAACTCAAGGTAACTCTACTGCAGTCACATTAATGTCTACCTTAAAAAAAGGGCATGCTATAATTTTAAAAGCAACTGCCTTCATATTTTAGGAAAAAAATATCACACCTATACAGCAGTTATTTTATCACACTGATGTGAAAGTTACTTCTATTTTCCATGACAACTGCAACAACTACTTTATTGATACACATCAGGCTAACAATTACTAATCAGCACATATTTTGGATCCCACCAATTGCATCATGTTCTAGTCAAGTTCTCTACTAGTTGTGAATTTGACATTCACTCATGAAAACGTCTCAGTATAAATAGGTCTGAGTAATCTAAAATTTTAAATCCTGTATTTTGTGCAGCAATATTTTTTTTAATACAATTATAATATTAAATTGCATTTTAAATAGAGATTGGTCCAAATCCAAATTCTAGATAAAAACCACCCTAATTGTAGTCAATATACACAGCCAACCAAGGACATAACATTAATTTTGTTTCTGTCCTTGCAGCTGGCAACAGACTAAGCCAACAACTATTACTCTAGATTTTAAACACCTGTCTGCCAGGTCAAATTTGAAGAGTGCATCCAAGTTTTCCTCTTATAAGTTAAACATTAAGAATTTAAATATGCATGCCACATATGAGAAAGGATACCTGGTAGGACACCATTTACTTACAGACTGTTCCTGCTTTGGGATGTGACTCAAAAATGAGGACACCAGCTAATTCACGCTTTACCTTAAAAAAACAGAGAGAGAAATTATCGGTTTTATATGCATTTTATCCTTCCCGGTGAGAGGAAGTCACATAATACTTTGTCTTCCTTCCCTCTGCACCATTCAGCAGTCATTCAGAGTCACACAAACAGACAATGGTCAGCTTCACTTGATGTCTTGTTTCCTACTGATTGGCTTTACAGAACATGAGCCCCTACATTTCTCGGTTCCATTCACTCAGACAATGGGACTTTTAAGATACAGATCTCCACGTCTTTCCTCATGATCACCATGTCTTTCCTCATACGAATACATGAAAAAAACCCTAACAACTAACCTTAGTATGATGGAAAATTTCAAATGGTAATAGCTAATCTATTACAGAAGATAGTTAGCAATTGTCAATTACTCGTGGGGGTCTGCTGTACCCCTTTCTTCCATATGAAATCAGTACCCCTCCACTTACTGGTGTAAGTCTGACTACTTCTCTTGTGCCAAGCTATGAGGCACAGCCATCTGGACCTACTGAAGCTCCTCTCCATATGACAGCTTCCTGGGCAAAATGTCCAGCTCACTACCTCTTCCAGGAACTGCAGAATGTAACACTGCCCTTGGTGTGAGCCTGCTCCTTGCTGGGTTTCTACTGCTCCAGTGTGATGAACTCTTACGACTGACAGGGTAGTTGCCTCCAGTGAGACACTGTTTACAACTGCTCTTTTTCACTGTAAACACTCTTGGCATTACTTTCACAAAACAGAAGCAGCACTGGCATCCTCATGTTATGTTGAGTTTTCCTATGTGCTTTATATCTCTCTGTACAACTGCAAGTCTCCAAGGACTGGCAGGTCAATTTCCAAGAAGCGGGATTCTTGTTTTCAAAGACTGTCAGCTAGTGACAATCCATGTTTCAGAGGTACTACCTTGTAACTTAACTGTGCCAAATACAGATCAAAAGCTGGCTCGAACGTATATTTGGGCACTGGAACAGGCTGCCCTAGGAGGTGGCTGAGTCACCTTCCCTGGAGGTGTTTAAGGCACGAGTGTATGGGGTGCTGAGGGACATGGTTTAGTGATTGATAAGAGTGGTTGGACTCCATGATCTGGTGGGTCTTTTCCAACCTGGTGATTCTATGATTCTATGATATGTAGTAAAGTATTTTCACACTAATCTCCCAGTTGTTTAACTTGAAAACATTTTCAGGCCATGAAAAAAAACTTGGGGAGGAACTCAAATTCAGGACACAATCCAGATGAGAGTTCGGTGGCTGCATCTCCTAAGATAGGTGGACAAATTCAGGCTCTGATGTCCTAAAGGCAAACAACAAATCTTTGCTCAGGGACCAAGCACAAACATATCATACTACACTAACCATCTCGCCCAGAACTCTTTCCTGACAGCCAATTCAAAACACTCCCTGTTTGCAGTCTGGATTAAAAAAGGGATAAATAGAGGTGTTTGGATGGGTTTTTCTAGTACACTGGCCAGTGAATGCATCCACGGGCCTGTAATTTCTCTAAGAACTGGCTCACCAAACTCTCTTATAACCTCTGCCAGAAGGCGATGATGCTTTCACGAGGACTGGAAATAAAACCCCATCAGCACTGTTCTGCACAGTGTAGAAAGCACTCCTACCTATGTATGTCCTCATATGTCTTCTAAGTTGCTTTGGCCTTTTGCCTCTGCAGTGAATGAATCCTCTTGATGAAGCCAAGTATTTTATTTGGTTTCAACACTGTATTATATAATTGTTTACCATTCATACATTAACTTCACAGGATTCTCTAGAAAGGAGTAGTTAACCGCCATGCATCTTGCGTTTTATTCATTTTACTTCCTGCTGCTCGTGGCATACCTAGAAACCATATTACTTTAGGAATTATACCTTGTTTAAGAAGAATAAACATTCCATTTGCTTTCAAGCCGACTGACCATTAGTATGCTGGTTCATAGTAGCAATGATGTCTGTTGCTCTTCTGAATATTTCCTCTAAGCTAGTCATGGTTTCCATCCTCTGCTTTAGTTCATGCTGCATGTAATATGCTGGCATTTCCAAATTATTACTGAAAAAATGGAATCAACTGCATTTCTTCAAAATGCCAAGTATTTTGTGCAGTTTGTTTCATTTCCCATACTTGTTCTGTATGCTACTTGATGTGAATTCTGATCTAAAGTCCGAAATTCTCCTGAGCTGGAAATATTTTGTTTCAGATTTTTTTGTTCTGGGTTATGTCTGTAGTTATCAAGAATGTTCTCCGCTCCCTCTCAGTACATATCTAACTTGGGTAGCTTCTTTTGTTTGATTTGAATGGGGTTATTTCTGGATCTTACAGAAGTCTTTCTTTAAATATTTTTTTCCCCACATCCCAGAGATGCTTAAGGATTTCAGCTGGCTCTTCCCTCTTAGTTCAGTTACCAACTATGGATGTATACTCTTTTTGAAAAACATTGCTCAGGTGTCATATGTTTGAATGAAGTACTACCTTTCTGTAACACAGCTTCATAATTAGCGACATTTGTCCAAATTAGCTGAGAATTACTGAAAACATCAAAAGCTTCCAAAGAAGCTATTGTCAAACACAGATCTACTTTCTAACCTGCTTCATTCTTCTGAAAGCACCACATCTTGCTGCCACCAAGTAAAGTGCTATTTACATTGTTTCAGTTGCCTACACAGTATGTCAATGATGGTGAGACTTTAAATAGTTGCATTCTTTCCTCCAGATATTTTTTTTCCAAGTCATTTATTCTCAGCTCTCTGCACTGTTCTTGCCCACTCAGAGAGAAGATGTCTGATGAGGTCTCCTGCACTCAATGACCAAATTTCAAGTACATCTTTCAGCACTGTGTAATTCCTCCTATCTGGTTCAAGACAAGACTTCTTATAATTCAAAATTCAGGCAACTATTCCGTAAAATTCAGTAGTGCCAGAGGCCCAGGTGTCAGATCAGATTGCATGAATTCATTTAAACTCAAATATGGACCTAGATGGAGGCATCCATGCCAAGTGAGTAAACTAAGAACTGTGCAGAAACACACGAAGAGAATTATATATGATATTCAAAGGACAACCTACATCTGCCTGCTTGGGTCATTCTTATAGGTGGGAATAACTTCTTTGCATGGAAAGTGTAAATGGAAAGGGTTACAGGCTCTCCAATTCTAATAAAGCACCAGAAGTCAAATTCAACTTCCCTTTGGGTGATGAGTTATATCTTTAAAAATACTTACTGTGGTAGAAAGATGAGATAAGGCCTTAATGTGAAGAAGTTCTTCATATATAATTTCTAAGTCATCTACAGTTCTCTGGCCAGGACTACAGATAGAAGATAAAAAGCATAGCAAAATGCAATAAATGTCCAAAATAAATGCTTCAGGTACGTACAAAATCACACAAAATGCTGCTGCAGTGTCTACTGAAGGGTATATCCTTACTATACAAGGACTGAACGATGGTTCTGGCTGGAGGACTTAAACACACAAAGAATGGAAGCACTATGAAACTACCTGAATGATACCAAGCAGCAGCCATGGCAACCACCTTAGAGGGACCCTGATTAATCAGCTTTCCTGATGAAATCAAGTGTTCTATGTGTAAAATGGTCAGATAAGTCAGAAATTTTACATAAGGATCTGCTCCTTTCAGAAGGGCTCCTGAGTGTGGGAGCCTGCACTATTTTCCACATGCAGCACTAATTAGTTGTAGCAAACAGACAGTAGTAATGGTTCATAAAGGAATGCATGAATTTCTGCTGAATAAATTGGAAGAGGCAGCAGTGCAACTTGGAGGACAGTAAATTACTGCTGTTGAGTTAATTCTGAATGCTGTTATTTAGCCACAAAGGTAAATAAGAACCAGTGAGTAGTTTCAACTTCTTTCACTGAAAAATAAAAGAAGCTGTCATTAATAAAGACGTGTTGATGAAGGAATAACCCTCCTATGGCAGCACAAGAAGGAATGAGGCTGCCACTGTGACTGAAATAATTGCATTTCTATAGTCTCCACACTGGAAAAATTTCTGATTGCTTATAAAGGACACAAATGCTCTGAGGACTGCAGTGTGTCAGAGATGCTTTGGAGGATCTAATAAATAGTACTCATGAGAAGGAGCCATAGGAGTTTGTGAGCAACTCCTAAACTTTTTCCCACTCACAAGACTCCTTTCAGTTAAAGTGTCTAACAGAAATTTATTTTTTAAAAGGAAAAATCATCCCGTGATATAATTTCAGACAGAATATTGGAGTTACTTACATATAGAGAAAGAATCCTTTTAAGCATTATACAAAGTTACTTTTTTAGGATTAAGTGCTTTCAAACAGTATGTTTTAAAGCAGAATATAACTAATGAAATCAATAAGCCAAGAACAGAAGAAAAGAGCAACCTAGTCATAAGAAAGAAGAGAGGATAAACTTAAGATGTGAGGAAATGGGATACAGGAAGTTCAGTCCATGAGAAGAAATTTCAAAGGAGAAGGTTTACATGCTCACATGAAGAACAGGCTAGTGCACAGTTTCAAGCCAAATCCCACTCTCTACGTGTGGTGTCACAAGAATTAACAGCATAGTTGAATCTTTGGACAACCCTAAAAGACATGTCACAATGAAACTTTCTGATAGAAGTTTTCCTCCTAAAATGTCAACATTAGAGGAGATTCTAGCATCCAGAGGATCAGTAAAGTCATATAAAGAAATATAGTGCTCTCCAAGTTTTTCTGCCTGAACCTCTTGGTTCAACAGTCTATCTAAATCAAGTCTCTGGTAGAAGGAGTAACCAGCAATTGTGTCACTCTGGATTTATATTAAATCTTTTTTGCAAAGTAAGTTTTAGGGGCACTTCTTTTGGATGGAAGAAGCAGTGAAGAAGTCATAGAAAACCTAAAGGACAACTGACATCTCTGCTATGCAAGCTATATTTTTCATCTGTTCTTCAATTATTATTTACATGCATTTATTATTACTCTGATTAAAGATCCATTTAGACAAAAAAAATCTTAGATGAAATTGTTCTTTTCTCATATAGAATGGAATAAACCATTTGGTACTGCTATGCCCTCTAGTGTCTCAAAATACTCTACTATTTCTAAATCTAGCGGCTACTCTCAGTGATTTATGTCTGGCAGCAGCATCTTAATTGAGAACATAATAAAGCTAAGACAGTACTATCTACCTTTCACTGGAGATTTAAGAAACACAAGGTAAGGATTTTAACAAATACTTCCTAAAGGAAGTAACAACTTTAATTTTGCAACATGCTTTCAAAACCAGCAGGTAAAACCATAGTGTGACAAAATTTAAAAAATTCTACACTAACTAAAATATAAAGGATGATTTCTTACATTAAATCTCTATCATGACTAAAGGTACACACTCTTCTTTCAGTACGTCCACTGGCTTCCTGTGTTAGCACATTGGAAGAACTGACAATCTCTAGTGGATATACCCAGCCTTTACCCCTGCTTCTGCAGACATCATGTGGAGAGATATTAGGCATCACTGCTTCTGTAAAACCTGTGTGGTGACCCACTGATGTTTTGAAGCATCCTGCTGTGTAAAGACCTAGTTTCTGCAGGGGACGCGTTCTAACAGCAATAGCTGGTTATAGGCAGGATAATAAATGGACTGGGTAGAGAATGAGGCTACACATTAATGGACAGGAGAGCTCAGGTGATATTAAGTGATCAATAAAAACTGTTCACTGTTTGGAGAATTTATCAAGGTCACAGACACTGAGCTTCTCTGTGACCAGGATGTTGACAATAACAGAGTACTTTGCCACTGGTATACTGTGTACATACAAGCAGTATCATTAACCATTTAGCTAACCAGAAAATTCTCAGATAATAAGAACAAGGGAGATCAGAGATCCATTAACACTGTAATTATACATCAAATAAGCATGTATTTCTAGAATATAAATTTTGTCTTCAAGTACCATAAAGAATATATAGGAGACATGAATAATACGCCTACTACCTGTGTCTAAGTGTGAAAGTGAATGTCTGTTCACTTACTCTAGGACAAAAGCTAATTACATAATCTTTACATAATCTTTGTACTTGTATCAGTAATCCTTGATTAACTCTATAAATACTGTTTACAACATATAATATCCCTAAATGTCAGTGAACTGATATGTGGAAAGCTAATTTGTATTTCCTGCCCCAGGAATAACATTTGATTTATTAAATGTTCCTGGCAGGAAACTCTACCAAGGACTACAGGACTTGATACAGTCTTTATGGAGAAATCCGGTATGGTTCTTACTGTTGACAGCTGGGTGGAAGTTAAGAATTTTAAGAACAAGAGAATAAATACATCTTGCTTAATTTTTACAAGACTTTCAAGAAGTTATAGATTCTTAGTAATTTTTGTGCAGAGATATATATGTAGGGCTGTTTACCATGTTTCGATCTGTTTTCACTTCCTCTCTCTAGCATCCTGTAGCTCTTACTTCTGGAAGTGACACTAAAAATTGATTACTAATCACACATGGAATCAAACACAGTTTGTATGGAGAAAAAAAATTGCTGAGTGAAGTCACTGAGAATATGTAACAGGTTTATTGTTTCAGTCATACTCCTAACTTGCTGTAGCCTAGACTATTAAAAAAGAATATAATGCATAACATCATCCCAGTTAAATACTGTTGTCTGATGAATATAATTCTCCCTTTAAAAACCTCTGTTATTATTGTGTTTAGCTTTGTATTATAGCATCCTATTTAATTAGGGTTTACCACCAAGTTAGCTATATCTCAACAGTACTGAAATAAAATAAAAGTAACTAGCAAAACGTTTTCAGGATGTATTCTCATACTGAAGGATTTTCTAGGGACTTGCTCAAGGTCTGCACCTGTGTTCCAGACATTATAAGGAGCAGATTGCTGTCTTTGCTGCTTCACAAAAAGCTATTTTCACATTCACAGTGTATGTTTCTGAAGGAAAAAAAAAACCAGTAGCAACAAGAGCCTGCCAAAAATTTCCCTGAGCTCTATTCTGTTTTTTAAACTATAGAACATTCTTTCACAGTTTGACAGTTAAAATGCTGCAGTTAATGTAATAAACAGAGAATTTTTTAAGTTGGCTGTCAAAACAAGTGACACTTTTTGCTAGAGATTTTCAGATTTTGAACAATAGAAAGTACCTTTCAAAGCAACAGCTTCATTATACAATCAAATTCTCAAAGTAATCTTCTCATCAAAGAATATTGTCTTATTTCTTTCATGGTAATTATCTGAGTTCTGCAACCTCTCCGGAAATGGTGACTATTATAAAATGCAGCTGTGTTCATTTGAAAATTGTGGGTCCTGCTCAGGTCAGCTAAAGCCAGTGTCTCTGAAAATCCTGACAATTCTTGAACTTTTGACAGCCGTTAACAGTGTCTAGTCAAAACTAGCAAGATTCTGAGGATTCAGCTGTGATATAGCTCAGCTAGGGTGGATTTTCAACTGACAAAATCGTAACGTATGTAAACTGAATACTGGAACAGTAGTTAATATGGTGCCTGGCAGTACAAGCTCACTTCCATGAGCAAAGGGCAGCAAAAATAAGCGCTTTCAGGGACAGGCATACGGAAAGATCTCAGACGGCTGTCAGTCTTGAGAAAACCTATTTCCCCTCACTACATTGCAACAAAAATTTCCTATGAATGTTCTTTCAGGTGATGCCACACAAGGACCAACACAGAGGGGACAGCAGTGCTTTCATTCCAGCCTTTCAGCTCTCTGCAAGGAATGTGGATGATAGTCAACATTGATCCTGCCAGGGTAAACTTACACTGACTGCTCTGGAAGTCATGATAAAAAGCAAATGTAGTGGACAACCAAAACCATGACAACTTAAGGGAGCAATTCTCCAAGAGCCGACCTGCTCAGTCAGCCTGAGGCAAAGGAGGTGCAGGCTCACAGCACACATAGCGCTGTTCACGGTTCCCTAATGACAGGAGTCTGCTCATGGGTGCAAGAAGCTCTCACCCTTCAACGGAGAATGCACAGGACATCTCTGTGAGGAGAAAACACCTCACTTCCCTGACATCATAAGGGTTTATGGAAGCATCATGCTCCCAGTCTGCTTTGTCTATGTATTTTATGTGATGGGGATTGAGTGCTCCTTTGCTTGCATTTGACTAGACCTCTAATAAACAGAGGAAAGAGAATTTATACTTTTAAAACAATTGCTGCATGGCAGTGTCATCTGTTTTTATCAGCACAGGCATTTTATGCCATTTTTGAAATTAAATGCTTTTAGCAAGTTTTTGGAAAAGTGCTGTCTGAATGACCATACAATCTAAACAGAAAACATAGGGACAATAATGTGTACTTATCTTTCTTGTTCTAACCTTTATAAGTAAATCTTCACTGAAAATGACCTTAAGTAATTAATTATTCTCCGTGTGCATAATTAGCAGTAAAATACATCTTCAGTGGCCCCTAAACACTACCTGCAAATGAAGAGGTTGCCTTCAACAGAGGGTTAAACAGCTTGTACTTGTTGCTTTGAAGTCACCCTAAAGCTGCCTGTAAAAAATGCCTTTAGCTCAGTTTTCAGTGTGACCAGAATATACTGCTGAGAGGATGGTTACCCAACCGATGAGTGAGAAGATATGACCTGACAGCTATGAAAAGGTTAGGCAGATATCCTCTGTGGAGTATGGGGGGGGGGTTTAATGTATTGATTTTATAACAATAAGAATGGATAAATAAACCCAGAGCCACATTTCACACCTTGCTAGCAAACTACAACAGGCCATGTCCAGCCTATCTTAATTCAATAAGATTCTACCAAGAATGAATCTAGTGACTGTAACTGAAAGGTACTTGCTGTGTTGCCATCCAACTGCACTACTCACTCACAATAACTGAGAGCAGCATAGTTAATTGAATGGCATGTATACACAGAAAGTGTTAACAGAGCAGGACTTCTCTCATCTGCAACTTACCTTTGGGGAGACTCAGAAACGAAATAAAAACTCATATCGCAGCATCTTCCCAAAGGTGAGCACGACGGCCTTCAATGGCCTTAGACAGTTATTCTCAACATACAGTTCAAGCATTAATAAAGACTGGAAATTATTTAATATGAATGTAAAAAATTTAGAGGTTGAACAAACTAGCACTGAAGTGAAATAGCTGGCCAAAGGATGCCTCATAATAAATGCAGATTTCTTCTGTTCCCATGTCACAAGGAATGGCTATGTATAATATTAAATCATTAATCTGCTTACGGTTTTCTGAGAATCATCCTCATATGAGCATCTGGCCCAATCTGAGACAGAAGCAGCATAGTGTCCTGTAGCTCCTCATCACACTCCTTTTTCTCTTCCTCGGTTGGCAAAGGAGCATCTTCACGCTCATCATCCAAAAACCGATAAAATAAGTATTTGTCTTGAAAGTGCTGTTCCTGATCCACTGAAAAAACCCATACCATGTAATAACATATCAACGTAACATATGAAACACTAACCTTTCCTCATTAACATTAACCTTGTAGAAATCTCTATATAGTCATACATATGANGAAGTTTTTTACGGAAAGGGTCATTAGGCACTGGAATATGCTGCCCAGGGAGGTGGTTGATTCGCCTTCCCTGGAGGTGTTTAAGTTACGGGTGGACGGGGTCC
Source organism: Piaya cayana (assembly GCA_013389865.1). Lineage (NCBI taxonomy): Eukaryota > Metazoa > Chordata > Aves > Cuculiformes > Coccyzidae > Piaya > Piaya cayana. Next base: position 10,643 of record WAAB01023992.1, on the reverse strand, counting down.
TGAGGGACATGGTTTAGTGTTTTGTGGGAGTGCTTGGACTCGATGATCCAGTGGGTCTCTTCCAACCCGGTGATTCTGTGATTCTGTGATATCACTACTATATTAGTTAAAAAGGGAAAGAAAGCTACAAAGAAACGGATAGTGTGAAACACCTTTACTTCTAATATACGTCCAAATTATGTAGCTCCGTAGGTACATTTTTAAATTGTGCACAGCAAATACTTTTCAAAAGACTTCTAGATATCTGTGGGTTGTGTGTGCATACGTATATGTGTGTGCATGCACCTGTGGTGTTTTTCTTATTAGATCTGGTTTTGTTCATAAGAATGGTGTTTCAAACCATTTCATTTAAGCAAACAATCCACAGTGAGGAAACAACTGCATTAAGAATTTCTTGCCCTACATGTTTCAGATAGGGTTAAAAGGTATCAAAATTATGTAAACTCTTTCTGACTATCAAAATATACGTCCTCAAGATACAACCCCAGGGGAAAGTTCATTGACCTCTGTCCCCGTGAAAGAACTTAATAGAAAAACTACCAAGAGACCTCCAAGGAGACGTTATCATATGGTGAAGGACAAAACTTTGGTCTTCCAAGCAAATCAGTGATATGTTGAGCAGGATACTGTGATGCAGCTTGCAACACCTTGCCCCTGGAGTTCAAGGGAATATTTGGAAGGAATTAAAGCTAGAGCCCTTAGGGTACAGAAGAAGTAGAAATAATCTGTCTTCTTAGTGTGGAAGTTTCTCCCTGGGATATGGCAAGCACAAAAGGATAAATGGAAGTGTACTGTAACAGAGCTGCCCTTCTGAACTTAACAAAATGATAAATGCAAAGCATCAAATATGAATATAGAAAGCTACTGAGCAAATCCTACCAAATGGAAACTGGAAGTCAATGTCAAATAGAGTCAGAAAACCTACAAAAAATCTCAGAGCTCTGCACTGGAATATTTGGATTACTGAATTTGGGAACTTGTTTTTGGTTTTGGTTCTAAAACTACTGAAAATAATTCCAAAACTATGGATCTGAGCAAACACAAATGATCACACTCGCTTCCAAATGCTATAAATCTCTGATGAAAATCAGTTTTGTGTATGATAATACATGTCTAGGTTTTCACCTGAGTGCCACAAAGCTCCTACAATATAATTATAAGCTAGCGCACTCCGAACTATAATTAAATTTATCATTATAAATTGTTCATTTACTTTTCAATATTCTCATAAGTCAAAAAGGTATATTGGTAGCAAGATTCATGTGATACTGTCTGTCTGTTGCACTTAAACTTATGAATGAACAAGTTGGTCTACAGTAAACAAGTTTCTCTACAGCTTTTCTTTTGGGCTCATGATCCCTTTCTTTTTCATGAAGAAGGCCTACAGAGTCACTGATGTCACAAATTGCCCATATTTTCAGCAAGGTGTTGATTTTCTTTATCTTACCATGGTTAAGAACACCTTCTTCCAGTAATACTTGCCACATGCCAACAGCCTGGGTTCTTGAATGGACACAAGGACTTTGCTGCATCATCCAGTCAACTAGTTCTGTCCCCACACAGCATTGCCTGAAGGACAAATAAATAGACGTAAATTAAAAGGGAGCTAGCCGAGAGAGAGAGATCACACACTGTGTCTGCCAAGAACAGTGATATCTTAAACTCTGTATTAACTTACTAAAATTTCCCTATAGAAAACACAATGTAATCTTCTACATGTACAGGTTTGAAATACCAGTGAAGATGTTCACTTTTGAGAGGAACCTCAGAAAAACAAGTGTTTTGGGAAAGCAAAGTTTATAGAGGATGAGAATGAGCTTGTGCCACATGGTACAAAACCTGTTGCACCAGTGTTAATGACATCCAACTCAGATTTCAAAGGAAACCTTCTCAATATACCATGGGATAGCAAAAGCCTCATGCATTTCAGAATCCAGCATGAAAACATTCATCTAACACTGTAAAAGCCTTGCTAGTGAGAACAGCTTCCACAGAAAAGCAAGTGTTATGAGGATGTTCCTCTATTTGTGACCAGGTTCTTGCCACACTGTATTTGGGGGCATTGATTTGCAGGTCTACAGTGTTTCTGAGGTCTCAGGATAGGTGCTGGTTATGTCACAACTCTTGACTGACCCTGAGGTAAACAGCAGGCTTCCCTCTCTTCCTAAAGAGGTGGAAAAAACTAAAAAGCCATATGTTCACTTCATAAAAGTCTTTGTCATAACACTCCTTAGCTCAGCAAAACAGAAGCAAATAAGCAACGTGATAAAAAATTACAAATCTATAACTCCTCACACACAGAACAGAGAGGTCATTGGCTAATCCTTCTATTTTGATAGGAATTTTGATAGGAATGGTTGGACTTGATGATCCGGTGGGTCTCTTCCAACCTGGTGATTCTATGACTCTATGATTCTAGATAGGCTCCTGTGGTTCCACACTCAGCATCACTTTCAGAGACCAAGGGAACGGATAATACTGAAACTGCTGAAATTTATTTTAAATAATGTTCATCCAATTAAAATCCTATTTTAATGAGAAATTTCCCTCATATGGATCCAAGCTAAAGTATAGTATTCCATATTTGAAAAAAAACCTCAGGGATAGAATAGTAACACTTTTTCCCAGTTGTGTATATGATAAAATAGTGCAGTTATTTGGTCTTCATTTATCATACATGCTCTTTTGTTATTCTAGAACAATGAGCAATGTCCTACTGTGATACATTCTCAGATAAACTCACAAGCTCCAAATACCTTGCACCACATTAAATACATTTTGGACTGAAATACGGAAAATCAATGCACTTATCTTAAAAGCAGATTGGCAACATACTGATTTACTATTTAGAAAAAGATAAACTCAGAGATTTTAAACCAATTTTTATTTAAATAAACTCTGAATAATGCCTTAGGTATTTGATTTAAATATCAGATGTTAAAACAAAGTGATTATTTCTTAAGCCAACTCCTTGAAGTCAGATTCCTCTTATCTGTTATCCCACTTCAGCAATACAGTGCTGCCACCAGCAGGAAGATAAGAAAGCCTGGCAATACACTGAAAAAAAAATGATTTTGAATACAACAGGAAATCTGAATAAGGAATGTTACTCATCAAGTGAATTTTCAGAAGTCCACATCAAGCAACACCACTGTAGCAATCAGTACAGTAACATAATATATTAATGACCTTTCCTTTTATCTTTTACTGATATATGAAGAGAACAGAATCTATATTTTAACTTGATATTGCACAGAATATTCCAGCCAGCTATGCTATTAACTGTAGAAGAGTTTTTGTATCTGAATACTCTGTTCATAATCATGGACTCAATTTCCAGTAAAATTACTTCAGAAAATATATGCCAGGCCCATTAAAGACTGCATAACATTCAGACTCAAATAGCACCACAGAATAATTTCAGACCTTTTGAGACCTGCAAGTATGGTAAGGAATAAATCACAACTCAGAAGATGGCAGGCATAAAAATTCAGAGACATCTATACAATCAGCTCACACACCTGTAAGTCTTCAGATGGTATTTACGATCTCTTATCATGTGAGGGGCTCGGGACAGAACTGTATTCCGCAAAATCTTTCCAGCTCGGAGGATCTTTTCTGAAGGAACCTTGGTGATCATGGAGAAAAAAAAAAGGGACCAAGACATACAGATTTTAAAGTTTCCACAATCTTTGTAATGCCTTCTGCAAAACAAAACACAAGTTAGCTTTTCCCTAAATTAAAAGGCGTTGCACATTCTTACTTTTGCAGAGCAATGTAAATTGTATTCGGGAGTTTAAGTCTCACATACTTATCACATCTAACAGAAAGCATCACTTCAGCTAATAGGCATTACAGTGTTGGAAATAGGAGTTATTTCCATATGTCTGGCTGCCTGGCTCTACAGCACACCTATGTCCTATTACCTGTGCAATGGTTTTAGTAGGACGATGTGGGATGTGAGGTTCAATAAGAGGTGTCTGAAAAATAAAATGAAATTAAATACAATTTTAAAGGTTGAACAGTAAAAAAAAATAAAGGCTAAAATAAAAAATTGAACAAAGAAGCTGTAAAAACCAAGAATTACGTGTAAGTCCAACTTCTGGACCGGGAACATGAGTAGAAAAAGCTCTCAGAAGACATCCATCCTAAAGACATATTTGGCTCTTAATGGTCAGCACATGAAAACAGTGAAATGACATGTGAAGAGTAATAAACAAATACATGTTAAACTATCTAACTACTAATGAAGTGTGCAATGGCCAAACATCAGTAAAGATAATATTAACAGAGGTGCCTGCATATGGTAAGCAACCCAAATGTTTAGAGGAATGTAACAGGAGTAATTAGAAAGCATAACATAAATTTTCAAAATTCAGCTAAGGAAAAGGCAAGTCTTAGCAGAAGTGTGATTTAAAAGCTTTCAGATTTAAAAGGCCTTTGAAAAGAAGAAGAAAGTCACCTAGTCCACCATGCAGAGATCAGGAAATAAAGAGTTTCAATTACTGAAAGAAAGATTCAGGTTAGACATCAGCGAAGCTTTCTTAACAGTGTGGGCAGTGCATACTGGCACAGATTGCCAGGGACACATGGCTCGTCCACCTTCGGAGGCTTGTGAGGATATGTAAGATATCTGTCAGGAGTGACACAGCTACAGTGAATTGTATATGTGGCTCAGGAATGGAATAGATTGTTTCCTGAAGTACCTTTCAGCCTCATGGTGTGGCACTATGCAATTTATGAGGACAACTTTACATGTCCAAAATTAGTTCAGCCACAAGGTGGGGCTTAAAGAGATGAGCAATAATATAACCCCTAGAGCAGCAAGCCCAGACACAAGAAAGCAAAGCAATCACTCCTACTCAGGAATGATGTTGTTTCAATCCAAAAGACATGCTCAGCAAAGAGTTCTCCCCAAAGCTACACCCCTTCAAAGCTACTACAGTGAACTCTGGCTGCACTAGTGATGAGAGAAATGCAACAAATGGAACCACAGGGCTTAAACTGAGTTTGGTACAGAAAGGTAAGTCGTGCTTCAAAGGCAGAGAATATCAATCAGTTAATACGAGATACGGTGTTCCTGCAACAACTTCCCATCAAAAAGTATGGATTCTGTAAGGGCTCATATCTTAGGATAACAGTCACAACTTGGATGAAGTCCAAGAAATATAAGACTTTACAATCTTGGATCTCCCATTAAGGGATGCTTAGAAAGCACTTACTAAAAAAGAAGGAGCTCTCCCTATAAAACAGCAGAGATTGAGCAGACTGTTTAACTAACATCTTAACACATTCTAGTATCCTTTAATAATTAATGTGAATAAAGTACATACAGATTGCACAGAGCTGTATGACTGCAGCTACTTTGATAATTATATTTTCAGGACTTCCAAAAGGGGAAAAATTATCAGGTGAAGAACACAAATATGCAAGATAATTAGAAGAGTTTACCAATTATTCCCCTTCTCCTGGCTATAGTAGTGACAAGTGTATCTGCTCTAAGCTTCCCTTCAGCATGAGATAAAGCAAAATAGCAGTACCATCTTGAACTTTAGCTATTTCATGCCCTTTGCCAACTAACGCAGACACTGAATTTTTACTATGATCTGCCGATCCCTCCTGTAGGGAAGAGGGTGCATATAGGTCTGGAGCTTAGAGAAGGGAAAGCTGCCAGTGTTGGTGGAGAGAAATAGAAAATGTTCATAAGACGCTGTCACAAAATTGTTTTCAGCATTAACATTGACATGCTGTTGAACCCTTTATTTCCAGCTGGGGCGCTGAGAGGAATTGCAAGTGTCATCTGTTTTCCTACTGGCTGGCAGGGAATCCAGAAGAAACAAAGGACAAAAGCCACACAAGTCAAGAGGTGGTGGCAGTAGCAACAGCAGCATCACTAAAAGGTCTGTTTGTTTAACATCCTCAGTATTCACTGCTGTTAGTGATTTAAGGATAATCCAAATCCCACTGAAATCACTGAAAGTCCATAACTGACTCAATGCATTTTACATTTGATTCTCCTAAGGGCATTTCAGGAAGCAGAACATCTTTAGCTCTTACTGGTTCCAAATAACTTCTGACGACTGCCTTTTATGACTGACATGCTTGAATATCCTTGTATACATCTCCCAAAAGGCCATCAGTGCCCTAACTCATTCACATGGAAGGAAATTAAACATACAATTACCACAATATAGATGAAAGCACAGCCAGTCAGTAAGATACAACTGACAATTAGCAAAAGTCCCCATAGCCTTCCCACACAGTACCTCTCCTTTATATTTGTACTGTTCATTTCTAAATCCACATAATTATTTTCAAAAAGTTGCCTTTTTTTTTTATTTGTAGTATGTTGTCTATGTGAGCTACTTCAGACCAAAGGCATAGAACAATAAGGAGCCTTTAGAGAGATGACTCTTTTTCCAATACAAACCAGTATTTCCAGAACTACAGAACAACATTAAGCAGGAATAATGCTGAGCATATGGTATCGTAGCTGTGGGAGTGAATTTCCAGGTGGAAAGCAGTCTTGTATAGAGTATACTTAAGTCAACTCCATTGGTTCTGTTTCCATCTGCAGAGAAGGACTGCACCAACCTCTGCTAGGATACTGCAGGTAAAACAATACACTTACTGAATGCAGCTTGGTAGAAAACATTAGAGAAGCAGCTGGCCAAAGATCCTGTCATATAAAGTTCCTTTGAAAAGCAGTTTTGTAAAAATTTGAAGGAAAATGGAACGAATGCTGTACAAATTTCTGTCCTCTGTTAGCATATGCTCCATCTCTGGAGTAGCCCCATGTAGAACGTGCTGATACACCAACCAACGCTTGTCATCAGAAAACAACATATGTTATGACCTCTAACCCACTGCCCCAGGGTGCACAGTCCATAAGAAACCTTTGCACGCATTCCCTGCCACAGGGACTTCTGATGGTTAGAACACATTATCAGGACTGAACTCTGTTCAACCCAGATCACAAGTTATTTCAGCCAGGAGACCTCACCCTGCTCCTCCAGAAGACAAGAAAACTAGAAATAAAGATACAATCGTTACTATCACACTAGACTTAGAGACACTCTTCAACTAATAAAGGACAAATGACACAGAAAGAATATTTATTTCTGCTCTTTATCTTTTTTTTCCAAACAATGCAAGTATTAAAGGGACCTGTAGCCAGCTAAGACAGTCTAAAATTGCATTATCAAAGCATCTTCAAACTACCAATGCTCACAAAAGACAACCACATGCTTTCTTAAGAAACACCTGTAAACAGCAAAAGTGGGAAATAGGGCAAGGTATAGAAGGAGGAAAACTCTAACAGTCACAAGGATGTTTGCAAAATTAGGGAACTCGCACAGAAACAGGAATTATACACATCCTAAAAATCTGAGTTTCATAAAACTACAGCACCTGTAATTTAAATACCCACATATTCAACTCACTACAAACTAACTAAACCAAGCAAACCAGTTGACTTTTTCAGGACCAGAGGTTAAGACAGCCCAGTTTCATTCTTTTTATCTGTATTAATTGACTGCATGACCTTGCACAAATCACATAATCCCACCAAGTTTCATTTTTCTCTTTTTGGAGAAAGGAATACTAATAATTTCTGTCTTTGTAAAAGGCTTTCAATACTCTCAGCACATAGACTACTATCAAAATATTCACAGTAATGATGACTATTTTTAAATCTATATTCTTCAAATATAATACAATGTGATGACTAAGCTGTATTTTAAAATACATCCTAAAATTGCTTTTCTTTAGTAATCTACATCTATTAATAGCATAAACAGGAAAATGTGTCCCTTTAAATTCTCAAATACAATCAGTGTAGCAAATTTATTTTAGAAAGTTAAATTGACACTGCATTATTAACACTTTCACAATGTTTCTTTGACAAACTGTAAATGTCCGTCCTTTTAACACAAAATGGTTCAGCCATTACCAAAAATGATACTTCACTATGAATGTCAAAGGGAAAAAGAATATTGAAACAGACTATGACCAGCGCACAAACCCCCCTAGAACATGGCTAATGATGTCTTATTTTCCTGTCGTTTTCCTCCCTGCTACAATGAAACAGCTGCTGTAACTACACTACATGCATTGAACAAAATGTCAGAAAATGCTAACTCTGCTGTGAGCATTCCTGATATTCTGATAAAGGTGTGACTGTATGGTTGTTATAAGGAAACTCACGCCAACATTGTGATGAACTTCTCTGCTGCTGTATTTTATTTAACTTTGTTAAAGTTCAAGAGAATTCCTGGTTTATTAGTATCCACGGATTTAATAGTATATTTACCTGCAATTATTTACTTCTTGAGAAACAAACTATAACGATGAAGACAAAAAAGTATGATAAATATTAAGCATTAAGGTTACTGGCATTTAAGACTTGCCTCTTACCTATGCTACAGGTACACAGCAACTATTCAAAAGGCAAACTACACAGAAGTTAAAGATTAATGAACTTCTGGAGGATTTATTTCACTTGTTTTCAAATGCCTTTGTAACTTCTGCACATATCTTCCACTTCCAAGTCTCCCAGGAGGCATGCCTCCAGAAGAAAAAAAAAACCAGGACTGTTTTTTGTGTCTCCTATGCTCCGCTTACACCCAGAAGCTAGAACTGCCCTCGAGGACCAGGTGGTGAAATTTTAGATGAAGTTACATCATGGCAAACATAAGGGTGCCAAAACCCGATGGAGTGTGAATTAGGGGGTGAAACTGTGAACCTATTAAAATTAGTGGTAAAACTCTTGACTTTAGTGTAGTCAAAACACCACCCAAGTGAGGCAAAACCACCGCCGTCTCCTGGGTGATAGTGGTTTACGTATTGTGTGGGCCCAACTAGTCATTCCACCTTTGAGTGTTTCAACTTCTCCATCTGTAAAATGGGCACAATGATACCTACTGACATCTCTGACAAGTGACAAGAACAAGCAACTGGAAACACTGCTGAAATCTGCAACTGAAATCCTGGAAGTTTAGTGCCTACAAAATCATCCTAAGCATTTTATAATGATTTTTATCATGGAAAGGAAAAGTCATCAAAGCAAGACAGGGCTAGAGGCACTGAAGGTTACCTCCTAAATTCCCTGAGGAGGCCAGCAACAAGATTAAGCCTCAGGCAAGTGGGAAAGAGAAGTTAATTTAAACCTATTTTATGTCACTTCTGGTAATTCCATGTTCTTTCTGCTCCAAGTTCAGGGCAGTTCATTGTGTGAATGTACAAGAAATGAAGAAATACTGAAGGAATGCAGCACATCAGCCTCAGATTACAGCTGCCCTACCTACTCTTCATTCTTCTTCCCGTCATCCTTCTCAAAAATATTTTTTTTGCTAAAAATGAAACTGAGAAGGAATAACTTAACAACATCTAGTGCAACACCTTCTGTTACCCTACTTCACAGAAGATTTTTAATGATCTATATAGATCTTTTCCACCTACATAGAATGTATTCCCTAAGAAAAGTAAATACTTATTTCTGTAATATATGAAAGACAACAAAGGAAAGAAATCCCACACTGATTACTAGACCAGAAAACATTTTAAAATAAGCACACTCTTCTTTTAGCCAAGTATTTCTTTACTTCCAACAACTTTAAGTCTTCTGTCACAAACATAAAAACCATTCAAGCTCTTCTGCTTAATTTACATATTTGTGCGTCAGTGGAAAAGACAAGCATTCTGCTCTTGGCATATATCCACAAAACAACCTTCTTGTCTTCCCTAAAAATTCTATTTCCCATGATGTCTACAAAAAGCTTGTCAAACTGGAAGATGCTGATGTGCTGAACCTGCTATCTATTCTGACTCACCCAAGTCTTTCAGACGGTGCAGTTTATCTGCTGGGTGGTTTTCAAAATGGGATTGTAGTCTTGTTAGGCTAGCATCTGTCTCTGGCTGGGACACATCAGCACCCCTACAGCTCTGCTAATGAACCTTCATGATCAGACAGATCTAACCAAAACATGGAGTGACCTCATACCAGTCTACAGCTTCCTCAAGGGGGAGCAGCAGAGGAAGAAGTGGTGATCTATGCTCTCTGGTGACCAGTGACAGGACATGAGGAATTCGAATGAAGTTGTGTCAGGGCAAGTTCAGACTGAACATTACAGAAAGGTTCTTCACTGAGCAAGTGGTGTATCACTGGAACAGGCTCTCCAGGGAAATGGTCATAGCACTAAGCATGCCAGAGTTCAAGAAGTGTCTGGATCATGCTTCTAGTCATACGATTTATTTTTAGGTAGCCCTACAAGAAGCAGGGAGTTGGATTCAATGATCCTTATGGGTCACTCCAACTTGAGACATTCTATGATTCTGTGAAAATAGAAGGGAGCTGGTCACAACAGACAATATTCATCTTCTGAGGACAACCCATCAACATCATTACCTTCTCCTGCTATGAAGGCTCATCATATCTGATTCAGTAATCGGCAAAGTCTAACAGCATAAATTTGGGGGGAAACACTGGCTATGAAGAGTAAGAGCTTTTGCTTTTCTTTTACAGTAAAATCCAGTTGTCCTCACACATTTAACTAGCATGAAATTAAACTCATAGCTGCTGTATTAGTTAATCAATTAATTCAACCTTCTTCATATACTTTACCGGCAGTAATCATAGAATCATA
>WAAB01023989.1:0-91422 GCA_013389865.1 Piaya cayana | reverse complement strand
GGGAGATTTAGGCTAGAGATTAGGAGGAAGTTTTTCACAGAAAGGGTCACTGGGCACTGGAATATGCTGCCCTGGGAGGTGGTTGATTCACCTTCCCTGGAGGTGTTTAAGGCACGGGTGGACGAGGTCCTGAGGGACATGGTTTAGTGTTTGATAGAAATGGTTGGACTCCATGATCCAGTGGGTCTCTTCCAACCTGGTTCTTCTATGATTCTATGATTCTGACTAAGACAGTCTAGTAATAATATTTACATAAGCCTCTATGGTAAACACATAAGCCTATTCACAAACTACATCCATCACAAAAATACTTGAGAAGTTGAGGTGTTGCATATTTGGAAACTCTAGAACCAAATTTGCTACACTGCTACAATTCATTCTTTATTGTCCATAAGTTTTATAATATGGTTCTGACTTAAAGTTTGCATCCTATTATTTTCAGCAAAGTTGTTTCTCATGCCTATGTTCACAAAAGATGCAAAGGGTTAACTTTATTCTCACCTGTTGATTTTTTTTTCCTTTTTGTCCACTAGGTGTTTCTGATGTAGTTATTTTATACTATTCAAAATCCACTACTTCTGCCTCAGTGGGTGGCCGTCAAATGGAGGAAAGTTAGAGAGAAATGGCAAGACAATAGGCATTTTCTTTCCTCCTTACCAAGCATATCGGCTCAAATACATATTCAAGTTATTTCAGCCATCCTTTTTACCAGGGAAAGCATAGTATTATACAACATGCCAGAGCAAAGGAAACATAGAATTAAGTATGACACTAAAATATAATTTTAATTGCAGGAAAGATGTGAGATGGTATTTTACATAGTCAGAACTATGACAGCCTTATTTTTATTTAGCTTAAATACTACAGTGATATAGTCATAGCAGTAAAGATCTTACTGTGCAAGCCCATACAGAGCTTCTAAGCAAGTGATTGAGTTATTTTGTGCACCTTCTCAATTAAAACTGTTTTGTAAAACTATCACAGAATCATAGAACCGTAACTAACCAAGACACATACATCTACAATGCAAACTCTCACTGAATTTCAATGCCACAAGGCAATTTTTTCCTCTTTGGGTGGTTCAGTTAATGTGAGCCTTTATACAAAGCACACACTGAAATAATTCATATGTCAGTTTGTAAAATAATTATTGTAATGAGTAGAAGATGGATGGGATTCCAGTAGAGACTAGAAAACCAAATATTCATTAGACCAATTGCAGTATTGTTATCTAAGAAAACTCAGGGTCTGGATCAGTTCAAATAGAATTACAAGTCACTTATTTTTTAATGTACAATTTCCTGATTGTACATGGGAATCTACAAGATGTACTCAAGATTTCTGAAAATAAATATTGTTTATGCATATAGTGTTAATGGTGTTGAAAAGAGGTTGAATGGTAAAGATTTTGCTCTAAATTTATCAGATTTATTGAAAGAAACATTGCATACCAGTGATATTTTTTCCTCATTCATAGTTCTTCTATGTAGAGGTGACTGCTCCTTCTACTCTTTGTTTTCAGTGTACATACTGCACATGCAACATATGTACCAGCATGAACTACTGCCTTCCTCTTCTTGGTCAGATTTGGTCACTGTATCACACCACTAGCTTTCCAGGCCAATGTATATGCCTGTAATCAAATACTACTAAACAGAATTAATCAGAAACAAAAGTCTTATTTTAAAGAGATTTCCCAAGAAATTAGACTGTTCTCTTTTTACTGATTCAATTGTGATGATTTGAACAACAGGTTAATATCAGGGAGTTTGCTAATAAGTACTTTCAGTAAGCTTTATACTCTTCTGCATACTGCCTGAGGAAAGAATTTAATTATCATTAGAGTTGAATTTGAAATAGATTTCTAACTAACTTAGACATCAGATAAATAAAGAGATTACTGACATACAACAGGGGTCATCATCCACTGATTTCACTCATTGTCTTCCTTACATATAGAGAGAAGGTGAGTGCAGGTATGCTTATATATGTTCATACATGTGTACATAAGCAGTGAAATATATTTTTATGCATGTATCTCTGCATTGGTTCCATTCTGAGTGTTTCTCCTAAAGACGTTTGGTTTTAATGTTGTAGAGATAGTCCCAAGCAGATTTTCATTTATATTTTGCAATGTAAAGATGGCAGCTTAAAGAACTTCATGGCATTTTCTAGGAATGTGGAGTGTCCACTTTATATCTTATTTCTGCAATCCATGGTTTTGGTGTGAATGGTATAACAGTGTGCACAACACGATAAATATATTAAGCACTAACATTATAAAATATACCCAATAAGTAACTCTGCAGTGCTAAGACTTGCTATCTCATCTGATCAAAAAGTTTACAATCTTCCATTCAGGTTTTATCAAAGATTTAATTCTATCTTGTTATAGATCACTTCCATGTTTAGTCAAACTTGTCTGCTCTGTATCAGAGGAATAATATACCTCTAAGAAAGTAATAACTGCATTTTAATAGGAAGTGTAAAACATTATTTATCATTCAGTGGTAATATTAGAAATATCATTTCACAGAATTCCATCCAGATATCCAGTGAACATGTTTATCACTACTGAGCAAACATTGCCGCTCACGACCAACTTAGAGAGTTACAATATTGAACAGAGCATGGCACTTGCACACAGAACAGGGATCATAAACTTTGATCTCTCCATTATCAGGAGGATGTATTGTATCTTAGTCCAATGATTAATAACTCATTTGAAGCTAGTAAAAGGAGACTTACCTGCCAATATTTCAAAAGCATATGAATTCTATGCAGGTATTGAGAGATGCTGAGTCTAATAAATCCATAGGCATGTTACATGAATATGGGCTGATAATTACAGCCAGTAGCAAGGGATGTTAAGTAGAAACTGGAGTTAATCTAGAAAAACATCACAACAGATATGATGGCAGCTAAGAAGTGGAATACTACTGAGTAGGAAATTAGAATTTAGCAGACATGAAAATCATTATCTGAAAAAGAAAACTAGGAAAGTTACTTTCAGATTCATACAGAGGAGGCAGAACTTATACACATGATTACCTGTCTCACTAACCACAGACTAAACTAATTACAGGTAGGCTTACCTTTGCAGCATCCAGAAGACATCAAGGATCACTTTGTTTACAAACAGATTTAAATTTAAAGATTCAAAATCAAGTGATATCATACTTTACTCTTCTGAATAAAACATTAAACTTCTCAAGATGCATGAGTTCATAGCTAGTTAATGCCAAGTTTCGAAAGAGCTCAAGAAGCTTTGGAATCTCACATATGTCAAAGCAAATCTTCTTCTTAGTTTTCAAGCAGAATATCAGTATGCTTCTAAAGAGAATTCCACATTATATGCTTAACTAAAACATTTATTTTTAATCCATGAGGGAATTATCAACTTATCAAATACTGGTTCTAATACCAGGTATTACTAGTTTGAGTGCCTTCTTAGCATATCTAACTGCAGGAATCATGCAGCAGGCTCACAAGAGTAATATATATTTAACATTATTTATATTATAATATTTACACATATATAATATATATTACATATAATATTTATATAATATATAACCTTACTTATTTTTCATCTGATTTATATGTATTGTACAGCATCTATCCTTCTGATTTTATTTCGTAAGTATATGGAGTTGAACTGAATGCAGATATCTAACTCCAGATTAGTGTCTAGATCTGCTTTAAAGCCACAGGACTTGCAAACAAGGACATAATCAGGTGTGATTCATCTCATAGTGACTACACCTCACAGTAATTCACTTAAAGTTAGTTCTATTAACAAGACTCACTTTTCTTGCATTAAAATTGCTCATATTTGTTAAAAAAACTCCAGGGAAAAATGTTATATTTAAATTCACTTATGTTTATGCTTTACACATTTGGTACTACCAATTACTATATTAAATATATCAAATCTTAGTGGAATGACTGGTGATAAATGTTACGTATTTGTAAATACCATGTATTCCCAGAACTATGCTTTCAGTCATTAGGTTCATAGATTCACATTTCTGAATGACTCGATATGTTAATTAATCCATGTTCCCAGCCTGAATATGTATGAATACATGACAAAAGTTTGTCTAACTTGTTCTTAAATATCAGCAACAATAGATCACAGAGACTCCTGAGACAGTTCTTTCCAGTGATTTTCTCTCCTTTGGCTTCAGAAACCTTTTTCCCCTAAATGTGATTTGTATCCTCTTTGCAATGTAGACTAGTTCCTGGGCCAATGACAGATATCTCTCCATTACAGGCAGTGAAACAGGTTACTCAGTTTTTTTCATCAGTTCTGCTCTCAGTCTTCTCTCTTCTGAAGTAGGAAACCCCATGTCTTTCTTCATAGATCTGTTTTCAGATGTCTGCTCATTCTGATTGTTCCCCTCTGGCTCCTCTCTAGTCAGTTCATGGTTTTTCTTGAAGTCTTTTGAGTTGAAGCCCTGCTGATACTAAGCTAACATCAATTGCATCAGGGCTGCAGACTGCCCCTTCTGTTCATACAATCTCGAGGGATGACTCCTTCTCTGCAGCAACACAACAGCATTGACTTCTATTCAGTTTGTGAACCATGGCAACCTTCCATTCCCTTGTGAGAGAGTGTTGCCCCAACTACTATTACCTATCCTGTGTTTGTACATTTAGTTATTTCAACCTGAGTGTTGAACTTATACTTGCTGAAGAGAACTTCTCAGGATAAACCTCAAATTTCTCAAGATTATTTTGGATGCTATTCCTGTCCTCAGATGTACCTGCAATCTTAGTATACACTTATTAAGTCTTTTCTCTATTTAATCATTCATGTAATTAACCAAAAGGCAATACTATTAGACCCACAACAGATTTCAGCATCAAATCAGTAGATACTTCTTTTTGTTATGACCATGAACTATTGAAACTCCTCTGTGGATACAGAAGCCCTTTCTGCAGAATGATTTGTGGGTGGGTCAAAAGAGAAATGCAAGATGTCTTGGTTTTGACAACATTACTCTTCATCTCATATGACATTCTCTTCAGGCTGCTAAGGAATCACAGTATATTTACCAAAATCAGCAGGAAAAAACATACCCAGAATGAAAAGGATACCCGTGTTACCATCAATATGGAAGTATATATTAATGGGTACACCTAAGAAAGTGTTTATCTGAAGGTCTGGGCTCAGTCCAACAAACAATATCACATACTGTGAGAGTCCCATTAAGTTAGTGGAACTATTGACGGTACAAAAAAATGCAATTCTGAAGTTATCTAAGGTTCAACTGTTAGTCTCTACAGGTTATAAGACTGGAAAATATGTGAAGGTATCTTTAAGGATGAAGATCTACAGGATGTTATGCACTCAACTCAGGTGATAAAATGGTGTGTAATTAATACTGTATTGTAGTACTGAGGAACACTAGGGCAGAATCAAGGAGTCTGTCATTTACTAACTCGAGGACTAAACTACACAATCTTTACTTTCATGTTTAACTCTGCCATTCATTTTTGAGATTAGATCCTTTTCTTCCTTAGGAGATTTATTCCTTAAATTTAATACATTATAGATCACTCTTTCAGATTAAATTAAAGCATTTATTTTAGATTGGAAGCATATAGGGCTTTGTGCTACTTTCTCTGGGAAATTCAATTTCCAGTCAGCGTTGCACTAATGTGCTACCTAGAAAACTGTTGTATTACTAGGAATTCAGGGAAGCTTCAATATTTCAATGCTTTTGTTCAAGAAAGAAAAAAATCAGTGATGTTAAGGCAAAAGATATGTCTCTGTGTAAACAAAAGATTAAATACAGAATGTGTGGCATATTGCTTGCACTTCATAGTCAAGTGATTATACAGATACTACAAAAATGAATTTATTGAGATGTACATATTTTTCCATTGGGCAGATATACATTTCATTGAAAATATTTTTTACTCAGTCTATATTAAATAAACCTATATGCTATCTTTATTCATTGAGTTAAAAAAATGAGCTCTACTTCTTTGAATTCACATTGTTTTGCAATATTCTTAAGCACCAGGAAATCCAAGAGGAGGACTTTGTATAATTCTTTCCCTCACAACTGTTCTATTGTGTATACCAGCTTTCCAATTCAAAGTAATAAGAGCATCGATCTTCTAACATCTTGACAGTGGAGTTCCTCTAATTCCGCATTAGCGCTAAACACAAACAAAAAATTTAGTATAAGCAGCCCCAAGAGATACTTCAACCACATTTCTGCATTTCCCTGAGCTAAATCAGCTCCTGAAAACTTAATTTAAGAAACTGACACAGGCACTGCAGTTAGAATGGTAAATCTACTCCATGTCAATTTCTTAAATAAAGTTTTCAATCATTGATTCAGTCTACAGAGTTCTGTTCTAGTTCTCGAGCTACACTCTAGTTCTGTTCTCCTCAAAATCTATACTCATTAAAAATCATTGCTCCTAGTGTCTCATCTTAATCCTGGCTGGAAATTCAAGGATCTTTTGATATATGGCTGGATACTAAAGAGATTTTTCTTAAGTGACATTTTAGCTAGCTAGGATGAAATGTTTGCAAATAAACAATGCAAACCTAAATACAGTGATGATATGTTCCAAATCGAATGAATGCAAGAGGCAGAGAATATATTTAAATAAATTTCCTAAACTTTTGAGAACGTTCATTGTCTTACTCCCAGTTACTTGTAATATTTCATTGGCAGATAGAGAAGAGGTCTAGTAGCTGCATCATTAAAAATGTCTAAAAAATCTCTGGGAACAATATTTTTGAAATGTCAGTGCAACCTTTTCCTTCCCCATCTCACTGAAGGAGATACATCTATCAAGGCAGAAAGTACGTCAGTTAAAAAAATCTATTTTTGGTTCCTGGAAATATGTTTCCCCTGCAGAGTAGCNAGACAAGGACACTGACAATTTATAACAAGACAATTACAATTAGCCTGAATTTCTTGCCCTAGTTCACTGAAGGAGATACATCTATCAAGGCAGAAAGTACGTCAGTTAAAAAATCTATTTTTGGTTCCTGGAAATATGTTTCCCCTGCAGAGTAGCATACAAGTCGGATTCGTGTTGCTATGCTCTTACTAGTACTCTGCTCCCCAGGATATTGTAGCAGGATTTTGAGGGATATCCCATAGGTATTCATGCTGCAGGAAGATAATCCATGCTGTAACTGTGCAGAGGAAAGGGTTTGTTTAGTTGTATATCTGAATTTTGCTTCCTTGTTGAAGAACTGCAGCAACATTTCTAAGTCTTCAAGGAAAGACACTTTGCATCACAAAATCATTTAGGTTGGAAGGTCACTTTGTGCAACTACCTTCTCAAAGGAGGGTCAATCAAATGACATTGTCCAGGTGGTTTTTTTTCAGCTAGATTTCAAGGATGGATTTTTTACCTCATCTCTGGGCACCTGACACAGTGTTTGATCATACTCATGGTTAAAAAAAAAAAATAATGATTTCTTACATCTGGTCAGATTTTACTGCGTTCCAACTTGTGTTTGTTGCCACTTGTTCCTCTGCTGTGGACCTCTGAGAGAACTCTCTCAGAGAGAGAGAGAACTCTGAGAGAACTGGCTGGAGACCAGTTACAAGTGGGGTTCCCCAGGGTTCAGTGCTGGGTCCAGCCCTGTTCAATATCTTCATCAATGACCTGGATGAAGGCATCGAGTACACTTTTAGCAAGTTTGCAGACGACACTAAGCTGGGTGGAAGTGTCAATCTGCTGGAGGGTAGGGAGGCNCAACAAGGCTGGTGAAGGGGCTGGAGAACAGGCCTTATGAGGAAGGGCTGAGAGAGCTGGGGGTGTTTAGCCTGGAGAAGAGGAGGCTGAGAGGAGACCTCATTGCTCTGTACAACTACCTGAAGGGAGGTTGTGGAGAGGAGGGAGCTGGCCTCTTCTCCCAAGTGACAGGGACAGCACAAGAGGGAATGGCCGCAGGCTCCACCAGGGAAGGTTCAGGCTTGACATCAGAAAAGAATTTTTTACAGAAAGAGTCATTGGGCACTGGAACAGGCTGCCCAGGGAGGTGGTTGATTCGCCTTCCCTGGAGGTGTTTAAGGCACAGGTAGATGAGGTGCTGAGGGGCATGGTTTAGTGTTTGATAGGAATGGTTGGACTCGATCCGGTGGGTCTCTTCCAACATGGTTGTGCTATGATTCTATGATTCTATGAAAATAAAAAAAGAATTATCACTTCTAGAACAGGAGAGACTATGTACCTTGTTTCTTAGAAACAGTTCAGATAATTCTCAAATGTAGGTAGTAGCAAATATAAAAAATATCTCTAGTTTATTATGCGTTCAATATAATTTAGATCCTAATATTTGTCTACTTAGATGTATTTACATAGCAATAGTGGACAATGAAACTAGCTTTAATATTTTTTTTTAATATATTTTATGTTTTCTATATTTTTAATAGAATTAACCTGGAATCTATTGTGAGTAACATGATATCACACCACAAAAAAAGAGAAATTTCACCTACTGTTAAATTAATGACTACATTAAAAGTGAAAAAAAACCCCTTGATTTATCAAATCTGAGGATAGCCTTAGGTGTTTTAATAACCATCATCACCTGCAAGGACATGAATGAATTTTTTATGAACTAAGGTTTATCAGAGTCACATTACATCTTCCTGTGACAATTTTTTATTTTTTTTTAAATTTAAAAAATTAATAGACCCTTTCAGGCAAGAACTGAAGGTGTTTTTCCAAGTCTGTGGGGTAAGTATAGCTCAGGCAAAAGGAGCTTTTGCCACTCATCAGCACCAAAAACTATGACAAAGGTTTTTCTGTCTCATTTGATGGAACTTGCAGTTATGCAGTCCCATAACATTGGTAAAAGCCACATATATGAGTGAAATGTGTCACAATAATGATCAAAATGTCCTTGCTATAAATATTCAGCAATGTTACAATAGACATTGCCACACACAGGCTTTGTACATATCCTACTGGGTGTGTATTGGTGTGGCTTCAGTAATCTGACTCTTGTTTTACTGTCTCGAATTTTAATGCTATATGAATGCTGTACATCTTCAGATCTGATTCTAATTCTCTGTTTGATGGCATCTGTCAGCCTCATCAACAGCGTAATAAGTTACAGTAAAAGAGCCTGAAGCAGTCAATGCAGAATAGTTAATCCACACCGATAGTTGAATAGAGCATAAGGACTATAAAGAGATAGCCCACACTTCTACTTCTGCCTCTGTGTTTCCTTAACATCAATCTGTGTCTGGTTTCCTACACAACGTCTTATCTAGGTTCCCTAAGCACTTTTACAGTGTCCTTCAGGAATACTTAGCACTATCTTTCAGCTTGGTTCTTTCTATTGACTGCAGAGAAATTCAGACCACATAGATCTGGCTATTTTACTTTATACTGGAATCCAAGTGGGTTGTGAGGACTAGATATACATTTTAAATTGATACTTTACCTCTTCACAGAAGTAAACCTATTTGAAAATGTCTACCTGGGCTAGATTTGAATCAAACTGAGTAAGATGACTCAGCGTGCTTTTTAGTAATTTCCTGCCCGTGGGAGGGTGGGGTAGAACAAGATGATCTTTAAGGTCCCTTCCAACCCTAACTATTCTTTAAGTCTATGATTCTATGATCTTTGGAAGTACATTGGAAATCATTTCATTTACATTTAGAACATTTTTAAAAGAATACGGTGGAAAGCTAAGAGTAAGAGTCTTTTTGCTAGTTTTCATATATGAACTTCAGAGGTAAATATGTGGGGTGGATTCAGACTGCTTAAATTTTGTCTGATTAATGACACAATATAAATCAAATGCCACATCAAACTTGGAATTACACTGGAACAAAATTATTTCATACCAGGAAAATCAAAGAACAGGTTTCTAAGTTACTGGGGAAAAAAGATATTTAAGTGAAAGGGAAAGCATCACACATGAAAAAGCAAGGAGGCTAAAAATTGGTTCAGATGCAACAGGATAAAAAAGATTAGGTAATTTAGATATTCACAATCTCTACACAATAATAAAATAATTATTTTCCATATATCAACTGTAGATTAAAAAAAAACCCGAACCAAACCAAAAACAAAACCAAAAAAAACCCCAAACATAGTTGCCAAGCTCTATTTTATCTCTCCAGTGAGGGTAATTTTTTTTCTTTAGATGGTAAAAGATCCGCTTGCATGAGAAAATGGTACTGCCTGATGGGAGCTAGTTTTAGTGGTAAAGTGAGATAACAGAGGAGAAAAATGCCTGTAGAGGCCTCTGTGCATCCAAGGCATCCAGAACTACAAATGCTTTGGGGTCTTGATTTTTTACCACTGAAACTTTATGTGATCGTTCAGTCTCCAAGCAGCCTGTTCTTGCTAGGTTGAGTCTGGAAAATGAAACAAGCAGTTACTCGGTTGTATTTGACAAAACTTGTACAGAGGCTTGGCAGGTTTGCACGTATTTCAGCAGATTCTAATTAGAAAATGGGTGGAATTTATTTCCCATGAAAGAGCAAGCCACAACCACTGAATTCAGTACAATTTAATTTCCCTGAGTCTGTGAGATCTCCTGGACTTTCAAAATGGGCCTGAATGACTGCTTCTTCTTTTTTCTCTTGGCACTGTGTATGGGATCAGCTTCTCTAAATTGCACCCAACAAAAATCATAGAAGCAGTAGTACATTGTAATTACTACATATTAATAGGATACTTACTAATGTGTATTAGTGGTAGTACAATGCATAGAACTATCTTAATTTTCAGCACTGCTGCCCTCCTGCTGTTTCTTAATGCATAGAAAGTTGTATTCATCTCTGCCATCCTTACAAAGCTTTCAGCTGCCATGTCCTGTCATTCCCCCATCCTCAGACAGAAAATCATAGAACAACCATAGAATCATAGAACAACCAGGTTGGAAGAGACCCACAGGATCATAGAGTCCAACCATTCAAAATGTTACATTCTGTGCAGTTAACCCCAGCAAAGGTTGTTATCTACCATATTAAACACAGTCATAAAACCATCAGAGTTCAACATTTTTTACAAACTAAGGTGAAATAAAATCACACACTTAATTTGAAGATGGCTTACCTTCTAATCTCTGAGATCTGAGTTTCTGAGACTTCCAAATTCTAGCCTTTGTCCAACCAGCAATACTTCTGACCACTACAAATACCAGCACCTCTTAAGAATGTCGACAAAGATGTCCTAACAAATATTTTCCTCTGGTTTCTTTCCTCCCTGGTGAATAGCAAAATCTGTTTAATACACCAATTTTCATTACAAGGCTTTACAAATACCAGCAGGATTTACAAAAGCAGCACAGTGATCATCAATAAAGCTCATATAGATATATTTCTGTGTTCATGAAGGAAGCAGCTGTTTTTTGAATTTAGCATAATGAAGTCTTCCATGACATACATGGAACAACACCATATCAGCATGCCCAATGTATATCAACNCTTCTAATCTCTGAGATCTGAGTTTCTGAGACTTCCAAATTCTAGCCTTTGTCCAACCAGCAATACTTCTGACCACTACAAATACCAGCACCTCTTAAGAATGTCGACAAAGATGTCCTAACAAATATTTTCCTCTGGTTTCTTTCCTCCCTGGTGAATAGCAAAATCTGTTTAATACACCAATTTTCATTACAAGGCTTTACAAATACCAGCAGGATTTACAAAAGCAGCACAGTGATCATCAATAAAGCTCATATAGATATATTTCTGTGTTCACGAAGCAAGCAGCTGTTTTTTGAATTTAGCATAATGAAGTCTTCCATGACATACAGGCTATGAACAACACCGTATCAGCATGCCCAATGTGTATCAACAGTTCTTGTTAGGTTTCATAGCTTCAAGGCTTATCAGACCATTCCTCTGCATTTCCCTAAGCAATGTGTGAGCAACAGATGTGGGAAAGAAAACAAACAGCAAATACTCTGGAGAGCACAACGAATCCCCAGCTTCCAGTGTAGACTTCATCTATGTCCACTAAAACTGTATTCAAACAGTGAATAAATTAAATAGCAACCAGAGATTGTCCAAAAATAGTCCTAAATTATTTTAGTATGAGAGATATCAATGACAGATAATTCATCTCCCTCCTTGCTAGACACAATTCTACAAAGGAAATTCAAGCCCTCAACTGTTTTCCCACTAAGTAAAACTTTTTCACTAGCAGGGTGACCTTCACTACTACAGGAACTGCTCTGCTAATATGGTTATATATAGGGGTACATGGTTTGAAGGTTATAGCAAGTTCAAAGCCCATAAGAATTTATACTCAAGAAGATTTAACTGTGCAGCAGCTGTCTTTGTAGTGAATAGGCTCCTTCTGTATTTATTCTTATCCCACATATTTTGGCAATAGCAATTTACAGGGGCTAACTTACATGTTGGCTTGTCAAAATCTGATTTCATTCTTATTCCAGCCAAGTCTAGCTTGAACCATGGATGATGTCTAATCTTACCAGAATCACATTTCACATCTGCTTATTATTTTGCTTTTGGAGGCTGACCTTGTTTGTTAACTGGTTCAGTACATAATAGCTACGGTCCTTGAAAGCCTTCTCATCCAAGAGTTGAAGTCAGAGCTGTCAGCAGGATTTATCTGGGTTTATTACTATAAGAATTAAGAAATACAACATTTCTGTGACAAGTATCAGGGCTATTTTATGAGCATAGGAAACAATACAGCATTTTACCAATTACTCTGAGATAGGAGTAGAATATAGATCTGATAAAGATGGTAATTTTTTACTGGTAAGTATTAAAAAAATATTTTTGAACAAAACAAAGTATTTAGTCGTAATTGCAGTGTTCAACCTAACTGCTAAAAGATGACTTGAGGTCAAGGGAAAAATCATCTGGGGACAAATTCAGGGATGGAAGAAAGCTGGAGTTCCTGACATTTTATATGCATATGCAATTATGTGTGCTTATATTTACTGTGTAACTTGGAAATCTACTTGTGCATTTAACCTGCAAAATTTTGGATTACTACATCCTTTGTGTGCAAATATAACTACCTCTAGAACAATTATGTTCTAACCACAGAGCCCAGTTTTTATTTTTAAGTTTAGTTCATTCTGTTCCACTGTAAATTCATCCTGCAGATACATAATCAACACTCAGTTTCTTCAAGACAGTTTATCCCTTTTTTTTCAAGAAATATATTTTTTCATCCCATGCCTGCACTTTGTAAAATATTTTGAGTCCTTCATGATTCTTCTAAAGGTATTGCAAATGATAAAATAGAGCCAGACAATGAGTCCTATTCACTCTTGCTGCGCGCCTGGTAAGAGACTAGAGGTTAAGAATTTTCCATGGTAACTAGAACAACTAAAAGATCCTTTGACAATAACATGATGGAGCCCAATTTTGATCATTCAGGAGTAAATCTATTACCTTAAGCAAACTTACTCCAAAGATAGCCATCCTTCAACTTCTTATACCAGGTGAGAAGGGCAGTGTGCTTCTAGGGGCTGTAACAGCTCTGACTCCAGAAAGAAAAACAATTTTCTATCTCAGATGTAAAGTATAAATGCCCGTTTCCAAGAAACATCTGGCAGACACTTTCAATTGTCTTCAGCTGTGTTAGGGAAGAGTCCAGAGAAAGGAGAGGTGTTTTGGGATTGAAGACTTACAGCTGAGGGTAAGCATATCTCTGTAGGGGAAATTTGCATAGTTTATACAATGTTCACTGATCACCTTCAAATCCTTGAAGCAAGTTGTATGACTAAATTAATGTGAAGCATCATATGTTTTCACATATAGCTTATTAATTACTGGATTGGTATAATTATTATAATACAGCAATTATTCATTGCAAAAATATTTATGGTCCTTGCTGCCATTTGATAGCTGAGTGTGCTTATGCAGGGTGGTAATTGATTCTTTCTCAATACACAAAATTTCTGCACTTTTATACAAGAACTACAACTCAAAAAAAAATTAGCTACACTACAGATTCAAAAGCAATCACAGACCGACTGACATATCAGACATGACATTATCCAAAACCTCTCTGGATGTATTACCTTCACATGAGCTAGTGCAAAAAGGGAAAACTAGTAGGACTGAAAGAAATGATTCTTTTTGAAGGTAGAGAGACATAGCCACAATGTATCTGCTACAGAATGGCATTCTATTCCTTTTGGAATGGTAAATCTAATTAAATAGTTACATTTTAAAATCTTTATGAGAACCTTAATTATTAATGTCATCAACAGGCTGAAAAAATGTAGGTTAGGTGTGGGGAGAGTTTGGCTCTGCAAAGACATTACTTAAAAGCAAATTTTTTTGCATGGCTGAGCATATGTGCACACAGACTAGATAGTCACATTTACAATGAGGTTACATGTATAAATTATTTATAGAGGACTGGTAAACACTGTAGGTTATTAAAGAATCCACAAAGTCTATAGTTTTGTTATAACCGTGTATAACACCCTCCAGTAATGTGCAATCAAGTATAATTTATGAAAGTCATATCTGTTGTATTGTTTATGATGTATATTAATGATTTATTAGTCCCTTATGAACTATTTATAAATACAATCTTAGTGGAGAGCATGGTTGACTAGTTACTCCATTGCTCAAGCTGCATGGAAGTTAAAGGTTCCAACTCTCTTTCCCTTCTTTTTAACAAGCTAAGCAGCTTTTAGACAAGGCAGCACTCACTAGCTGTTTCCTTTTAGACTCCTAAGAAGTTACAAATCTGAGCAGCATTACAAAGGGTTTGGGGTTTTTTTGTAATCAAATGTAGAGAATCCTTTTGTACTTCTCCAATATTTCAGCAGAGCTACCACAGGTCTGCTTCAGAGGGTCCATGAGACAACCCTTGCAGATGGCCCACACATACTGAAGTTTATGAAGTCTTGGTTCCTGGAGAATTTTGTGTAGTTTGGCACTCACACCATCAAAATTTGGGCCATATTTCTAGGAACTGAGCAGAGGAGGGTTGCTGTGTAAATGTGCGCATCCATCAGTCTTTATGTTTTCTGCAGGAAAGTGGGCAATGTAACAGAAATGACTGCTATAGTCTAAGCTAACATAATTTCTAGGAACACATTCACCTTGCAAGATTATTCTTCTGATCCAAAGCGATTCTGCCTGCAAGGGTACAGCTACTTGTTCTTGCTGCAGGGAAGCTCCACTAACTTTCATGTGACAGTGCAGTTTTGTTGCTGCTTTTTACTCCTTTATGCATCCCATGAATTCTCTTGCCAAGGCATTTTACCAGAGCACCATCCCAGTGCATTAACTCTTCACTTGTTCTTTTGCAGGAAACAGATCTCATTCTGACCTTTAATATTTCAATGCATCGTTCTTGGTGGATGGAAAATGGGCCAGGATGCACTGTGACCTCAGTAACTCCAGCTCCAGACTGGGCACCAGAGGATCATCGTTATATCACTGTCTCGGGGTGTTTTCTTGAGTATCAGTACATAGAAGTGGCTCACAGTTCTCTTCAGATCTTCCTTGCAGTAAGTGTTCACAAATAGCTTCACTTCCACCACCTTTTTTTGATTTTTTTCTTGCAGAACGTCATTACCAGCATAGCAGTATATTCTAGCATTCATTCACAAACCTTGGCTCTGAATATTAGCTTTGTTATGAAACTCTGTTGTCTTGCAGCTAGTCCAAGACACTTGCACACATAAAGCTCCAACGTACATGTTTATCACTGTAAGAAAATTTATGAGGAATTGAAAAAGGTCAGTTTTTGAAAAACTGATCTGTTTTTTCAATTATATTTACTTTGTGTTGTTTCTGATCTAGATGAAAAAATGATATAAATACTGAATTAATTATATTGAATGACTGTCTTCTTTTTTATGTTTGGTCTGGTGATACGTACATGTTTATGCCCACGTGGAGGTATATATGACTGCAAATAAAATTATTACTATACACACAAATTTGGACCAGTGCCTGAGTGCATGACACACTCAATAGATTGTTTTTTTGTTCAAGAAATCCCAATGTTTTGTCCAAAGAGAGGTGATACTGGCAGAAGAGAGAGATGATTTGATCAGCCAGACCCAGAACAAATGTAAGATATATATATATTACATAAGGTGGTGCTCAGCTACCCAAAAAGTGAGTAGCTTTTCCATCTGTCCATTCCGCAGCCCGGCTGTAGTACCAGGTCAGTTCAGGACAGTAGACCTGTTTATACATCTCTGAGGGGGGTCTGCATGTAAAATATTGGTGGTTTATTCACCTGAAAGCCCAGCTATCTCCATTGAGTGGAGTTTTCCCAAGTTTCCTCCATACTCATCAGCTCACTGTGTTGTAGCAGAGCAAAGAGAACCTGACCAAGTAGATAGTAAGGATGTCACTAGATAGGTCTGGAAGACAAAGCAGCCCTTTCTCCAAATAGTTCACATATATAATTTTGACAAGCTACAGCTAGAGTAAAAGAGACGAAGTTAAAAGTGCAAAAAAAATCAGCATGAATAAATAAATGCGATTAAAATAGCTTAACAATTTTATTTACAAAAAATTACTATCATTCAAACTCACCTGATAGAATCATAGGATCATAGAATCATTTATGTTGGAAAGGACCCTCAACATCAACCTTAAACCTAACACTGCTAAGTCCACCACTAAACCATTTCCATAAGTGGCACATCTAGACATCTTTTAAATACCTCCAGGGATGGTGACTCCACCACTTCGCTGAGCAGCCTGTTCCAATGCTTGACAATCCTTTTGGTGATTTTTTTCCTAATATCCAGCCTAAACCTCTTCTGGTGCAACTTGAGGTCATTTTCTTTTACCCAATCAATTGTTACTTAGGAGAAGGGACACACCTTTCTGCAATCTCCTTTCAGGTAGTTGTAGAGAGCAATAAGGTCTTCACTTAGTACCCTCTTATCCAGGCTAAACAGCACCAGGTCCTTCAGCTGCTCCTCATAAGACTTATGCTCCAAACCATTCTTTTCTTTCTTGTTATGAGGGGACTAAAACTGAATACAGTATTTCAGATGTGGCATCAACAGTACTAAGTACAGAGGGATGATCACTTCACTAGTCCTGCTGTCCACACTATTTCTGATACAAGGCAGGATGCTGTTGGCCTTCTTGGCCACCTCAGCATACTACTGGATCTTGTTCAGCTGGTTGTCAACTAGCACACCCAGCTCCTTTTCTGCCAGGCAGCCTTTCAGTCACTCTTCCCCAGGCCTGTAGCATTGTTTGAGTTTATTGTGACCCATGTGCAAGACTCAACATTTAGCCTTGTTGAATCCCATACAACTGACCTCATCCCATTGATCCAGTCTGCCCAGATCCCTCTGTAGATGCTTTCTACCCTCAAGCTCTCCAAAGATTTTTAACCTTATTTTTCTCGTGTAATTTTTTTCTATGTAATGAATGATGAACAAGAAACTCAGGGGATATATAGGCCAAACTCAATTCTGTTCCTGATATAACGATCGTGTTTTGTGTGTCTGTGCCTGAATAGAGCTGTATTGCTAGATATGACCCATCTTTGCAAGCCAGTGGAATGGTTCAGGATAAAAAACCTATTAGTAATCTACTAGCTGCAGCTAACTACAGCTGGTTTTATATTTCCATTCTTGCTGCTGTAAATGTGACTATAGTAGGTAAAGAGATACATAATATAAATACGGATGAAATTTGCAAATGATGCTTGCAACTTTTCTGTTTACATCATTGTCATATTTCCATTTGTGGACATGAGGTTCTTTTTTGAATAGAAATGCTAGCATAAATTCACTATCACACTAAATGTGGTGAGAAACAGCATTACCTGCTCATCCTTAAAGACCTGTAGCACAAAGTTAGAAGATTAGATATTGCTTGGTTTTCAGTAAACTAACTTTCAACAAACCCAAGCCTCAGATCAGATTTATCTCCACTTAGTAGAAAGAAATATTTCCTTTCAGTTTTCTTTTATGGGCACTTAAGTGGGTCTTGCACTTTAACTGCAGAACTATAAATTGCAGTCTACAAATGGTTACTTACTTTCTACTTGTATTTCTGTATGCTCATGGCAATGATCAAGTTAAAGTTGATCTTGGCTTTTTCACAGACTGGTGGCACTGCAGCATATGTTGAAAGCTGTTTTATACTGATTGCAGATAAAAAGTTACAAAGACATTCAGCTTCATTGAGGACCACTTACATCAGTCTTTGAAAACATTATACTGAGTATATTTTGTACAGCTTGCCAGTAATCTCACAAGAAATCCAGCACACAAGGTTAGATGTGATATTTGCCGTGGATTACTTAGTGGAAAGAATATGACAGCTAAGATAAAAGCTGTCAAACCCCCGTGGTTTATCCTTTCTAAAAAGAAAGTCTCAAAGTGGGCTGTGGAATACTTCAAGGATTGCTGACAGTTACTGTGCTGCAGAGATGCAGAATATTCATAGTCTCCAAGAGACCTCTCCACAGAAGAACATAACCCAGAATCAAACAGCACCAGATTGTGAAACATAAAAGCTGCCATTAATTTTGTGCAAGTCAACACAGATTTTTTAAGAGCAAAATTTTGGAGAGTTTTCATTTCTCCTACTGCTTAAACAAAGTCGTAATGAAAGCAACCGGAATGTTAAATGATCTCAAAGGTCAGGAGAACCCCTATTATGCAGAGCGTTGGTTTTCATTGCATAATACTGGCCTAAGAGACTAAAGAAAGACAGGTGTGATGATATGCAGATATTTTGCCAGCTTCTCCTGAGGAGTACGTTTTGCTCAGCGTAAACAAATGGCTGGACAAAATTGCTAATTTATCTCACATTGAAGACATGAGAGAAAATTGTTTGTCTCAATACTTCAACCAGCTGAATTCTCATGATTTAGATAATCTTCAAAATGGGAAAAAAATATTTGAGTATTAATATGTGCAAGAATATGCTCTGATACAACAAAGATTATCCTAGATTTGTTATTTACCATTTTATGTTACCCAATTTCTGTTGAAAACAGCAAGGCTTGAATAACAGACAGTAGTAATAGGGAATGCAAAGCAGCCACTAAAACTCCTTTGTCCCTCGACACAGAGCACTTAGTGTATTGGGTTATTCTGGTGAAGACTACAACCTCTGCAGAGGCTGTAAACCCTTGTATCACAGATATAAAAACTAATCATATAATGCACATTCGTGTCTGTCTTGCAGGAACAACCATGTCAGCATATTACTTCTTGCTCAGTTTCTGTCTGATTTTTGTTTATGTTTATGGAAATCTATTTTTAAAAACTTCAACTGATTTTTCACTCAATTTTTGTGGTAGTTGCCTCTCTGAAGTGGCACAGCACCAAAATCCCAGTGCTACACACCATGCTTGTCAGTTTTTACTCTGTGTTCCATACTGATATCTCTCATTTGGTTCTTTTGAGACTGAGTCACATTCTGAGAGAAGACCGCATTGCTCTCTACAACTACCCTAAAGGAGGTTGTAGAGAGAAGGGAGCTGGCCTCTTCTCCCAAGTGACAGGGGACAGGACAAGAGGGAATGGCCGCAAGCTCTGCCAGGGGAGATTTAGGCTAGACATTAGGAAAAGGTTTTTCACAGAAAGAGTCATTGGGCATTGGAATAGGCTGCCCAGGGAGGTGGTTGATTCATCTTCCCTGAAGGTGTTTAAGGCACGGGTGGACAAGGTGCTGAGGGGCATGGTTTAGTGTTTGATAGGAACGGTTGGACTCGATGATCCGGTGAGTCTCTTCCAACCTGGTGATTCTATGATTCTGTGATTCTAGCACTTCTCTCTATGACTTACAGCAAGTGAAAAAGAGAGAGGGGTTCAGAGTGAAGAAGAGGGAATGCAAGAGAGAGGAATCTATTTCATTGTTAAGTGCAGCTTTGCAGCCTGCAGTGCTGCAAAAATAAACAAACATATTTTTAGGGCACCACCTGCAGCACACAGCTGTACAGAACTGAATAGAACTTCTGAGGGTGTGATTTGTTCTGCATTGTGTGAAACGCCAGGATCTGGGAAAACATGTAGGGAAGGTATTTCTATGGAACAACTACTCCTTTCACGCCCTCCCCAGTTTTTGGTGAATGTTGTAAGTGAATCTGTAAAGGTGAGATCTTACCTTCACTGTATTTTGACAGCAATGGTAATGTATTCGATGCTGTGCTGATACATGGAGAAAAAAAATGCCATTTCAGCCACAGCTATCCCTTACTTGCAGCCTGTGTTCACATACAGGGTCAAATTCTCCACTTGACTCTTCTCTCCTAGGGACCATTTACAGAACTATGACATCTTGAGCACCTGGACCATCTAATGTGCTCTGCAGGGACCATAATTCTACCTGTCCTTGGCATCTGTTAGGAAAATGAACTGGTCTGGTGATGATGTCTTCGATACCCATAGGCTTCATACACCAAAGTGTCCTTATATGCTTAATGGTTATTGATTCTTGCTGCTTTTATCAGAGAAACTATTTCATTTTCAGGACTCCTGGGTTATCAAGGTTATACTTAAATTGCTGTACTCTGGAGAGGGGTTTTTTCCAGGTAAAGAATGAGATCAGTGTACTAATGGAGATTTGATTTGCTACTGGTTTGTGAAATTTGAGTTGCATTCTATATATTACTAGTATTTCCAGAGTGGAGGCTGAATGAAATTTCCCGTCAATTCCTCAATGATAGAAGGTACAGCTGCCTCTTCACTATGAAGAGGACAGTATGAGGGAGAGACAAAGTTTAGGGTACACAATCCTGCTAGCCTTGCCATGTAAAGTCAATGCTTAAGGTGGTGGTTGTATATACATATTATAGCAATCCGAGGGTTTTAGTCTCACCAATCAAAGGGTCACAATTTCACAATTTCACAGGCACCCACACCCATCAATGTCTAATTCTACCTGCAGATCTTATGTACAATTTTCTTCACGGGTACTTTTTTATTCAACTCTCATCTCAGTACAGAAGATGGAAATCTTTTCTCTGTTCAGGCCCTGAGCTGTGATTCAGGTCAGTGGGTTCTACTTCCAGGTCTACCATAGTGTCCTTGGAAAAGTCATTGCATCTCCCTGTGCCTCTTCCCAAGTGCTGCAGAGAGGAAATCATGCCTAAATGTTTCATGTTTAGTTTATAAGATACTGTACTATTTGCATAGTTAGGGATCTCTTCGATCTTACAGAAAGCCTCTAAATGCAAATGACGCCCGGTACAGTAAGGTCTTTGTGTGCTACAAGGAAATTATAATAACAGTAATTGCATTTCATACAGAAATAGAGCTCAGATTCTCTACAGCTTCCTTCTGTCTGTGTTTTATTCTTTGATTATGCATGACCTGCCCCACTCCCACAAGTCTGTTCTTGAAAAAGTCGACAAATTAAAATCCATTTGTAGATCAAAACTCTGAAAATATGCAAATAAAAAATCAGCCTTAGAGATAAATCTGACAGAATTACATGTCTATTTGCTAACGCAGAAATAAAGGTATTTATTATGCTTGTCTTTTGCTCCTCACTTACATACTCACAAGTCTATTGATTTTAGTGGAACTAAGTGCCCGAGTTATGGGAATAAGACTAATGTGAAGGCATCACCTTAGCCAGTTTGGGCTTTAGTTATATAGCCTTCAAAAAGATGAACTGTGTAATATTATTCCCGTAAAATGAGTGGGGGAAAATAATTTCCTATGTACTGCATCTGCATTATTGATGGTAATTTACATACCAAATAAATAAAGCCATAAGTAAACTGTTACATAAAAGTATTGACCATTTTCATAGCAATCCTGTGCACTGACTTTTGTGTGCTGTGTATTAGTCTTAATTCCTTTTTGTTCCTTCCTGTATTTATACTTGAGTATATGCTTCATGCAGTCATTAAGATTATTATTTCATGCTTTAAAATTTGTAAGATGTAATTATCCATCCACGCTAGTTACGGTAAATGTATACTATTTGAGATTCTGCAGTCTCCATCATGCATTATACCTTTCAAGCTACGATGCTGTCAGGTTGATTTAAAACGTCATGAAGCATAACTGTGTTATTATGATGCAATAATACAGCTATGCAGTTAGGATGCCAGCTTCAAAAGCTCTGCTCTGTTGCAGACTTGCAGTATGACCTTTGGCAGGGTGCTTAATTCATGCCAATTATTGCCTGTGCTATACAAACGATGGTTCTTAAATATTTCAGAAAGATGTTACCAGGATAATTCCCTTAAACACTGCAAGGTAATCAAATATTACAGAAAGGTGGTCCGTGTATATATTTAAGCACTTAGACCAGTAGACAAGCATAACATTCCCTGCTTCTCTCAAGGATTAGTAATAATCAGAATAGGATACTCTTTAAATCCTTAGCATTAGCATAGCATAGGTGACATTAAATAACCACATGCCCTTGTGGAAAGACATGAGCAAGCAGTAATCCAGTACTGTCGTAGGAATTTCTTTACTGATCTATCTATTTGTGTTTTAGATCCACATGGAAAAATCTCTTTCTCACAGTGCATCACTTAAAGACCCGAACAGTGCTGAGGACAGCGTGACTGCAACACAGCAGTTCCTGTCCAAAAGAACTAACCTTCAAAGTAAAGAAAAATGCAACCAACCCATGTGGACAGAAAAGAGGGGAAAGATAGGAAAACAGAGAGGGAATACCAGTCTGCCATTTTAGTGCACCTCCTGTTTGACCACTGTCAGTTTTTTGTAGGAGTGATAGAAAAGCCCTAAAAAGGGCTATGAACCAGAGTAACGAGTAAACTTTGCATTATCTCATGGGAAAAAAAT
This sequence comes from Piaya cayana, assembly GCA_013389865.1. Classification (NCBI taxonomy): domain Eukaryota; kingdom Metazoa; phylum Chordata; class Aves; order Cuculiformes; family Coccyzidae; genus Piaya; species Piaya cayana. The sequence continues at coordinate 68,702 of WAAB01023989.1, read as the reverse complement.
TCCTAAAAGGCAGCAAAAGAGGAAAGTGTGTGAAAGTCTGAAAATTATTAAGTGGCTGACACCAAGCTGGTGGCTCACTAGCTGTGCACTCTCACACTGAGAGAAGAGGACAACACACAAAGAGCCTTGTGGGTGAGTGGAATAGCTGAATATCACTGGAAGAAAATAAAGAGAAGAAATGGAAGGATGAAGCAAACTGTGGAAAATCCTCTCTGCAGTAACTTTCCAGATGGTTCCAGTCTAGACTAAGGCATTGGTAAGGAGCAAGGAGAGGAAGTGGCACACACAGACGCTGGAAACTCCTCTGAAGCTGAGACTCACGGAAGGAAAGATCAGGAGGGAATTAACAGGACANAGGAGAGGAAGTGGCACACACAGAGGCTGGACAGGAGGGAATTAGCAGGACAGTTAAAAGAAAAAAAGGTTAAAAGAAAAAAGAGCTTGTAAATCTTCTGTATTTAGAGCAGGAAAGAGAAATGAGCCTTCTGCAATGGAAAAGAAAAATGCATTCTATCTCCTTTTTCTTTTTTTATTTGGGAAGACATTGATGAGACCTGAGCAGAGAAAAAGATTAGCAGCTCCTCCAGAGATATCAGTAAATGACAGAGCAGGACTGAAAGAAGAGAGTAGTGTGTGTAAAGCATGTGGGTGTATCAGCAGGACAGACTGCATGATAGGCAGTGGGACACAAGAGCAAATGCAGGGGAGATGAGGGAAGGAGTCATAGAAATGCATGAAAAATAAAAGCTGCCTAACTAGTGATGTCATTTGGAATGAGGCAAACAGCAAAAAGATGTTTCTTTGGGTCCCAACATGTGCATGAGTGAAATTAAACGAAACACAAATTGACCTTGGATTTTCCAGGTTTAATTGCTGAAAAATAAACAGGCTAGTCTTTTTGTCAGAGCTGCAAAGACTAAGGGCCAGGAGCAGTTGAAGAACTTGTACTGTATTAAATTTCTTCACTTCAGATGGATGAACCTCATCTTTTAGGAAATGTCACTGTTTGATGTAAGTTTTGGTTTCTGCCTCAAAAAAAAGGAATGATGAAGATCAAATCTACCTGATGCTAGTGTGAAAAGCCAACCCTTTTGCAAAGCATCTGATCCTGAAATGTAGCAGTAAACTAACACTGGATTCTTAATTTTCCAGTCTTCAGTTCCTTTGTGCCCACCAAGAGTGGCATATAGAACAGCTATGTGCGGTAATAAACCTGATGCCATTTTCCTTTCAAGCCAATACAATGGTCTTCAGTTTTGCAGGAAGCACATCTTGCACTCACTCAGATTTACCCTTGCTAATTCTGTTTCCCCACTTCCCTTTCTACTGCAGCCTCCATCTCTTCTGCACGCATTTGCTTGTGCGTGTACCTTGCACATCCATTGGCTACTCTGATGCGTGTATAGTGGTGAGAATATTTACATGTGAGAATGAAGGCAAGAGCTCATGCAGTCAAGTTTCAACTCTTTGAACCTAATCGGGAAAAACAGCATTATTTAATTAAAGTGGAGTTCCTTTCTAGGGCAACACAATGATTGAAAGAAAATTGATTCTTAATGATATAAATTGGTACTTTAGAAAGGCTGGTTTTCACTGAAGGACTAGACAAAACCATCACAGTAAGAAGAAGGTATGAATCACTCTAAAATCCTAATTTAATAACACTGTCATACCATGTTAGCAGAAGAGCAACATGAGTTTCAGGCATCTTTGACATTGCCTCAGAGCACGGTATATTGCTGATTCTGTATTTGACATTCATGTTAGAGCATATTATTAGTGTTTTGAAGTGTTACTATAAGAAGAGATTTCTTTATGCCTACACGTTATCCATTGTTGCTTCTATGAAATTTTACCTGAATTTTCTCTTCACTCTTGGCAGAAAACTGAATTGTACACATCAAGTATAAATGTGGGTTTTAAATGAGCAAGAAGCTTTGTCAGTAGAATAGCATTCATTCATTTCACTACTATCTTCTTGGTCTTCTTCATCTTCTTCATCTTAATGAACTGGGCTCATATAAAGCTAAGTTATATGATAATTGTCTGAAAAAAAGTTTGGTCTGACTCGGTGGAGAGAATTCAGCTTTAAATAGAGTTACCCAACCAATGCACACAGGATATTCTTTGTGAGGTTTATTTCCCTGGTGGAATGAAAGGCAACAATACTAGCATGAGATGAGACTGGAAGAAGCAGGTTTGTCTCTCATAGATCCTCTTGCACTAGTAAGGGCAAATAGTGAGGGATTTTTTTTAGGGGGGTTGCAACTGTGATAACCAAGAGATGAACATTAGACTCATTACTTTGAGGCCTGAGGGAAGTTTTCTGAGAATTTGTTTTGACCATCTCATATGTATTCCTTCCCACAAAGGGGACACTGATTCTGGCTGACCCTGTAGGGTAGATAGTTATACGATACAACAATGACATAATGGTTCCCCAGGCTCAGTGCCTCACGACTGTCCTGGGGCTATATGATGCTGGGTGTACTGTGCTGACTGTTGACTTTGGCTTGCTGGCTTACTGACTTTCTTCCTCCTACAGCTACAATTTAAATTATTCCTCTGTTCCAGTACTAGCATGATCCTGCTACTGGTTTTATGGCACTGTTATAGCATAACCATCGCATGTGAACACTTTCTCCCTTTGATTGGGGTCTTTTTACCTCATTTTTGTGATCCTGCATAGATTTTATGTTTTGAAGATATTCTGAAAAAATGCTCTAGCCCATTAGATTTTCTTTTTCTACAAGAGAATTTGTATGGTAGATAAACCAAATTACACATGCTTTAAATGTAAGGATAGCATTAAGAACAAAAGCAATAACAATAAATAGCACCAGCTTCTATAATCATAACTATTCCATTTCAATATGTAATTACAGAAAAAGGAATCTCTTTTCATACTGAAAAAAAAATCACAATGAAGTGCCAGGTTCATGAGCACATTCCTGAGATGATTCTGAAGGTACAATAAACACATCAATGCTGGGAATTATAAAAAAAAAAAAAATCCAGAGTACAGATATACTTCACCATGCTCAGTTTTCTTGCTGACATTACAGTACTGCCTTGTTCTCCTGTATGCAAATGTGACAACATTCCAGAAAAAAAACAAAAACCTGTCTATGGCAACTATGTACCCTAGGATCCTTGGAATAAGTATCTAAAGCAGGGCAAAAAAATGGGATCAGAAAATAGCTCATATTATTTTTGATAACAGAAGCATCTCATGCTATCTCTGAATTAGAGCTGACTGGGAATTATTTGAAGAAACATAATTCTTTTGTAAATGTATCAGCCCTGAAATGTTTTGTCTTAACATTACAGTGGCAATGAACTTCATTTAATGTGTAGGCAAGTGGCAATAAACATAGTACCTGGTTTCCTGCTAGATTTCTCAGCTGGCTGCTTGGGCTCTGGGCTTTGATGGTACATTCATACTTGGACAGTACATATCCTAAAAACCCAATACATTTATCCATAAGGTTTAACTTTTGCTACAATTCCTATCATACATTTGGCTCAGACCAGTGACTATCACTGTCCCAGACTTTGTTGGAGCAGAGTGCAGGAGCAGCACAAACCAGGAAGTATCTGTGATAGCCAGTTTGGATCTGCTTATCTTGTTCTGAGGATAAAAAGAACTTATTTATGTGAATATAAGCTGTGCCATACCATTTGGCCTCTAAGCCAGAAGACAACCTCTAGGTTATTTCAGTTGCTACTACATCTATATACACTTCTGTGCACCCACAATGTCATGGCAATCACACAGCTTGGAGTCTACATTCCCTAGAGATGTAGTAATCCCAAAACTAACCACATTTCCAGCTAGTGCTTGAGTCATGCTGTTGTCCTACAGCTTGCAGTCCAGGAAAGGAACATGAACTGTAACCTAGTGATGTTTTACCATTTTATTTTTATTATTTGTAGGAAAAAATCCTAATTTTTTAGTGTTTACACAGCATGAAAAACCATGTGTGCAATAGAGAAAGATCATCTGCAGACATGTTCAAATGATTTTTAACTCTTTGACTTCTGCAGTGCTGCAATTCTAAGGAGAGTTGAGTCACATAACTTTTTGTTGTAAATGTGCTGAAGCTTCCACCTGAAGCCCAGATTTTAAATGACAGGTACCACTGATTAGTGAAAAATGTCATTGTTCATCCAACAGAAGAAAATTACTCTCTCCTGAAATCAGAGCTAACCTGTTCTTTGCACATATTCTCAGTAGACAACAGTCAATTCTCACCACTTTTTTAATAGATGACAGGATTTATTTTTCCTTACATGTAGACAATGATCAAGTAGTGACATCTGGAATCTACCCTGGAGGTTCAAGTCAATAAAATATTAATAACTGCCACTTCCCACAAGGAGGGGGTTATGAGAGCACAGCAGAGGAATCTTTGACGTTTTTTCACCTATTGCTCTTCCTAATCAGTTAATCGTTTCCCCTTCCACATTCTCTCCTCCTAAATATTAGGGAAAATAAATCTCAGATTGAGACTCAGTTCTCTACTTCTGATTTAAGTAAGCTGCTGTTCAAATATCCCCATTTTCTGTGACTATTTTGTTGTGAAGTAGCTACTGACAAGAGGCTGGACCCTCTGGTCCTCGTGGCTCCCACTGAAGCTGGAAGGAGTGCGGACTGCCCATGCACAGTTCATTCACAGTGAAAACCAGGCACAGAAATGAAGGCAATGTGGGGCAATGTCATGTGAAACACCATTTTTCCAAGAGATTACCAAGGCTTTCCTTAGTAATTGAATTCAGAGTATTCAGTCACAATGAGCAGGGAGGGTAGGTGGAAGAGGACTGTCAACCCTTGCTTCCAACAGTCCCATTCTTCCCATTCCTCCCATTGAGTAAGTATTAATAGTCACTAATGAATGAGAAAAATTAATGAGATTTAATGAATCTCCAAAGATTAGCTACTTCATAAAAGCAAATGTCACATTTTTATCAGTTAAAGGCCTCCAATTCCAACATCAGCATCAGAGGGAATGTTTATTTTAAAGCAAATTGCACCCAGTTTTGGTAAATTATCATAGAATGATTACTCGACTTTTATCCAGACAGTACTATACTTCCCCAGTGAATTTGCTTATTGCTAGTATGTATGCTTCAAAACATGTCTTCCCTAGAAAGCACTCCCTCATTGAGCTTCTGCTGCTGAAAGCAGGCAAGGGCTTGAAGCTAGCAGCTGCACTTGAACAAAGCAGGTAGGGACACAGAAAGGCTGCAGAATCCATAGCAATAAGAACATCATGACATAATTACAGTAAATCTCCAGAGTGGTCTGTACACACAAAATGCCATATGTTTTGGGTAGAGGAACCGTGCGTTAGTAAAACCGTAATGTAACATAAGCATTTTCCATTGCAGTTCTGTTAGCATGAAATTGATTTTATATCTCAAAAATTAGCATTGAAAGAACAGAGGATAGTATTTGAGGGATCAGCTAGTTAGACTGGGGTAATGTAATTAATATCCTGAAGGGCAGAAGCAGGTGATAGAAAGGTTTGTGGAGATTTTCCAGTTGTAACTGTGCATAATATAAGAGCTGGTGCATCCATGTAACCTTTCTTTGATATGGTCTTCTTTCACCACTGAATGTAATAGCTGCTCTGTTTTCTAAATGTCTTCATTTGACTTTGAATAGGTTAATAGGATTTACTGCTTCTGCAGCCTGCTATACAAAACAGATTGTCAATATGGACAATACTTTGTGGTCTGTCAGGGAATAATAGACTGCTTTCTCTATCCCGACTTTTAGGAAATGATTTATTTTCCTGAACATTTAGATACAAATGGGAGTAGGGGGTGAGTCTGTGTGAGTCAAGAGTGAGCTGGCACTGCTAAATAGACACTTGGCATTTGCTGCATCAGCAGGTGGTGCTCACCTCATTTTCAGATCACAGCCTCCTGATTCTCCGTTAGAGATGTCTGCAGAAATTTCACAGTGGCTAGATACCAATGGCATAAAATACATAACCCAGGTACATTTCAAAGATTGCAGTGGACTTTCGCAAACATTTTCTGTTACAAACTGCATGAATTGATCTCATCTTCAAAAGCACTGATCTCCTAAATCATTGTTTTGTGCTCTGCCTGAGCCTACATTTTAGTTTTCAGTGGCTTTGTGTTTTGTAACGATGTTTCTAAAATCCCTGTATGTCATAAGAAAACGATTTTTCCCCCAGCTGTTAGCTCTTTCTTGTCCTGATTATTGCTTCCTGCTGCAACAATCAGAATATAATGGTGCAGCAAATTTTACAGGAATGTAAACTGTATGCACTAAACAAATTGTCATTTTCTAAAGTATCAGGTCCTTTCCAAATGCTATCTATGCATTTACACCTTTATGAGTTGTGAAGCTCTGACTGACTGAAAGAGGTTAGTGTTATTAAAAATGATGATACTTGTTATATCTAGAATAAAGGTAACCAGTGTGTGCTGCATTTTCAGACTCTTGGAAATAGTATTGTTGATGGGAGGTTCACTGTGATTTTAAGAGCCCCAAAATTGCCAAGAATAGTAGTAACAGAATCACACAGAATGAAATGATGGTAGGGGTTGGAAGGGACGAGAGATCATCTAGTACAAGCTCTTTGCTCAGACAGATTCACTTAGAGCTGATTGCACAGAAACATGTCCTGGTGGTTTTTTAGTATCTCCAGAGAAGGAGGTACCACAGCCTCCCTAGGCAGCCTGTTCCAGTGCTCTGTCACCCCAACAGTAAATAAGTTTTTCCTCACTTTAATATGGAACTTCTTGTGCTCAGGTTTATCCCTGTTGCTCCTTGTCCTGTCACTGGGCACTGTTGAGAAGAGTCTGGCCCTATCCTCTTGACACATACCACANTCCAGAGAAGGAGGTACCACAGCCTCCCTAGGCAGCCTGTTCCAGTGCTCTGTCACCCCAACAGTAAATAAGTTTTTCCTCACTTTAAGATGGAACTTCTTGTGCTCAGGTTTATTCCTGTTGCTCCTTGTCCTGTCACTGGGCACTGTTGAGAAGAGTCTGGCCCTATCCTCTTGATACATACCACATAGATATTTGTAAGTATTAACAAGGTCCCATCTCAGTCTTCTGTTTTCCAGGGTAAAAAGACCCAGCTCACTCAGCCTCTCCTCATAAGAGAGGTCCTCCAGTACTCTAATTATCTTTCTGCCCTGCACAGATTCTCTCTGGTAGCTCTTTGTCTTTCTTTAACTGGGTAGCCTAGAACTGGATGCAAAGCTCTGGGTGGGTCCTCACTAGGGTAGAGCAGGATAACCTCCCTCAACTTGCTGGCTACATTCTTCTCAATACACCCCAGAATACTGTTGGCTTTCTTGGCCGTGAGGGCACATTGCTCACTTATGGTTAATTTGATGTCCACTAGGACTCACAGATTCTTCTCTGAAGAGCTGCTTTCCATTCAGTCAACCCCTAATCTGTATTGGTACAGTGGATTATTCCTCCTGAGGTGAAGAACCTACATTTGTCTTTGTTGAACTTCATTAGGTTCCTCTCCACCCAGCTTTCCAGCCTGTCCAGGTCTCATTGAATGGCAGCACAGCCTTCCTGTATATCAGCCACTTTTGCCTGTTTTGTGTTATCAGCAAACTTGCTGAGGATGCACTCTGTCCCCTAATCCAGGTCATTGATCAATATGTTGAAGTAGACTGGTCTTCATATCAACTCCTGGGGAACACTACTGGTCCAACTCAACTCTGTACTGCAGATGACAACCCTCTGAGTTCTGCCATCCAGACAGTTCTCAATCCATCTCACTGTCCACTCATCTAACCCACACTTCCTAATCTTACCTGTGAGGATATTGTGGGAGACAGTGTCAAAAGCCTCGCTGAAGTCAAGGTAGACAACATTCACCACTCTCCCCTCATCTACCCAGCCACTCATGGTATCATGGAAGGCTATCATATTGGTCAAGCATGATTCCCTCATGATGAACTCATGTTGACCAGTCCTGATAACCTTCTTTTCTTCCAGATGCTTGGAGATGACATCCAGGATGAGCTGTTACATCACATTTCCAGGGATGGAGGTGAGGCTAACTTGTCTGTAGTTTCCACATTTTCCTTCTTGCCCTTTTTGAAGGTTGGAATGATATTATCTTCTCTCCAGTCCTCAGGCACCTCTCCTTCTCTCCATAGTCTTTCAGAGATGATGGAGAGTAGTTTAGCAACATCATTTAATCCTATGATTTTTAATACTGAGGGTGAAAAATCTCACAGCAATACATCATATTTTCTACCCTGAAATGTTCCTTTTGTATAGCTGCTCAGCTTCCCTAAACTTGCTGATTCTTTTTAATTAAAACAGTCTAGAAGAAAATGATCAAGGAAAAGGAATGAAGTTTTTGTTTCTTCATTGTGTAATTGTCCATAAAGTAAAAAACAAATCAGAAGAACAATAGATCTGTTTACAAAGTCATATGAAGATATTATCCTTTTGCACACTTATTGGGAATCACCACAGGAGTGGGAGATATATAATCTCAACTTGGATAGTAAAAAGAGTGTATGTACTTCCAGAATAACAAAATTAATCCTGCCTGTTCCCAGACAAGAGGCAGCTACAGATGAGAATTTCCAGCAGCAGACTGAATTAGTGTCCTGCACTTGAGCGATGTTTAATATGGGGAGTTTGATCTCAAACGACCTCTGAACTTTGGACTGAACTTTGCAAAGGTTTCCTTCTTCAGCACCAACACACTTAAGAGCAACAGGCTTTGTTTGATCCACAGCTCCTTAGAGAGCTCGACTCAGTGCAGGAAGCTTTGAATAAGTCTCAGGAGGAATTTTGAAGAGTTTATGAGAAGAGATTAGAGCATTAACTACCTCATAGAGTGATTCAGAGGCATTTTTTAGCTACCTTATGCAGGTGCATTGATCATTAAGGAGCTTTATAATTCTTACTCTAACTTCAGGTGTTTAAATAAAACTTCATTGAAATTAGAATATGGCACTTTTCAAAAAAAAAAACAGTTAAAAGGTTTTTCTGTCCCAAACAGACTGCCAGCTCTAATAGGCCAAGCAAAATCGGAAGGCTCTAAAAATACGATAGGATACAGTTGCCACATCAGAACCCTTAGCATCAAACACATGCTAGCTTAAGGTTTTGCATCTTCCAAATACTGGGTCAAAAGTTAAACTTGCTGTAAGATTACAGAATCTTAATTCCTGGTTTGTGCACATGAACACACAGGTTAATTTATCATCACATCTGAAAAGATAACTCTTTTTAATTTTATTTTTGATATCTGACAGAGGTGTGCAAGAACCTACTATTGTTCTCTACTATCTATGATTACCTTCAAAACTTCATTCTTCAGATAATTTTCAAAATCAGTTTTAAGAGTTTCTGTGCTTAAAGATTTATTGGTATAGAATCATAGAATAGAATAGATTGTGTTGGAAGGGACCTTAAAGATCATCTAATTTCAACACCCCTGCCATGGGCAGGGACATGTCCCATAAGACCAGGCTGCCCAAGGCCCCATCCAACCTGGCCTCGAACACCTCCAGGGATGGGCCATCCACAACTTCCTTGGGCAACCTGTGCCAGTGCCTCACCACTCTCATTGTGAAGAAATTCCTCCTTACGTTTAGTCTAAATCTGCCCTTCTCCAGTTTATAGCCATTGCTCCTAGACCTATGACTACAAACATTTGTAAAAAATCCCTCCCTAGCTTTCTTGTAGCCCTCTTCAGGTACTGGAAGGTCTCTATAAGGTCTCCTCAGTCTTCTCTTCTCGCTGAACGTCCCCAGCTCCCTCGGCCTGTCCTTGTATGGGGGATGCACCAGTCCTCTGATCATCTTTGTAGCCCTCCTCTGGACCTTTTCTAACAGTTCCATATCATTCTTACGTTGATAATTCCAGTACCAGACACAGTACACGAAGTGAGGTCTCACAAGAGAGGAATAGAGAAGCAGAATCAGCTCCCTCTACCTGATGGCTATGCTTCTTTTGATGCAGCCCAGGATACAGTTGGCCTTCTGGGCTGTGAGTGTGTATTGCCCACTCTTGTCAAGCTTCTCATCAACCAGTACCCCCAAGCCCTTCTCTGCAGACCCACTCTCAATCGCATCATCCTCCATCCTATACTGAGATAGGTGATTGCCCCTACCCAGGTGTAGGACCTTTCTGTTGTTCCTGTTGAACTTCATGAGATTTGCACAGGTCTCCTTCTCCAGCCTGTCCAGGTCCCTCTGGATGACATCCCATCCTATTGGTGTGACAATACACCACTGAGCTTAGTGTCATCTACAAACTTGCTGAGGGTGCACTCAATCTTGCTGTCTATGTCATTGATGAAGATTTTAAACAGCATTTGTAGGGAACCTTGAGGGACACCATTTGTCATGGATCTCCATCTGGACTTCGAGCCATTGACCACTACTCTCTGAATACAACCTTCTAACCAATTTCTTATCCACCTAACAGTCCACCCACCGTATGTCTCCAATTTAGAGAGAATGACGCTGTGATGGACTGTGTTAAAGCCGTTACATAAGTCCAGATAGATCACATCTGTTGGTTTTCCCATGTCCACTGCTGTGGTTACCACATCATAGAAAGCCACTAGGTTGGTCAGACAGGACTTGCCCCTGGTGAAGCCGAGCTGGCTGCCATTAATCACCTCCATGTCCTCCCTGTGCTTTAGCATAGCTTCTAGAAGGATCTGTTCCATGATCTTCCCAGGAACAGAGGTGAAGCTGACAGGTTCTCAGGGTAATCTTTTCTACTCTTTTTAAAAATGAGCGCAATATTATTCTTCTTCCAGTCACTAAGGACTTCTCCTGATTGCCATGAATTTTCAAATACTATGGAGAGTGGCTTGGCCACCACATCTGCCAATTCCCTCAGGACTCTGGGATGCATCTCATCAGGTCCCATAGACATGTATGTGCTCAGGTTCCTCAGGTGTTCATGAACCTGATAATCCTCTACAGCAGGAGGGGGTTTACCTCCCTGGTCACCATCTTGTTGCCCCATGACCCAGGAAGGGTGAGGAGAGCAGTTGTCAGTGAAGACTAAGGCAAAAAAGTTGTTAAATACCTCCGTTTTCTCCTCGTATGTTGATTCGAGGTCACCCTTTTCAACCATCAGTGGGGGTACGTTCTCTTTAATCTTCCTCTTCTGATTGACATACCTGTGGAAGCCCTTCTTGTTGGTGTTCACTTGCCTTACCAATTTCAGCTCCAGCTGCACCTTGGCCTTGCTGACCTCATCCCTATACAACCTGGCAGCATCCCTATATACTTCCCAGGTTCCCTGTCCCTGCCCGCACTGTCTGTGCAGTTCCTTCTTGTTCTTGAGTATGACCAGCAGGTCTCAACTCAGCCTCGTTGGTCTCTTCCCTTTCTTGCCTTATTTCCTACATATGAGTCCTAGAATCTAGTATTTTTCTACACAAAACAGTTAACATACCAAAGACTCAGTGAAATTTATATTCTTTTTTTTTCAATATCTGAGAGAATTGTTTCATGTGAAAAGATTTATCAACCAGAAACAGTAAATGTCTGAATTGTTACACCATTTGGCATTCCCATATATGGTTGCCCACTGAAACCTTAGTTCATTTAGCATTTTCTTCTTTTAAATTAAAAGTTGCTACTGATGTTGCTTGTTGCAGATGTTATTGCTTAATTGTTGATACTGTTGTTGTAAGTTGATTTTATCGTCTATAATTTTTGTCTATTTTATCATTTAGAATGTGAAATGTCATTCAGGGTGAGATCAGAGAGTAACATACACTGCCAGATTGTTGGTTTAGGACTACCATCTTACGCTATAAATTTATATCCACTTACCAAAGCTGCCCTAGCTTTCCAGACTGTGACACAGCATCCTTTGAACATTACTGAGTATTACACAAGTTACAGTGCATAGTACAGTACATTTGTTTGATTTTTTTTCACCCTCATTTAACATAAATGGGACTTGTCAACACTGCAACCTGTTAACATAAACTTGGGCATTATTCATCCGGTCTCCACAGACAAAGGCACTTTGGCTATATTTAATGCAATATGGGGCCTTTGTTTGCTCTCCTTCTTGACAAATGATCACACTAAAGTACTGAGACAGATAGACTGGCATGGAAGAGCATACAGCAATTTGGAACATGCATGGGGCTGGATTTTTTTCAATGCCATCTCCATAACAATACACCTGTGACTGAATCAGGTGATTGGAAGTGAAGTGGACGCATACAGACAGATGGATTAAGACAGTAGTAATTGTGCTTTCACTTGATTATAATATTAACAGGCTCCAGGTGATTTCTATTTTTTACAGTGTCACTCATCTCGACAAATCCCAGCAGGCTTGGAGGCAGAGTAGAGCAGCATCCTGCTTTTCACATGAACCTGTTTCCAGTGTTAGCACTTAAGAGAGTTCTTCTGTTGAAAAGCAATTAGCTTCTGCAGTCTAGGGTGCCATTTAGAATACCCAGGCTCATGTGTTTCATCACAGAATTGACCTTTTTAATTTTTTATGCCTGAGATTTCCCACTAAAAGAATAAGCATTAAAAAAAAATACAACCCTAGAGAAAAGACTGAAGGCACATGTAGAATTTATTAAAGGATGCCTGGCTCTGAAGTGCTGCAGATAGCAACTCCATCTGAATATAATAAATACCAAGTATGCAGTATTGTGTGCTTAATTTTTAAATAATTTGTGTCATTAGGTAGCATAATGATACTGATTACATACAAGGCATAGGAAAGCAATATGTGCTACATTTACAGATTCACATTTCTACTGTAGTAATTGCTTTTCTTAAAAAAATGGTATCTGTTTGTTGATAACTTTGAATAACATTATCCTAATGTTTCAGAGTTTGATTTGGTTTTTAGTAAGATTACCTATCTTGGAAGTATTATTTTTGACAAAATTTTGCATCATTTTGATGTAACAGAGACTTTCATGAGAGATAGACATTCAGGGTAGGCAAAGAAACACCTCTTCTTCCCAGACAGTCTAGGTAAAAATATTGCCAGCAATAGTAACCTCTTTCATCCATTTCCGTGAACTATCAAGTTTCCATGGAGACACTAGAGAGTTTCAACAGTGCAAAAGTACTCGAGATTTAAAGCTCAAGTAGATGTTAAGCATTAGGAGTTTCTGACAGAAGCTGGCATAGTTTAAGACCAGTCCTTCAGTACTTTTGCTCTGAAATTTAGTAGCAAGTTTTACAGTTTTACTTGCACCTCTACTTCTTAGGAAGAAAGAGGACTTGACAGCACCTTTAGCTCTGCTGCAAGTGGTTTGAAGTCAGCTGACATTTTTGATGCTGATATCTATTCCTACTTATGATCTAGCATTCACTATCCTTACAAAATGATGCTCTGGTGTAGAGCTAGAGACCATTTAACTTAGAAGGGAGCAAGAATATACTTATGTAAAACATACATTCATGCATACAGAATCATAGAAGAGTTGGAAGGGACACTTCAAGGTCACCTAGTCCAATCTCCCTGCAGTGAGCAGGTATGTCTTCGACTAGATCAGGTTAGTCAGAGCCCCATCCAACCAGACCTTGAATGCTTCCAGAGATGGGAGATCTACCACTTCTCTGGATTACCTGTTCCAGTGTTTCAACATTCTCATCTTCATCATAAAAAATATAATCCTTTTATCTCTTGTCCTATTGTAACAGGCCCTGGTAAAAAGTTTGCCCCATCCTTTAAGTATTGAAAAGCTACTATAAGACCTCTCCAGAGACTTCTCTTCTTAGGGCTGTACAACACTAACTTGTTCAGCTTGTCTTCATTGAAGATAAATTTTGTAGCCCTCTTATGGGTCTATTCCAATAGGCTCATCTCTTTCCTGTGCTGAGGGCTCAGGAGCTGGACACGATAGTGCAGGTGGACACTTGCCAGAGCTGAGTAAAGGAGAAGAATCACCTACATTGACCTACTGGCCACACTTTTTTTTGGTGCAGCCTAGCATATGGTTAGCCTTTCTGGGCTGCAAATGCACATTGTTGGTTTGTGTCCAGCTCTTCAGCCATCAGTACCTCCAAATATCTCTTGGCAGGGCTACTTTCAATCCCTTCATCCCCCCAGCCTGTATTGTTATTGGGGATTGCCGGCCAGCTTTCCACTTGGTCTTGTTGAACCTCATGAGGTTCACTTGGATCCATTTCTCAAGCTGATCCAGAATTCTGTTGATAACATCCCGTTTGTCAGGTGTGCCAGTCACATTACTCAACTTGATGTCATCTGCAGACTTGCTGAGGGTACACTAGATCCTGCTGTCCATGTCATTAATGAAGATATTAAACAGTACTGGTGCCAATACAGACCCCTGAGGGACACTGCTTGTCACCAATCCCCATCAGAACATTGTATCACTACCCTCTGGATGTGATCATTCCACTAATTCCTTATTAACTGAATAGTCCATCAATCAGATTCATAGTTCTCCAATTTAGAGAGAAGGATGTTGTTTGGGACCGTGTCAGAGACCTTACAGAAGTCCAGATAGATCACATCTATAGCTCTTCCCTTAGTCACTCCATCATGGAAGGCCACTAGGTTGGTAAGGCAGGATTTGCCCTTGGTGAAGCCATAGTGGCTGGCTCGAATCACCTCCATGTCCTCTATATGCTTTAGCATAGCTTCTAGGAAGACCCTTCCATAATTTTCCCTGGCACAGATGTGGGGCTAACAGGTTGGTAGTTCTCAGTGTCCTCCTTTCTTCCATTTTTAAAAATGGATGCAATGTTTCCTTTATTTTCAGCTACTAAGGAATTCACTGTCTTCCACAAGTTTTCAATTACAGAGTGTCTTGGCAATGACACCAGCCAGTTCTCTTGGGGTGCAGCTCAGTAAGTCTGTAGACTTAGATGTGCTCAGGTTCTATGTGTGTATATATGTATATAGATTTCATAACGTCTAACTTGAGTGACTGCCTCACAGTCACAGTATTTCTTAGAAATGAATGAATTAGTACTCACTGCAGTCTATAGAAGAGATCTTCAGCTGGTGTGCTGCAGGACATAAATATGGCATGTAAAGAAATTGTCAGGATCTATGGTTTGTGTCACTCATTTGGCGCTATTCAACTTCTGATCCAGCCTGAGTTGTCTGGATAATAAGTTGTAGAAATACAGCCAAGTCAATGCTGTGTAGATGTTATAGAGACATCAGAATAATTCACTGGTCCATCAACATCAAAACCCTGTCTCTGAGTCTGCCAATGAACAACATTTTTGAAGAAGCCATAAGGTAGCTCAGTTTGGATAGTAAGTGGGTAATATTGGTCTGAACAATGAAACAAGAGAAATAGTTTTTGCTTAAGGGGGAATCATTCTTTAAGAAAATACTAAATTGCTTAATTTTCCAGGAGGAAAAAACCAAACAAAGCTAAACAACCAAAACCACTGAAAAATCCATGTATCCCATGCCATTTAATCTCTTGAAAGTCTCCTCCTTCTAAACTCTGAAACTTTTTCCATGCAGCACACTAAGTCACTTTTCTTGCTTCCTTTTCTCACTGTAGATGCACTACCTTATTAAATTGTATGGATGGCTTCTTTCTATTCTTGTCATTTCCAAAGAGGTCAGTTTTGCACTTCTAAAACTGATTTATATTTATAACTTTATTTCTGTAGCTTTTCTCTTATCTACATTCTCGTCCTGCCCAGTGGTGCTACTTTTATTGTGCCCTCCTTGTTGGTGTTTCCTCAGTCATCCCGAAGACTTCTGTTCATACATAAAGCTTTTCAAACATTTGAATTTATGTTAATGACCCTGACTACAATCACCCTAATCTTTTTCGTAGTGGTGCAACTTATACTTCATTTTCTAACAACTATTCCCCACTTAGCAACTTCACTGTTTTACAAAATCCACTTTGAAACTGCCTGTTATCAAGGAGGATCCTTCTTGTTCTCAGCTTTTGACCCATGTTGTCTTAACTGTATATATTTGCCTTGTGTTATTTAGACACAAAGTCCTTTGGGGCACAAGATGTCACTTTATCTATGTTTGTAATGTGCAGTGTAAAATTATCATCCTCTGTAAAGTAATAGTAAGAGCACAATTATTTGACTGATAAATCAATTTGAAGGAATACTTCCAATGATTTATGAATCTGTCATATAAACTAGGACACCTGCTACTTGTTTTCAAAGTACTGACAGATATAACTGTTGTTAATTATAGCGGCCCCAGCTGCCTCAATGTTCAGGAAAAGTTTTACTTTCATCACAACGGCAAAGAATTTCTGAAAGTTACTTTGCCATTATTTCCTTCCTTTTGCAATGCCTGTTGTAATAAGAAAATTTGTTTTCTGTATTTTGCTTGCTAATAACTTATTTAAGCTTAAGCTCCTGTGAGCCACACTGTGAAGAGGAGCATAGGCAAAAAAGGATTGAAGCAGCAAGCAGAAGAAAGCACTGTACTTGGAAAACTAATTTACCTCTAAGGATGGTAGATTGCAGACTCCCTGAAGCAGAGTCCTTGCTTTCAGAAAACCAATTTCTAGCAGATTGCAGAGGTTATACCCCTTTGGTTTTCCAGCATCAGACAGGAGACGGGAAAGGCGGACCCTCTCTCAGGAGCCTGGCAGCTTCGCAAGAAAACAGATGGGACCTGACAGGCTATTTCCAGGAGACAAAGTCTCTTAAGCAGGAAGCAGGGATGCCTGAACAGCTACGGCAAAAGCTCTTGCTTTTAAACTGGGTAAATCAAGGACTCTCTTGACATGAGGCAGCATCCTTTCACAGGCTACCAACTGTCCGGTTTGCTATGTGACAGTCTTATCAGTCAAAGGTTGCACTATAACTTGTGAAATATTTGGCTAGAATAATGGTTGACCTGTGCAACACAAGCTGTCCCTACTTGCATTTGACAAAAAGTGTATTTTGGTTTTTTGCTTTGTCAGTTTATGCCCCATCTTAATATCCAACCTTCATCATGTAAAAGATCCTACTCAGAGACCACATCATATCTCCTCACCTGCGCTGTTGCTTAAGTTTCACCCACAAGGGACTGAAAGCATCCCACTTTTTCTTATTTCTTGCAAAACCCTTAAAAATAAAAGAAATTATTTTCTGAAAATACTTGCAATTTAAACAACTAGAAGTCTGATCATGACAAGCTTTGAAATTCTAATGTCTCATCTTGAAAATGTAATTGAGTGTTTGCAGAAGCTGCACACTACATCTGTTGGAAAAGAGTCATCCCTGAGGAGTTAGCTCTGTGCTTCACAGATGTGCAAGCAGGTATACTTCTTCACCAGCTGCAGGAAAGCCTGCCAGCTTTTTAGAAAATGATGAGAATAAGCTTTAGCAGAAAAAAAAAGAAGTCTGAATGAAAAGGACTGATACGTAAATGCTGATCTAGCTTGCCAAACAAACAAGCTAAGTTCATAGTTATGGAGACAGATACTAGTATATCTCCAGAGGGCTGTTCAGCTCTTAGATGCTCACTTAAAACAGATGTACTGAAAATGTAGATGTAGGTTTGGCCCATGTCTGATGTGCAAGACAATGTGTATGGGCTCTTTCTCAGTGCAGGAAAAGGCCTGTAAACAGAGACTGATGTCTCGTATATGAGGGCTGTGTGAAAATCCGCACCAGAACCAGTGCTCATTTCAAAAAATTACTTGAAGAAGGTGATTCCCATCCTAAGGAAAGTGTGATAGCAATAAAAATCTCACAAACACATGAATCAATGTACACGCCATGGGTGTCTATGATAGCTGGTCTATGGGTACAGAATTTGCAATTCTATGCCCCATGCTCTTATTTACAACTAGGAGATTCTTGGAAAGCCCCTTTATCACTGCACCTTGCATAGTTGTTCCTGGGGATCCCGTCCTCAACTTGGTCTTTGTCTGAAGTAAAAGCAGACATTATTATGGCCAGATATATATATATATGTATGTATGTATATATACACACACATTATATATATAATATATATTATTATATCTTGCACAGAAGTTCAATATGTTTTTAAACAGTTTTCTGTCCTAACACAGTTAACACAGTTAGTCCTTGTTGCCGTATTAGGTACAGTTTTCTAATATCTTTTGCTGTCATAAACATATATTTCAATGAATGTGAAATAGATAGGAAATCAAATCTGGAGTAATGGACACATGTAAAGTTGGGGGTTTGATGCACACCAATGTATTTGTAGCTCTATACCTATTCACATAACGAAGATACACATACATTCATTGATTTTTAATTAATTGAGTCCTTCTCTTCCTCTTTAGACCTTTATTATCCCTTTCTATTAAGGCACTTCATTCATCACTTTTAAAAATTAGACCAATTTAGTAACATAATTTGAAACTATAATTGAATTTTCTAGCTACTCTCAGACTTTACAAGTTAATCAAATGGCATATTTTTAAACAGATTCTCAGCACTTGGGAAAAACTATGTGGGTGACCAATCAGCCCATTTAAAATGGAAAACTCTCATATCCAATTCTCAGACAGGTTCTGTACTGATTAAAGTTTCTCTCCTCACAAATAATAGACTAGACTTTTTCCATTCCCTGATAAAAATTAATAGCATAAGGCAATGTGGAAGGATGAATTAAGTATAATTCTAGTTAAAAATGTGAAATGACAAATAAATGAAAAATGCTAAGTGAGGTGGAAGAGAGATGTGTAATTGAGCAGCACTAGAACCACATGTCAACTGCCTTCACAGGAAGAGGCAGGAAAGGAAAATCCCAACAGCAGCTCTGTGAAAACGCTAGAGCAACTGCTTTTAATTTCTACTAGAGTGTTGCAGACTCATCAGGGACAGCTTACCTGGTCTAGCATTTGACAAGTTAGCATCTTTGTTTATGTATGCTGTCACCCAATATGCTGCCATTCTCTCTGTGTAGGCCTAGAAAAACTATTCAAATTAAGCTACCACAAACTAACTCAAATAAATTAGGCCAGACCTACATGTATCCCATCAGAATAAGTCAATACATCAGAAAGTTGGCTTGTTTTAAACACTGATAAGTCTCAACTGTTGCTTCTGTCAGGTTTTCGTGGATTTATGTCAGACATGATTTGAAAAGTCTGACAAACAAATAATNTTCCATCAGAATAAGTCAATACATCAGAAAGTTGGCTTGTTTTAAACACTGATAAGTTTCAACTGTTGCTTCTGTCAGGCTTTATGTCAGACATGATTTGAGAAGTCTGACAAACAAATAACCTATATATATGTAACATGACTCTGAGGCTGTGCATGTGTCTGAAATAGGAGAAAAGAGAAAGTTGGATCTTCATGGAAACGTAAAAGGAAAATAAGGATTTGAAAGTCCATTAAAAGCCTCTGTGAATTTCTTTAGAATCAGTTTATTTTCCTGTCCCCAGCCATGTAATTACCAGCAAAAGTATAGGTGTTCATATCATTATAATTTTTTTTAAAAAAAAAAAGGAAATCAGAAATCTAATTTTGAAAACTGTTTAAGCTACAGCTGCAGAAAACGGGGTTTGTCAATACAGTCTACACCTCTTTTAGAAACTTTTGCTTATGTGTCTGCATTGATCTTCAATGCAGATATGTGCCCTTATTTTAATACTACCCCTCTACTTTTTTCCTTACTTTTTGGGGTTCGGGGCAAAAATAATGAGGAAATTATTTAGTGCAAGCAACATAATCTTTTGCCCTTGCTCTCAACAGAATAAACACTGTTCGTGGAGTGTGAAATATATAACTTTTAGCAGCACCAGAAAGTCTTGAAAATGATGTATTGTGGGTTCATCACATAGTTACTATTAACTCTCTGATCTCCTTTCTTAACAGCTTTTCTGTGTACCCCATAAAGCCATCCCAGCTGATGATGTGCAGGCAGAATGTCTGTACTGGAGGCAACTGGCAAAGAGCCCTAGATGGCAGGAAAATGAAACTGGAAAAAGAAAGGCCAGGTGCTGGCAGTGACAAGAGAGATGTTGCTTTCCACTACTCTTACTTTTCTTTCCTTATTTCTTTCCTTTGCTGTTAGCATCATCCAAATCTTTACTGCCACTTTCTCTTCCCTTTCCACCTATTGCCAGCTTAACAGAACACAATGACACAACAGCTGCCTAACATGTGTGCCCTCAAATCTTCACCCCGCTTATGTGAGAAGGCATTCAATCTTTTATCAGCTTCAGATCTGTCAGTCTACCAACCTCTTAGAGCATGAACTTCTCGCACAGCTTTGATACACATTTGATATTGGGATGCAGCAACACTAATTGAATTACTGAACTATTGCTGGTCAAGGGTCCCTTCTCTGTGAGTACAATTACATTCATCAGCTACCTCACCTAACCCAGCATTGTCATGAAATAGGGAATTGTCCTGCTCCTTCTTCAGTACAAAAGGAAATCAGTAATGTTAGCACAGTGATGTTTCACCACATCTTGACACATCTTTCAGTTGGTAAAAGCCTAGAAAAGTTCCCAATCACTGTACTATTAATTTAGGTGATCCTGTATATTTTTATCCTAAATAGAATATACAAGAAGTGTGTTAGATGATACAATAAAGAGTACTATGAATCTTTGTTGCCTTTTATTTCCATTAAGTACTTAAAATGGCAAGAAAGTTATATTTAAAATTCCTTTTACAATTTAGTAGTTATTTTAAAGTCTAACAGAAAAAAAAAAAAATTAGTGTTCCTGGCACTATTTCTCCTGTGTAGCCCACAACAGGAAGAGACAAACTAGAAAATTGAGTTAATTCTGTTCTCATTTAGAATTTTCAACAAACATCTCAGAAATATTGTATTAATTTTATCTTTAAATAGCAAGAAGGAAAAGGACTGAGACCTTTTGGTTTTTATAGAAAAAGATCATTTAATGCTCTGTGGGTATCAAAGTAAGGAAAACAGTATTTAGAGCTTCAATTAACATTTGACTAAAGGCCAAAATATTATTAAGAAACATCTAGAATATATTTCTCAGACTGATTTTTTTTTCCTGATAGAATTATACTTTTAAAACTATAAAGTCCTATCAACTCTAACTCCCCAAAACCTGGGCTTGTTTCCAAATTTAAGCTTGAAGATTTATTGCATTTCTACCCTCTATTCTGCTTCCCAGGCACTATCTGCTTTCAGCAATTAATTCATATGTTACGGGGTTTGATTTGCTTCACTACAGCATGTGAACTCAATTTCTTTTCATTTGTAGCTTTGAAATAGCATAAGCTTCTTTGTGACAGACTTACACACTGAACCAGTACCGCTTACTGAGCCATGGGCTCCAACCATCGTAGTTAAATACACAGACTACATCTTTTCCGTTTTAGTCCAGATAGGCTTACTTTGTGCCATGCCAAGGCAGGAATTTAGACAGACAGGTGTTATAACTGGGTTGGAAATGGGTTTTCCAGCCATCCGACTAATGGCACACATGGCTTTACGTGGGTTAGGATGGATACACCCATAGCTAAGAAGATTACAAGACCATTCCCCGTGTTAGAGCTCCATTATTCAATGGCATCTTGGCTTGTATCAGAAATAGCGTGACCAGCAGGTCCAGGGAGGTTATTCTTCCTCTGTACTTGGCACGGGTGAGACCGCACCTCTAATACTGTGTTCAGTTCTGGTCCCCTCACCACAAGAAGGATGTTGAGGCTCTGGAGCGAGTCCAGAGAAGAGCAACAAAGCTGGTGAAGGGGCTGGAGAAAAGGCCCTATGAGGAACAGCTGAGAGAGCTGGGGTTGTTTAGCCTGGATAAAAGGAGGCTTAGAGGAGACCTCATTGCTCTCTGCAACTACCTCAAAGGAGGTTGTACAGAGGAGGGAGCTGGCCTCTTCTCCCAAGTGACAGGGACAGCACAAGAGGGAATGGCCACAGGCTTCACCAGGGAAGGTTCAGGCTTGACATCAGAAAAGAATTTTTTATGGAAAGGGTCATTGGGCATTGGAACAGGCTGCCCAGGGAGGTGGTTGTTTCACCTTCCCTGGAGGTGTTTAAAGGATGAGTGTATGAGGTGCTGAGGGGCAAATTTCCACTGGTTTCTGCCATCAGCCATTGGCCATTATTACTGCAAATTCTCTCAGAAAAAGCTGGTGTCTTTGACCATGGTCAGAGCTGATATCACTAAATCCCATAGAAGCACATTTCAAACCTGTTCTCTTGTCAAAATTTCTGCTCAGGAAGGAAAATGTTCATCGGACATAGAAAAGAAAATTGACTTGGTAGTAAAGTGAGAGAGAGTTGAGAGTTAAGTCAACCCATGTATGCAGATGTATACACAATTCCTAAGTGCTCTAGAGCCAGTCTGGCCCCAGACACAACTGGGAACTGGCTGGAGAGGTTGGCCACCAATGTAGTTGTCAACAGCTCTCAGGGCTACAGTAGTACAGAGCACAAAGACAGCTGGCCATCCCACAGCCAAAGGAAGCATCCTCCTGAGATGGGCTGATAGCGTTTGTTCTGGCACATCACTCTCAACACACACATCAGGTGCAACAAAATGAAAATCACACACAGTGCCCTTAAAATCAGTCTCTCTATCCTCTCCGTTTCATGTCTGAATGGGTTGTAGGAGTTGGCTCCTGTTGTGTTGCAGCATCCACTGAGAATTTTGATGACAACCATTCCTGCTTCATCATCAGTAAGTTTCTTATCTGTATTGATCCTTGCAAGAATTTCCAAAAGGATGAGCAAAAAGTAACTAGTGATGCTTAAGTTAGATTAATGTTACTGCATCCCATTGTGCTCTCCTTTACAATAATAAAGTGATCAACAGTCCGGTGTTAAGGGAGCTGAAAGAAGAAAACGAGGAAACTCAGAGAAAAAGTACATCCAGCACAACAGAAACTACCCATAAATACCTGTTAGACATGAACAGCCCAGTTCAGAGGCTAGAAATGCGCTGATCTGCCTGAAATTATCTGCCTGTATCACAAATATTTCTTTAGCCCAGTTGCAGCACATTTTAAATTGCACAGTTGTTACATTCAAATTCTCACATGCTTGATATAAGCCACTAATAATTTAATGAGGCCAGTTAAAGATCTAACAGTCTTCTCAAAACACAACAGTTATTATTAGTCCATTTACGATGATGCTAATAGTCATAGTCTAGATTATCCAATTACAAGAGGAAAATCTGATTAACAATGCAATAAAAGTTGTTATGCAAAAACTTTCCAGTATCTTCTCCTTTCTCTGGTGTTATGCTCATCCTTCCAACATTGTTCTGGGTCTTAAGGCCATGATGTTAATTTTACTTGTACTGTATCACAGTCTGAGAGAACGGTAGCTAAAATGCAGCATATTTTCTCCTAGATCATCCTGCTGTTGAAAAGACAGGCTTAAAATGAAATACACTGAAAATATGGAAAAACGATAGAAATAGTTATGCTTATTCCCAAGGTACTTTTTTTCACAGTTAACCACTTTTTACAACCTTTTTCACAGCCTGCTTGGGGAAAAAAAGTCTCCTTTTATCCTATTTTCCTCTGAAAAATGAAAAGGTATAAAAGGCAAGAATGAAGGAAGCTGAGGGAGAACAAAACAAGATTAAAATATAGTATTTATGTGATAATAAATGTGAAGAAAATGAGACCAAAAAAAAGTTTAATCTTCCATTCATCTCTGCTGTTAATAAAGACAGTTCTAGTGGTAGGAACAACACCTGAAAATATAAAGTTAATCAAAACACAATAACCCAATGTAGGTTACATTCATCTCTAATCTCCCCGCAGACTTATAATAAATCATCTGAGTTACAACGTCTATATGAGTACCATATTCTGCTGTCCTCATTGAAACCACATGATTGTTAATGGGTGCACATCTTTAGTTTATGGTAGACTTACAGACTCATCTCAGCAATTGCTGTTGTTTATAAGATTTGCTTCCATACTGAAGGACTGTGGAGCTCTTTCAGCCATAGCATTTACCACTCAGATAAATGCAATTTCTATGGAAGCAATGTAAATATCCACATCTTAGGACTGTGAGATAGACCTCAGCTCATGTCTAAATGGTCGGTATAACTGTCTTGGTAAGACCTCCTGAGAAGGAACTCAGACTCTCTCAGCTCTGTACATATTTCAGAATATCGAGGCTGCTAGAAAAATTAGTCTTAATGTCCAAAGAATTGTAAGTAGGAGCCCTACTGTGAAAATTTTTTTATCGTAGGTTGGAACTGACACTTATAACAGCAGTAAAGCAATTGCTGGAGCTTAATAGCATGATGCTTTCTCAATTGCTCTGTGTACACATATCAGCCAAGCTAGCCTCCGCTATCATCCAATCTAGGTTAGCAGTCAAGAGACAATGATGTGTCACCTTGTCACAGTTAAAAATAATTCTGTGAAACTTAGAGTATCACACAGTTTGTCAAGTATACTTAATCGAGTTAAAGCAGCTCAGCCACCTAACAAATCCCTGTGGTATTACAGGGACGTAATAGGCAACAACACATGACAGTACAAATTATGGAGAGTCTTAAATGATAGGTAAATAATTTGAATTACAAGAATGGAAGTGCATCAGGTGATGCTGGGAGCACTATAATAAACTCCAAATGTAATGCTCCAATACTACCACGTCTACTTGCATTCTTGATCTTGTTCATATTTCCTTTTAAGTACAGATGAGACAGACATGGAATTACAAGTTTCAAATGAAACAATTTGTTTTGTTCTTTTAAAATCTGAATTAACACTGTTGTGATTTCTGTGTAACACCCTTAATATTTACCACAGGTATTTTAGTGCACTTAATTTCTGTGTTTTCTATTTAATGAAACATATACCACATAGCAGTAAACTCTGCACTGGTATTGGTTTTTCAGGTTTTATTCAGGTTTTTTTTAATAATATAAAAAAAAGATCTGATTCTCCCTGCCTTACTTTTGTATGCCCTGTTCACTAATTCTCCACAGGGTGACTGCAATATTGATATTGTCACATTCAGCAGTACATGGGCCTCTTCCTGGATTTGCATCTACTCTGAAAAACACTGGCTAGACCAGAAAATAGGTGTTATCCTTGTGAATTGTTGTCCTAACAAATCATAATGAAATGTATATGAGTCCAGAGGACACCAGACACACATCTGGTGGGAGGAAAGCTGATTTTTATTATCAGTTTATGTAACTTTTATTATCAGTTTAGTCCAGTCCCTGTATTGAGACATATTACATGATGCCTACTGTAGGTCACTGACAAGTGCACATTCAACTGCATTACCTGGATATTTAAATTATCAAAGAAGCTACAGAGACTTTGTTAGATGTGCTGATAAACCAGGGCCATTGGCAGTGCAGGTTGGAGAAACTGCCATTTGTGCTTTTTCCTCACTGGATTAAAAATGCTTTTGTAACCATGGGAATTTTAGTCTCAGGAAATTACACTATTTTAGGAGGACTTTCTTTTGGAGCACAGATAAATGATATGGGAAATCCCCCTGTTGCCAATACCTGCCCTTATTTCAAGAAAACAAGTGGCAGATAATGGGCTCTATAAATATGCCAACTTGCAGTGTTGTTGAAGACAAATATGGTTATATTTACTTTTCGCTTCATAGCAAAGCAATGTTAATTGCTCCCATTTCACTTGAAATGTAAAAAAAGAAAAAGAAAAAGAAAAAAAAGAAAATTGTATGTCACATCAGAGTTTCTCACCTTCCAAACTAATGAGCTACTACATCATCCACACACTCTTTAAGAGCCTTCATTTGGAGGTCTTGAAATTCCTTCTAATCTTCAAAAAGGGATTTTTTGATTTTCTGTCATTTACTCTTAGTTTACCCAGTACAAAACCGAAATCTTATTTTCTAGTATAAGAAAAGGTTTTTTAAAGTGCACGTACACTCCATAGGTTGTGTTTCTCTCCACTTCTGTGGCTGAGCTCAGGTTGAAGTAGTAGTTGTTTTGTTCTTTGAACAAGGTATCCTCCTGGAACAGCTGCATTTTTCTGTTTCAAGACATCAAGTAGAATCAGGATGTATATCAACTGCTCTTATTCCCAGGCTAACTGTCTTCTAGCATTAGCCAAAAAAAAAGAGCATTGGAAGCAGAGTAAGGGCCATGAAGGTAAGATTTTTCTACCTAAGTTTTATCTTCAATGTAGATATAGTCTACTCCTCTGATGACTGAAAAGCACCAGGAATATTTTTCTGGTCCAACATCTGCCCTTATGATATCATAGTTTAGATTTTTTATTTTCCTCTAAGAAAGTCTTCTCTGACATGAATAAATTGTTTAACATAGAGCTCCAAAAGTTTTGTGAAATACTCTTTATTTTTCTATCATTTGGAATTTGCATTTGATTTTTGTAAACTCATAATGAAAGTTTCCTGCAAACTGAAAAATATTTTCATGCAAGTGTGACTGGCATAAGTGTTTTTATCGTAGTCCTTGTGCTGTTAAAGACAGTATGCTTGTCATAGCTAAAAATATTCTTCCTCTCACTTTTTCTAATAGGCTTTCAGTTGTGGTATCCACCACAAGTTTTCATTTGCAGCCTGCCAATACAACATTCAGAAAAATCACTGTCAGAATTCACTCCTCTTTTTTTCAGTGTATTAGAATGGCACAGCCTCAGGGAT
This sequence comes from Piaya cayana, assembly GCA_013389865.1. NCBI lineage: Eukaryota > Metazoa > Chordata > Aves > Cuculiformes > Coccyzidae > Piaya > Piaya cayana. The sequence continues at coordinate 42,149 of WAAB01023989.1, read as the reverse complement.
AAATGAATAAATGAATCATGTTGATAAATTATTATTTTTATAAATCCAAGCAGAAAGGTCTAAGGTACTCTAGACCCTGTTTTGATAGAAGTTTAGAGAGGAAATAAATTGCAGTAACAGATTGTGAACAGCTGTTGAACAAGGAAGCAAATCATGTAATCATATCAGCACTTAAACCAGTGATAGTTGGTTTGTAACAGCAAAACTAGAGCAGACATTCCAAATACCAGGGACAGAAAGTCATAGATTGACTTTATAAAATCTTTCATTCACAACGGTATTTAGAGTCTCTTTAAGTGTAATTTATCATCTTAGATAATATTGCAGGGTGATATCAATACCTGCTACATTTTTCTATACATTTTCAGTTTCTTTCCTCTGAATTTAATTTATATAAGGCATGGATGGATGAGGTGCTGAGGGACATGGTTTAGTGATTGATAGGAATGGTTGGACTCGATGATCCAGTGGGTCTCTTCCAACCTGGTTGTTCTATGATTCTATGATTCTGTGTAGTTGTTTAACATTTTCCATTTTTATATGTTTACCAGGTATAGTAGAAAACAGTAAAAGGTAAAAAGTGGAGAATTATTTGCAAAAAAAAAGTAAGAAAAAGGCATATAAGTAGAAGTTTAGCAGAGGCAGTAGGATTTCAGTTTCTCCCTGATATGAAAATAAATTACAGAAGAACAGTGTTGCTGTTTGCAGAGAGATTATCTGTGGTAGAATAAGAAATATCAGATACAAATTCAAACTACCACACTGCAGAAAAAAATAACATTGTATGATCTGTTTTATTAGATCTTGAATAACAATTTTGCCAAGGCCAACGTAAGTACATAAATATTGCTTTATTTTCAAATGCATTTATAATTACTGATATTCTTTACCAGTGTGTATTGTATTCATTCTGGATATAAATGCAAAGTGCTGTAGAAGTTCCAATAAAACAAAGATTTGCCTCAGGATACTCACAGATTACAGACAGACAATTATCAGGGGACAGGTCAAGTTTATGTGTTTTGCAGCACAATCAGGATTGCATAGATGTTTGGTTTTCAGGTTCCCTTCAAAGCCAAGAGAAAGGAAAAGAAAATATTTTATTTCATTCATAGTTTTATTTATTGCTAAAATTGAAATACTGTCTTTGGAAAATAACATGAAATTTGTTAGGAAATAATTCACGGAAACAAATCCAGTGAACTTCACATAAATTGGATAATAGTACCAATCACTTAAAATCTGTGATCTTCAGAAAATAAAATATGAGAATGCAAATGCTGCTGAACTCTATCACTCATCCTAACATAGCTAATTTTTTTTGCTGGTGCTCCCTAAATAACAACACCCTCTATTAATGGAAGGTGAAAAGATCATTTTAACACTGAAATACCTGAAATCAATTCAAATAAATAATAAATGGAGCATAAAGTGGAAGTATCACTGATGTCTCCTACTTTTGCACAAGTGACACAGGGACACAGTTGTGGGGGTAGAAGAACATTCAGACAACAGTAAATCTCATACTGTGCCTTTAAACTTAGAACAGCCTCTGTTTGAAAGTGATATATTTAAAAGTAAAAAAATGAAGTATTTTCTATTAAGCATCCAAAAGATAGTAAAGTTCAATTGGGTCCAGTACCATTCAAGGCTGAAAGAAGTCTTTTGCTTACTTCCCAGTTAAGGGTAACTGTCTCTCACAATTAAACTTGATTTCCAGTATATTCAAGAAATGTTGAAGACCAGAATATTAGTTTGGGCCTTAGCCAATTTCCAATTGCTGGAGCGTATTGGGATGATTGTAAACACAGGCTCACTCATCTATAGTTTAATTAGCAACCATTCTCTATCACTGGTGGCAAGTAAAATGGGAAGAACATGTTCTCAAGCCACATATTACATCACTAAACAGAAACACTGATATTCAGTCAGTGCCAGGTTAAAATCTTGGACAGTGCATTGCTGTAAATTTAATGTTGTACATACTTTGCTGTGCTGGGGAACAGTATGCATTAACAATGGAGCTTTACAATAAGTCTATAAAAATCTCTAAAAAGATTGGTTTTCTTTTGGCTTAGTAGAGTAGATCTGTAGTTACCATCAGCAAGTCTAATAAATTACAACAACTGGTGACTCAATGAATTATTATACAATTTATTCATTGGAACCAATTTGAAGCACAAATATGATTTCTGCACTCAACAACAAACCAAAAGAAAAAAGAAACATGTCTTTCTGTTATTGCTGCTTTCACTAATACTATTATTTCCATAGGACCAGCTCTGGTAGATAGATTGACAAAATGACTAATCATTTAAAGGGGAACTTAGGCTGAGTAGGGCTATTCACATTTGATTAGTGAGATTCAGAATATGTCATACAAAATGCAAACAAGGCTCAGAGGTGATTCATAACATCAGTCAGATACCCATTGTCAGGCAGCTTGCTGCCTTTGCTCTGCTAATGTCTTACCCCATGAGTTCCTGGAGCCTGTATTTGCCCAAGCCTTCCCTAGAAGACTTTCCTTTTGTTTTGCTCAGAACAATCAGTCTTGCTGCCATTGAGCAATTAGGTAACTGTATTTAGTCTGTGTCCCCCAGCCAATGTTTTTACAGTTACCTGCAGGTGAAATACAATTCTGTTCATCTGCTCACCCCACAGTGCCCATCACAGGAACCTGAGAGCTATACAACTGAGGAACAGATACAATGGGTGAAAATTGACCCTACAAAGAGAAAATGGGGGTGTGTTTTCTTTTGATGTCACGATACCAGTGTTTACTAAAGGTGGAGGCAAGAAATCTGCAATAAGCCTGATGGTAGCCATGCTACGATCACAAGGGGTGAGTCCAGACCCAGATGTTGTTTAGGACTGGGCTCTGCACTAGGCAGAGCGGCTGATTTCAGACCAAGGACTAGAACCAAGGACTCTTCAATATCCCAACTGCTTAGAAAATTCAAGTTTCAGAAGTGAACACTAGGAAGGGAAATTGTAATAAACTTTTCAATGTCTAGTTTTACTAGGGCAGCAAATCTTGGGTTTATATTTCAAAGAGGAAGGTACAGAAGCAGCATAGTTCTATGCTAAACATAGAGGTATGGAGTTACTAGCATGGATGAACTAGGCTAACCAAAGAACTGCTACCAGAGAAGGTGGAAGACACATTTCACTTCTCCAACACAACATCTATTAGGAACAATACAGGCAGAACTCGACTCCACCTTGAGGTTGGAAGAGGCAGTATATGTGCTTCCCATTCCTTTTTCATAGGATAACAAGTGTTCTTTAAAAATGGCTTGAAAGCCTGTGAGGTGGGATCTGGGAAGTAATTCTTCACGTGTGTACTTATGTGAAAGAGAACAAGGAAATTTATGTGATTTTAAGAGAGAAAAGTCTTACATCACTCCATGAGAGAGGACAGAGCAGGCTTTATTACAATGATTGCCAGCCTTATTCCTAGACTAGCCCCAGCTTCCTAGTAGCTTTACTGGGAGCTTTTTCCAGCTTCCTACTGTTGACTTTCTCTTCCATACCATTTGTAGGCACAGCATGTTACCTTCAGGACTGGGATCTGGCCAGTGGATAGGTGAAGACACAAGGAGCGTAATCAGTCTGAGCCATTCTCTGTCTGGCTGCTGTCTCCCATTAATTCACCATTAATGGGGGGCTGCGCTGGAGGATTGCCAACCAAAGGGGACAAAGACAGCTGAGGGGATCCATAGGGTGGATGTGGGGAGAGGCCATCTGCAGGATAGATTGTACGCCACGGCTATATTAATTCCTTGAACACGATGTTACTTAAGCTGAAGAGACAAAAGTAGTACTGAAGGGCGAGGGAAATCAGGGCAAGAGATGAAGATGAATGGAACATAATCCAATTTGCAGCACTACCTTTTCTTTCCCATACTCCCCTTTGACCTGCAGTGCTGCCTTGCATTAAAGAAAATATAAAGAAAAGCACTGGCAGTCACAAAAGGGACAGACCTGCTACTGCCACCTCTCCATGCTTTCATGTTGTCAAATCTAAGTAGTTGACACACCTGGTCTAGAAGAAAATATTGTGTTTCTGCTGAAGGCAAGGTGTAATAAGGAGCAGAAATGTTTAGAGCTGCTAACGGAAAATGAGACAAGTATCTGAGCTGGAACTAAGAGAGAAAAGGGGACCTGTCACTGCTCAAAGGAATATGTTGTCTCTCACACAGAGCAACTTGACCATCATCAGAGGGAGAGGGTAGCCCTGATGTATATTAAAAGAGGGGCTGCAGCTCCCTACAGTTGCAATCATACTGAATGGATGTAGAACAAATCCTACATGAGACAGTTTCTGTGGTGTAAAACCTAGTGTCCTATGTTCTTGGTACATGCCACAGCCACCAGCTTCTTTCCTGACAAACCCCAAAGTATCCTCAGCTCGCAGGGAGTAAGGCATCATGACATCTTTCTGTCCTTTCCCTTCTCATGGCTAACTTCTCATGTCTATCTCCCACCTGAGCTAAAAGACATGTGTAGATAACTGTAAGGTTGTATTCTAGCCTAAATCAGTCATTAATATGTTTAAGTTAATTTCTGAAAGGAAAAAAATCGTCTACCTCAGTATTCAAAATTTTGTGGGAGGCTCTAAGAAGAAAGCTTTTAAGAGTACAGGCATGGGACATGCAGCCCATGCTAAAAAGAAGATACCATGGTGCTTCAGTGTAACTAGAAAAGGAAATGTCTTTTTTGTAATTGGATTCACTGTGTACCATATGCACTTAAAGATGTCATGGCCTTTTTCCCCTGGTATTCACACGTACATACAAATACTGCAACATGGCCCATTTATTTTAAAGCACTGCTGCAGTTTAACATTGATTCCAACTGCAGTGGAGCAATGTTAAGTAATAGAGTATTGGCTTTAAATGTACTACACAGAAAATATGTCTGAGGGATTTATGTATATGACTCCTCTGTACTGCTTTAAACACCTCTTCCCTAAGGGTTTTTGTTCATTAAACTGTTTGTTTTGGGTTTGTGCAGCACAGACATTCATAAAATCCCAACACTGTTAGTGTTTTTGTCAAGTAGAGTGGCCAGGTGTTAAGAAATACCAGCAAAGACTGAGGTTAAATATCTCCCTCAGGGGTTCCTCTTTTGAAAACATTTTATGACTGCGGGTTACTCTGAAGAGTATTGAACCTCCTTTGCTGTTACCTTCCCACAGCATCACACAGAGTACAAGAAAACAGAAGTAGGATGACAAACAGAAACTGAAAAATCAAGAACAGTTCTTTGCATTTCAGAAGCACACTATCCTTTCTATTAATATAAGAGACTAGAACCCAAAAGAGAAGACAAAGAATTATAGTTTAACATGCAACATTGTATTATAATGTAAACTGTCTCTTAATCTCAATGCTTAACTGAGTTATGAGGTTTAGCTTAAAGAGGTTTAGCATTAGTTAAAAAAACATTAAGGCAGCTAGTGTAAATAAACACTTATTATTTCAGATGTTCTGTTACAAAATCAGGAAAAAATCCAGCAGATCTTTCCAGAACTGGAAATTTTAATTTGTATTAGTGGGTTTTGGTACTCCGGTGGTTAGTTGCATATTTTCTGTCTTCACATATGTCCTTTACATACGTGTGTACTCTCTTTCCTACTGTATGATTGTTTACATTTCCACAATCAGGCATGGATTTATCATTTGATGTGACATAAACTTTCTGACTAAGAGCAGTTTAGGCCATGATGATATAGACTTCTATTGTTAAACTTCATTCCTTTTGTTTTACCTTTAAAATGCTTCCAAAATTATTACATTAGAAAAAAGAGGGTTTTAAAAATTATTTTTCTTTTACTTCTGTGCTTTGGGGTTTCTTCTAAGAATGTATTTGCAGTCATAATTAAGAAATGTGTTAAACCTTCTGTCAATTAGCCTAATTGATGTAAAAACCTGATTGGGTCCAGAGAGAAATTAATTTCCCAAGATGAACCTTATCAAAGAAGAGCTTTGCGTAGAATAAGGGAGGAAAAAAACCAATGCAAGACTACCAACAAAAAAAAAAAAGTGATGCTTTGAGACATGGTGAAAAGAAAATTCATGTGTGTAGACTGCTGTGTGGGTGTTTTAAAAATAAGTCAAGTGTTTCTAAAATGCTTTCCTTTCAGTGCATAGATCTAATATAACACCTTTAAAAGTAAGAGTAGAAATGAAGAAGAGATGCCTGTGAGATAAAAGTGTTATCAGAAAATATCAGAATGTGGAAAGAATGGGGACTGTAAAAAGGCAGTCATTCACAGGCCAGAGAAGTGACCTGCTTTTTTTGTTTTTCTTTTCTTCTGGAAATTCCTGTTACAGAATAGAGTGAATACAGAGTGCACAGAGAGTGTGATGACAGAGGCCTTAGCCGTATGATCCTATCAGCAGAATGGTGCATTAACTGGTAAAACTGCAGGTAATGGTGAGCACATGAAGCTCAAACCAGAATAAGAAAGAGCTATTGCAGACTCAGGTGTGCACGTGTATGGTGGAAAAATCTTAGCCAAATAATGGGCCGAACTGCCAAAGTAGTTCTAAAATATTTCAAATTTCTACTATGAAGTGCTTTTACTTCAGGTCTGATGAATTAAATAATTAAATATTGGCTGAGAGCCAGGTACTAATTAGTTCCAATTTTGCTGATAGAGACCTTTATTTGTACCTGAAAGCACACAGAAATTCAGTCTCTAAGCCAGGATTAGGGCCTGTGTTCTTAAATTCTGCTCAAAGCATGAGGAAACAGTGACCTTCTGTTAAACCACTTCATCTACTGTATCTCCTATTCCTCACTTGAAAAAGGAGGTAATAAGTTACCTGCTACTTTGCTATAAACTTGTAAAATTCTTGGCTCCTCTGGACGGAAATAAAGATTCATTGGAATAACTTATTTTTGTTGGCTTGAAAGTATGTGTGGGAAAGAAAGTTCAGACAAATCAATTCTGCTGAAGAGCTGAACAAGTGATGCTACATGAAGACCAGATTCTACTGGGCAGGTTTCATTGTATTTAATCTAGAGCTCAAAAATGGTTCAAGAAATTGATACAGTGTTCTGTGTGCTGTGTTTTCTGCTAGTGCACACTTTCACTGCCATAAAATGCCTTTGTCACATCCATTTACATTTTTCTCATAGTCAGGACAGAAAGGTTAAACAGACACATAACATTGTTTCTGATGCTAACTCTACACTTAGCTTTCCTTGACCTTGTGTTTTNTTTTCACAGAAAGGGTCATTAGGCATTGGAATATGCTGCCCAGGGAGATGGTTGAGTTACCTTCCCTGGAGGTTTTTAAGCGACAGGTGGATGAGGTGCTGAGGGGCATGGTTTAGTGATTGATAGCAATGGTTGGACTCGATCCAGTGAGTCTTTTCCAACCTAGTGATTCTATGACTCTGTGATTCTGTGATTCATATTTACTTAACTAATTACTAAACTAAAGATGGACATAAAACCCAGATGACCTTGATGCTCAGTGTTGATGTGCCATGATATCAGAGCCTTTAAAGAGTGATGATTAGATGATTTTCATACTGTGTTTTGCATAACATTTTTTTCACCACAGTTAGTCCAAAGAGGAAAATATATTCCCTGTATGTGGAGACTCGGAAACTGTACGAAGCAGTGAAAATAGAGCAACAAGGCTGGCCCATCTCTTTTCACCAAAATCTTTCCTGCTCTCTTTCACATATATATGTGCGCGCGCACACACACAAAAACACGCACACAAACACACACGTACTCTCCAGAGAAATATTTTAAAAGAGCAAAACATCTACTAAGCACTTTCATCATTTTTTCATCCTCTGTTGAAATGTGACAGGAGGAGGAAGGGAAGGAGTGTCTGAAAGTAAACCTTAGCATCCTTAGAAAAAGAAGTGGAGGAAACACTGTGATTTCTAAATAGCACCATCTATTTTATACACTGTACAAATGAGTGAAGACCTAACAGATTAAGGTGAATGCAAATGGTGGAGGCCTGACTTCTATATTAAGAGAAGATGTACATCCCTGCACAGCATTAGTTTATATTAATAATCAGGAGACCATTGACACTAGCAAGTCTGCCTCTGCAAAGTAGATACCAGTACAAGTGCAGAGATTTGCAGAGTAATAATGATAATAATAATCACACTAATGATATGTGTTTTGAGTATCTTGGAACCTTTTGGATCATATGTTTTAGAAGGCTTAAACAGTGAATATCCTCAAAAGGTACATCTGTGTTCATAAAAGGAGAGGGACAGAGAGCTCCAGCACCAGACTCCTTATAAATTACGTTTCTTATTGTTTAGCTTACACCTTGCTTCTGTTTTGAGTATTCCCACAAGCGCTTTCTGTGACAGCACATGCACACATTTCTGGAAATAACTCCTTTCAGAGACTCTCCCAAAAGTCAGGATGGTTAAGACAGCACCATTTGCAGCTCCTTCACCTAATGGTTTCCCAGTGTTACCCTCAGATGTTTTGAATCCTCAAGCATCCCCTCATGCCCTCCTGCTACATTTAAGAGACATGACACAATCCTAAGTTTTACATCCAAGAGTAGGTTGCAGATTTAAAGATGGGACAAAATCAAGGGAACATCACAAGACATACATCAATTTCAGAAGGAAATATTTTCTGTCATCTCCTCTCCCTTGTTGCCTTCACTGTTAGAAAAACTTGGATGGGTATGATATGACACAAAAAATTTATGATACAGTAACAGTATACTAGAAGGCAAAACCTCGCTCTGTTGGGCTGTGACACAGCACTCATTTCAGGCATTTTGATCAGAGAAAAAACAGAGAAGAAAGCAGTGACCAAGAGCTGTAAGTCTCATCTTGTATGACTTGTAGGAGTCTCAGTTAAGTGCTTCACAGCCTGCACACAGCCTCTGTGCTCTAGCCAGAGCTGGGCCATAACAGTGTGGACACCAGCCAATTTATACAATTTGGCCTTGAAGCCAGAGACTGGAACTTGGCCCTTTCCTATTTAGCAGCATAGACATAGCCACCATCTTTCCTTGCATCGTTAATTACCTAGGTCCCATGAATGTATTCTATTTTATGAAGATAAAGTATTTCCAGTTCTTCAGCCAGCACAATGCCTTTGCCTCATTAGTGTGGCCCTGTTCCACAAGACATTTGATTTATGTCACTGTACAACTGCCTGTCACTGATAGTTCTACAGTTCACTTTTTTTAATAAGTTTCATGAAGCCTACTTGCTGAGGGTGAGCTCCCACCAGCAGTGTGCTGCCCCGGTGTGCTCATAGCCTTCAGTCTCTGCACCTGATCATTTAGTAAATGTGAATGTCTGTCATTGTGGTCATATGGTGATTGGAGAAGAGGAGATGTGTTTGCCTCAGGCAACCTCCTGTCAGTGGTACAATTCTTATTTTGAAATTTTGCCCCTCTGCTCATTTCATACAAATCCACATCCCTTTTGTATCATAGGGAAGGAAAAATGAAAAACTAAAAAAAAAGGAAGAAGTAAAAAAAGGAGTCAAGGTGATGTGTTCCCTCACTCTCTTCTCTTTGCCCTACTCCCAAGTGTTCTTTACCATCTTTACATCTTCAACATTTTGTTTCAGGAGTATATTTGAAGATATTACTTTCTACCTTTTTGGAGATTTCATTGCAATTCCCAACATAAGGGTTTAAGCTTTTGAGATGTGCCTTCTTTCTCTAAATTTCCACTTTAAATATTAAATCAAGTCTGGAGTAAACTGGTTACTCCTCTCCTGGGATTTGTTGGATTTAATTCAGCACTTAAATAAATACGAATGCAAATTACATATCTAGTGAATTAGGTGTTGTAATAATGATATAATATGCACCCTGCTATATATTCTGGAATGTGCAAATTGAAGTTAATTTACTCAAGAAGAAAATAGTAAAAGAAATCATAATACAGTTGAAGGCAATTGTACTCTGCTGTACCTAAGTGAGCTCGATACTAATTTAAAATACTTTACTATCACTACAAGTTTCTCTGCTATTCTTCCACTAAAGCAAACTGTTCATTTTTTTTCCCATTTGTGGAATTAATTTCTTTTACAAATATGGTTAGGGTTAACCCTAACCCCTAACCCCAAATATGCATGCACCATATTAGAGTCACAAATCATGAAGCCGAAAAAAGTGCTGTGGCTACCTAGTTTCATCTCCAACATAACACAGGTCACAGAGATTCCCTGAATTAATTCCTGCCTGAACTACAGTTAAAAATACATTTAATCTTAATCTTTACATGTCCCATGATAGAAAGTTTGCCACAACGTTGTTATAATTTACCTTCAGATTTCTTCCCTGTCTAAATTTCTAATTTTCTGTTCAGATGCTTACAACATATTTCTCTGTGTCATCCTGCCATTAGCAAGGTTTGCTTCCTATCTTGATGATTTGTGATGAAATTCTGTCCTTTGCTTCAGTAACCTGCTTAATCTCCTGCCTGCTTTTCAAGCTATTTATATTCCTAGTCCTCTAATTATTCTCATGATGCAGAGTTCCCACCTAAATAACCACAGAGCATACTATCTGTTTAACCACAGTGTTAAACTGGGAACCCACATTGTACTAGTCATGCACTGTGAACCACAGTCACTATGCTACAGGCAACACATCTGCGAGTGAAGCTCTCCTGCCTCTCTATGTTCAAACACTTTCTTTGCTTGTACTTGGAATAACAAGAGGTCCAGATTGCTCTGAAGGAGTGTCAGTCCTCCAGCCTTCATGTATTCTAAATTCATTTGATTTTTATGACTGTCGTATGCATACAGAAACTCTGAACCTTCTATTTTGTTCTGCTAGAGTAAGATTAACTTTGAATGATCAGGTTTCTTCACTCGTTTAGCCAAAGCTAGACAGCAATGAGGCTTCTTTCCCAGACATGGAAAAAAACAGACACTCCTAGAGAGATTAATACCTACCTAATTTAGACAATTTAGATGCCTGAAATTGGTGGGAAGATTTGTTTGCTCTGTAGGTGCCTCTCTCTCATCAGTGACTACACAGGAAAAATACACAGAATTTGTTTGAACAAAGATAGATGATTGTAATTTTTGTCGATAACGTTCATGACTCTGGAAGTGAAAATTTCAGAAGCTGTTAGAGTAATGCTAAGCAAATGAAACCTGAGGACAAAACTGAGGTCTGACATTTCTATTATGGACATTTCCCTTTGTCACAAAGAATGAAGCAACAATCAAGAATATTTGGCTCTTAAAAGAAACATTAATGTATTGGTATTACATTAATCCCTCAGTAAACACAAACCTTGTCATTATCTTACTGGTTTGGGGAAAGTGACAAAGCCATCGTAACTGCAATGTATTTCAAAGTTAGCACGCATACTACAGTCATTGTATTTAAACAACGTGTTCTGTTAAGGTTAGCTGTGAATACTGCTGCTAATTCAATATTACAGTATATTTGTAACGAGACTACATCTTTCCACATGTGACACATTGGTTGACTTAGGGAAAAACTGAGTTGATGGAAATAGACCAAGAATCCAACAGACAGATGATTAATTGAAACTATATGACTTTCGCTGCATGAAAGCAGGAAGCAGTAGTTGCCTTATGGAAGGCAATAAATGTCATATCAGGATACAGAACCTTTCTATTACAACAAAAGAAAAAAAACAGTATCAGTGTGAAAAAGCCATAGATAATGAAAATGTTCAAAAGGATGCAACTGAAAGATGCAAATGATGACCCTAGAGAGACTGAAAAATATGTTGTTAGTGGGGAAGAACCTCAGCAGTGAAAGACTCTGCCTGACCGAGGCAGCAGCAATGACAGTGAAGACAACTGCATTACTTAGTTGGCCCTAATAAGACCACAAAATCAAGTAAAACAGTATAAGAATGAAGGAAATAATATACCATCATTAGAACCTCCATATTTGGTACAGAAAATGTAATGACCTAAAAAGAAGGTCAGAAGGAATCTATGAGGATGTCTCTAAAAGAACATAGAAGTGTGTTAGGATCATTCAGGGAGATTCAAATCAGAAAAATTTGAGACTCATTAATCAGATTCTGTGTTGAAGTTGCGTGAGATGGCTTGACTGAATGTTCAGAATGAGGAACAAAAGAATCCCAAAGCTGACCTTTGAGCTAGATACAATCCTCCAGACAAAATACGTATCTTCACAAATCCTGCAATTAACATCTCTCTGAATAACAGTAGGGCTTCACATCTGTTTGCTACCTAGTTGATTCTTTCATGGGTAGATTGCTGCATGCTGAAAATCAGTGAAGTGGCAAGCACCTGTTAATCAGGCACATCTTAAGCACAAAGTCTGACACTTTGTTGTGGAATTACATTTTAGGTGGCAATTTTGTGGACTTTTCATGAGAAACCTGTGAGCATCCAGGCTTCCTAGGCACAGACACAGTCACCTACCTGTGCAAATTCGCTGCTTTCTTTGTAGAGGAACAGCAGGTTTCTGAACGTATGAAAAAAGGACTGTGAAAGCTATGAAAGAAAGATCTCCACTTTCAAATGAAAATCATTAGTTCCCAGAATTATCTCACACCTAAGCACACACTTATCTCCTCCTTCCTGATTTCCTGGTTGCCACAACAAAAATATCCAGGCACACGTGCTAGGCAGGAGACATGCTTGTCCCAACCACATCCCCAGTCATTAAGGTGAAGGGACCAAGACTCCCAGATTACAGCAGTTTAACCAAACTAGTTGTTTGGAAATAATTTGTAGCACTTTTGAAAACGGTGTGCTTCTGCCCTGATTAATTATTTGAAGTCTCTTGGGAGTTTCAACTTTAATTTTAAACTTTTTCTTCAATGTTATTAATGTATCTGATCTGCTTGACTTCTTTGGGAGAGACCTGCTTATTGGACCTGTGTCAACTCTGGTTTGTAGATAACCAAGGAAAGGATCTGTTCTATTTGGATAGTGCAGTCATATGTCAAACCTTGCAGTTTGTAACTTTTATCTCTAATAAAGCCTGCTGCTTTAATAATCCATCCCTGTTCATTAAATATTTGGATGCTTCTTCATTTGTCTTGGCATAAAACGTCCATTCTTTCCAGCATCTGTTTTCTTTTCCTCCATTTTGTATAACTCTGAACTTATTCTGCAATGTCTCTGGCCTTCCACTGGACTTGCATACCTAATGTGTTATACCTTGTATGTTATTGTGCTTATACCACAGACTTGATTTACTGCAGGTTGATGATTTATTGCCTGCTGATACTGTGCTATGTATTTTCCAAGAGCTATGTGTCTTCTTGATCATTCAAAGGAGAGTGTTAGTGCTTTATTGCACTAAACCTAAGTAAAAAAATCAAACAAGTCTACGAGTTTATGAAAATATAGTTCATCTGTAAAAAAAACCTTCACAAAGGTAAGGTGCTTTATTTTAAATGTTATGGATCTTAAGTCTGAATGGATCAAATGATACATATCTTCACTATTGCAATACCTTCCTGGTGATGCGTGTGGCATTTAACAAGATAATAAAGCATAATAGGGATAGAATTATTAAAAGACCTCTATTTTCCTCCATAGTAAAGGATGCCAGGATCTATTCACAGAATATCAAGAAATGTTATAATTTTACATTTTCTTGAGCTTGTATATTGCTTTACATTCATTGCTATCAAATAGAATAAAATAGATATATAAGGTGATATGGTGTTTATAAAAGATTAAATTTTAACAAAAGTTCTCAAATAACACTTTCAAAACTCACGTACATGCTTCTTCACCTGAAAAGCCATCAATGAGCTCCTTAGTCCCTCGGCCAATTTAAAAATGGGGGGTTAGGGTTTTTTATACAAAATATTTGCCCACTCTGCACATTTTTCTCCCTTACATAGGTCTAAGTGTGGAAAAACTTGCTAAACTTTGTGTCTAAAACACAGAGCAGGATAGGGTAAAGTGGCTTGCTAATTTCTTGAAAATATGTGGCCTATAGAGGTAATCACCTTTCACAGTGATTCGTTAACAGGAGGACATACATATTTTTGCTTCAATCATTGTCCCTGACATTGTGTCACTTTGGAAAGCAGTAGTCCAAAGTAGCTGGTAAGGGTTGTTCTCTAGCACAAAGCAAGTTTTTTCCACACAGCATCAACTATTTTCAGATTCTGGCTTTGCTCCTCAGAGCTATTTCCATATTTACCTGGCAATGACAAGGTCTTTAAGAATGATAATTGTGGGGTATGTTATATTTCAGATGATTAAGGTAAGGTTTAGTTGGGAATTTTTTCACTATTTATTTGTTAGCTTCACAAATTATGCAAAAAGGCATGATCCTTGATGCTCCAGATGTGACATACACAATGGCACAAGCAAAGAGTAGGATGCTGAGAGTAACTGGTTGGTGAAGGCACTCCATGGTCTGATGATTTCAGAAATAAATATTCTAGATCAATAATGTTGTGGTTCCCTAGCTATTGACACAACAATCACAAAATAATTCTAAATAACTGACTTAACCCCCTAACCCATGAAGACTAAATGTGTTCATGCTCTACTAAACTACATATCTAGGGATGGGGCCAAACTGCAGTCTTGCATGTGGTAGGTGGCTTAAGGTGTCCATGAATAAAGACAAATGTTAGAGGGTATGGTCACACCTCCTAAGTCCCAGTCTCTTATTTGCATTAGATGATATACTCTACCATTAGGCACCAGTGAAAAATGAAAAGTAGGTCAGCATGCACCTGAGCATCTGGTTTCTCCTTCCATCTGTGCTGGAAACTTTTCTTCTCTCACAACACACTTTATCCCTCAGGAAGTGTTTTATTTTTCTCTAAGTAGTTCTCTAGTGCACTATACTACAATTGATGGTTTTCACTTTCTATTGGAATATTCAGCTGATGCTTCCTAATAAATGCAACTTTGCTGCTGATTAGCATCATGTATCTGGATATTCAAAAATGGGTCAAATCATAGACAAGATTCTAGATAAAAACTCTTGAATTGGAAGCATGATTAGAACTGACCTGTGACAACAGATTTATTTTTTTGGTTCCTTCTTCTTACCAGTCTAACTCAATAACTTTGCAAATTTTCTCTAAAACTCTTATACCTCTTTCAGTAGCTTTTAAAGATATCAATAGAACTTTACCTGCTTATGGTGGATATATAAGAAACCAGGGATAAAAATAATTAACTAAATATTACGTATTTTGGCTTTGCACTATGTCTAGTATTATTATGCAGTGACACAGCTCAGCTGTCTTCAAAGATGGCTGTGAAATTTGGACCTCATCGTACAGTGTCATATTGCATTCTCTCATGTCTTGCCAATTGAATTATCCTGCCTTCCCTTTATTCTGCCAAGGCAACAGAACCAGATGAAATAAGGTCATACGTCTCAATTTTGGTGCTGAACTGGTTTTACAGGAGAACCAAACATCTAAGAATCATTTCTTCTCTGAATCTCAGTAGGATATCAACATTGCCTTTCATTTTTCAAAGACTTAGTGCATCTGTTCAAGTCAATAAGACCATATCTCTATCTACCAAGGATTCTCTGTCAGAGATGAGCTTGGAAAACAAAAAAAAATAGCCATAAATAGCTAGAATACAAAAAAATAAATATAAGCAATATTAAAAATAAAGCATTAACATGTTGCTGTTATTCTTCACGGGGTACTCTAATATAACAGATTAATAACAATGTAGAATAGAATAAATAGCCATGGCACTTTTCATGCTTTCCATTCAAAAATGTCAACCCAAAATTTGTAACTCTATCTGGAACAGTGAGTGCCCTAGTGAAGCAGGCACTATTATCTCTGTTTTACAGATTTTGTAAGGGAAAAAAAAATGTTCACACTGTTTTGAAGCTCAGGTTAGAGAGTACTGTGACTCTGCATCACAGAAGTGGAGTTTCTGGAAACAAGATGTAGCATTTTCAGGGACAAAGAAGGAATACAGCTATTGTAGCAGTGTGATGGCTACCATGTGTGCTGCTGCCAGAGCAGAAGGAAGAGGGCTATGGCCTTTACTCTCACTTCACGCTGCCCATTGTAAGTGTGGAGGCTGGCTGGAGGCTGTCCTTCTCTGCTGGTGCAGAAGCGCCCCTCACATCTCCTGCAGGGGTCAAAGCATCCCAAACTGCCATTGGATGAGTTGCTCTGAGCAACCTTTGCCTGTAAGAGGTGACAGAGCTTGTGCGGGTTTAAAAAAACCGCACAGACCTCACACTGTTCATGAAGACTAACATGTCAAAGTATTGCTGTTGCTTGTGCTTTTCCTAACAGAGCAGCTTCTGCGTCACCATGTGAAATAGCCTCTTATTGAGACCTAGTGTGTGCTGGCTACTGATTGCCATGCAGAGCTTTGGAGCTTCAAGCTGATGATCCTGCTTTAGAGGATAACGACAGACATGCCCAGTTCAGATGAAATATTTAGTTTTAAATGGGCATCTGATGTCTGTCAATGGCAGAGGTCTAATTTAGACTTCCTTGATCATCGTGGCTGGCGCACTCCCAGGTACTGCATTATATTAACAAGGTTCATAAACTGTCAGATATAACTCATCTGCTTAACTGTCTGCAATGAGGCGCGGACTCTGAGGACATGGCCTTTCCGAGAATATTCTCGCTTTATAATTCATCATTCCCCCAGAATGTCTCATGTGATATGATGTTACTGGAATCTTCAGCTAAAAGGATCAAGTTTTTTTGGTCACACATAGTACAGAATTTATTCATATCTCTTCTGCCACCCCAGGCAGTAACTGGGACCTTTGCCATCAAGCTATTTCCATTCAGGCCAAGGAGATTGCTATTTTTCATGCTGAATAACAAGGGAGTGATCCTCTACCCTTCAGCAGTAGGACTGTAAGGGGAAAGGTGCCTTTGGTCATGGAAATCAAACTGTCCTTCCGCTTCAAGGCTCTAGAGGGTAATCACTCTTCACACCAGCCTTGGCTGTGTGGTGTCATATTCTTTTAAACTCTCCAGTGGTTCTTCTTTCGGGGAAACGTTTCTCAAAGCACTTTGGCATTTGCTTTTTGAAGCCTGCTTAGCTGATTTTGCTGAATTGAAAAGGTAACAGTGAAATATATCTTTTATTATAGATTACAATGGTGGAAAAAAAGCCTGCAGTAGGCTAATGCTGGGAGGAAAAATAGCATTGAAAGATGATCTGAGTTCAGTTACTTTAAACATTAGATGCCACAGATAGAGGTTTTATTGACCTTGAATCCCCCATGACACTTGATGCTGTTATATTGTGCACCTAGAGCAAAATGTTTGCGCTAAGTAATGCATTTGGTAGATGTATGGCCCCTAGGGAGATGCAATGAAGTGAAGAGCCCCTTGCAGACTGCTTTGAATTTTCACTGAGATACCTCTTTCCTTACTCCAGAACATGAGACTTGAGGAAGCTATGCGGTTAAGATAAGTTCACTCTTCCTCATCTTCCTTACATTAATTCACAGAGAGAGAGGCTTTTCTGTCAGATTTCTCACCTTCCCATCTTGTACACAAGCATAGACAGCCAGAGAGCTCAGATAAAGCCTCTCTCTGACTTAGTCACCTTCCTGACCTCTCTGTTGCTGATAGTACTATCAAAGAGATCTGCCTATTCTTCCCCTGTCAGTCCACAGTTCCCACTGGGCTTGTGAATGACCATTAGTGTATTTTAATAGCCAATCAATGTTCAGATTTTATCACTCCAAGCCATATTTGCCTAAATCACACTCTCTAGAGCTTTCCTGTGGATGCCTTATTTGGGGTTTTTTTTGTAAGTTGAAGTAATGGACTTGACTGCTCCTGTTGCTAAAGAGCTGCTTCAGCTGATGTGTACACTTTGCATACCACAAATTGGTCTGCTTTGTCAACACCAGCCATCACCACCCATCGTATGAGCACTTTGATAAGATTATTATGAGGCTACTATACCATGACCATCACCACGAAGCCAGCATAGTGCCAAAGCCATCGTGTACCACGAAGCTTCCTGACCCTATAACCACCATCTCTGTCTTCAAATAAAGAGCAGTTCATCATAGGGAAGATAAAAGGCATCAGTTGGAAAGGGTCAATTGTTACTGGAAAATCTCACCTCTGATGAAATGTTCTGGCTCTTGCCATTTAAGTGGCAATGTTGCTCTAGCTCAATCTAACAAGTAATGATGGAGAAGAGCAAATTACCTGTACTCCCTTTCTACACTTTTACTCTACACAGTTTTCATGCTTGGCCACAATCCTGAGAAACTGACAGACACAACAGCATATCACTCCCTTTCTTATTCTCTCCTCAGATTCTTTTGAATGCTTCTGTTTCTTTTATCTAAAGGCCTTGCATTCACACTCATGTCATTGAGGTTTTGTAGCCATATGGGTGCCTCAACATGGAAGAATGGGTTTTCACAGAACAGAAGCGCTCATATGTGTTTGTTTATCTGGAATTTAGAGTTCTCTTGTACCATCAAAATATTTCTCCCTATACAATCTGCACAAACTTCAAATAAGTTGGGGTTTGTTTGCCTGCTGCCCCTCAAAAGAGTGAGTGGCATTGACAAGCAACTGTTTCATCTAATACAGTTCAATTTAAAATGCCAGGCATTCATTTGGTGGGCTGCAAGCAGTCTGTGGCTTTGTTAGATCTGCAGCATAAAGAACCAATTTTTCTTATCCTAATCCTGTGGTTGTCTGGAAAAGGTGACACACAGTTAGACATAACGATAAGAAAAGCTACTGCTGCCAAAGGCAGTCAGATACCAAAGCCAGATGATTAAACCATTCCAAAGCATTCCCAGAAGACAAGAGGGGGAAAAGGTCCCAAGTTTTTTTCCACAGAAGTTTTCTTGCTATAAAACCTTCTGAGAAAAGCCCACATACAGAAAAACATACACTTTTGCTTCCATAATCCATTCCTATTTTTAACAAAATAACCCGAGTGATACATATTTTAAGGCCTTTCATTATATTTTTTTGTTGTTGTTGTTTCAACTTAATTCTTTGGTTTGCTGCTACCAAGTGGATAGAGGCATCTGGTTTTGTTTTAAAAATAAATGGGATGACTTTTTCCAATCTACACGGCTCTAATGGCTAAATCCCTTTGATGTGAACAGCAGTCACTATACACTGTTGATCCCTGTACAGCCAGAGCTCTATTCTAACAGTGACAAGCTTGGTTTCAGAGCTTCGCCATGACAGGAAACAGAACAAGAGATTTTTTTTTCATTTTAAGGATGTCTCGTAGCCTGGGTTTGGACATGTTAACAAAAATACATAACCAAATAAATGCTTTAAGCCTAATCAAGTGAGAAAATGTAAAGTGAAGAGAGAGTTTGAGGAAAAAAAACCAGAAACATAAATCAAAACTTTTCTTGTTTTAGCAGAGCTTTTTTCAGCTTTAGTGCCTTCATCCTGCACTGAGTAATGCACGCTTAAGCTGTACCCAGCATTTGCTGAATGCAGCTGGTGGAGAATTTTGCCTTGGCTTCCCAGCCCTATCATTGTCCCAAGCTGTGATTTGGGCATTGACACAGGTCAGCCTGCTGAAGCATCTCCTGAGACATACCTGCCTGAGCTTCCTGAGGGAATCCAGCAGCGTCCCAGCTGGGGCATTTTGCATGCAGGAGCAGGAATGTAAACTTCAGTACCAAGACTGAATCTAACAAGATGTTCAGTTCAGTTAATGGAGAGATGAGCAGTAACAGATCCCTAGTTCCATCTTATGCAAGCTGGTAGTCCCTGTATTGGGTTGTCTTCTATGTCTGGAACAGGACATCCCACTCTCTATCTGTAAGATGAAATCGTGGAAAATCACCAAATATCAAGCGATTATTAAAAGCACAAATCACAGTGAAATACCCATGAAGAGGGAGAATTTGTAGAAGGTTTTAGGTCAGATTTGCACAAAAGTCTCACAAAACTTTCAGGAAATTTGGGGCAAGCCAAGTACCTGTAATACAGCTTCAAATCGGGTAAGTCTCTCTTGCTTTCTACTGTTGTAAAAGGTTTTTTACAGCTCTTATCTGACAAGCCACAGTGCTGTGATTTTCAGTGCCCCTGTGGTCTCTTCAATTCATCTGGTGAAAAAGGTTACCAGGGAAGACACTAAGAACAGCTGCCCTGAACAAGACAGAACCACTCTCAAATGCCCAGCAGCATTTCAAACAACATTCCAGCGGGTCTTCATGGTAATCTTCAAATGCTTATAAAAAAAAAAATCTCCATAAAATTTAATAGTCCACTGAGAAATAAAGACTTTATGCTAAGCACCTTCTAGACAGCCAATATAAAAAATACTATGATGCAGTAGTTGAAATAAATGCAATTTTTATCACACTTCTATTTTCCTATGTGTCTAGATTTATCTGTATTTATGATTCATGTTTTTACTGTGCCTGCTGGAAAAAAAAATCAAAATCTTCAGGGGCAGCTTTCAGCTTAAGAAAAGAAACAAAAAGAATTTATCAACTATATAGGCTAAGAAATCATGTGTTTAGTTGTTCTTGATTTTAAATTTCATAGTTGTCCACTAGATATTATACTGGACACAGTAATTTAACATTAGCGTTTTAAATAATTATTTTACTGCAGAGAATAAAGCTACTTGGCCATATTAATGAATTATTCCTTCCACACAGTGTGTAGATAGTTCATTCTATAGAAGAATGATCACAAGGCCACACAGTCTACATTCTCCATCAGGAATCTGGTCGGGTATCAATAGTTTTCCAGTTCTCCATTTATGAGGAAAGATAGTTAAACTTGTAGGAATGGCAGAGTTCTCAGAATGGTGAATGTAAGCAAAAAAAAAAAAGTGTACCTCAACAGAGTAGTTCCCACAGAACATATCTTGAGTTTTGTATTGAAATCTAGCAACAATGTTCACTCACTGATGCTGCACTGCTGCGGGCAGTGAAATCATACTTGAAAGCATTCTTGCAGGGGCAACCTTAGGACCCCCATGACAATGACTTAATTCTGCAGAGACTGAGAGAAAAATCTCTCTCTCACCATTTCTGCTAAATAATAAGTATGATTTTCCTGAAAATCAATACACTGGAAGCTTTCCAGATTGCATTTCACTAGTTCTTCACTTACTCATAATATACATATATACATCCAGCTTCTAAAATTCCATTTCAAAGAAACACTCTTACTTTAAATGAACAGCATCATGAAGACACTATATGTGCGTGCTTTCTGAATGCTCAAGAAATGTGATTATATTGCATGGGAGAAAACATGTCATATCTCACCTTTGCATTATAAAGTTCCCAGGACCAAAATTAACCTCTAAGTAATTCTGTATTATAATTTCTTGAATTAGATTGCTAAGATCTTAAAATCACAGTGTTTGTAGAATCCTGCAAAAGCTTAATAACAAAAAAAAAAAAAGAGAGAAGCCTTGGCATTAGCTGTTTCAGAAGATACTGTACCATCTTTCCATAAGAAAACAGGATAGGTTTGTGGGTTTTAAGCCTTAGGTCAATTTCTCCTGACAAAAATCAGTTATAGAATAAAACGCTCTTATTCAGTGCAGCTAAGACCATGTACTATTACCATAACCCTTAACTCATTCATCTTCATCTTAAGCCTTCTCCTTATCTTCTTATCCAGCTCAGATCTTACCTACTTCTTGGTTTTACTTCCTTGCTGTCATTCTTTTGTTTCAGGTGTCCAGCTTAGTAAAGATAATCCCTAATAATTGTCATTATAAGTGCTGCTTTAAAGAGGGAAACATGGGGGCCTTGGCCAAGAATGTTGGGGCTTCACGTTATAGCTTTTTTCCCAGCTCTCGTGCTATTTGCAGTGTATGAAAACATTCATCTTCATAAAAGAAGTGAGAAAAAAATAGCAAGACAAAATCTGATCAATACCAATTCTTACTAAGTTTGATCACAGCACTTGACATTTTGAGCAAGTCTGGAAGTACACTCACAGAAAATTCAGGATCTGCCAAGAGTCTCTAGCAGTGTAGTAGGACACTGATGACTTGCATAGGGAATATTCTGTCATCTTGTTTGTTTGCCTTATATGGCTATAATAAGGCAATCAGATGCATTAACATAATTGCATAATTAATCTCATTGCCAGATCTTCAGTAGAGCTGTTATATTGCTGATTTATTTTAGGCTTTTGCTTGCCTTTGTTTTTCCTTGGCAGAAGGAATGATGGCTTTATGAGGGTGTTCATGGATGAGAAAGGTCTAAATAAAATTTTAGAAGCGTTTGAGATCGTTGTACATAAAAATGGTCATCAGACAGCATCAAAGTAACACCCAAGGAGTTAGTGCAGGGATGAGCAATGTATCATTTTCAGGAAGAGCAGCGTTCATTTATACTCTCACATGGACATATCAGGGAAAGTGGTAAAAAGATTTTTCAAGCTGCAGAAAATGAGGTTCATAAAAATGTGCGTTCACTAAACACTATATGTATAAATGAGCAGGAGTGTGTTGTTAACAGCTCCTTCTCCTCTGGAGACCTGTACTACAGCATTAAAATGTGAATGGGACAGATGTAGACACCTAATCTGTACAACTCTGGGATCCAGAACCAATCTCCTGTTCATTGCACCTATTTCTTTTTATTGCTACATGGTTTATAAAAATATGCTTTGTTAATTAAAAAAAGGGGGGCAGGGAGATGTAAGTGAACAAGTGTTTTCAAGCAACCTTTCCTACTCTTAAACTGATTTGCTGAGGCAGTTGAACTCCTTCTCATCTATAAATATGAGGACTCGTTCTATTCTTTCTCACATAAAACAAAAATCTTCCTGAGGTACTGAATCAGGAAGACTCTGCTCTGTGAGATTCTTATATTGCACTCAATACTGATATGTTTAAGGTCTTTCCAGGAATATATTAAGCAATGTGACTAACCTCTGTCATTTGAGTTTGGTTTTTTCCTCATATTTTCCTCCAGAGAGGAATGTGTTCAGTGGAGTCTTTGATTCGGAATTTATTTTATTTATTTTGTCCTATACATAGGTACATTGCAGTGTTTTCCTTAGAAATCAAGGTCGAAGAAATGTGTCTTGCTCTACAACAAAAGCTGCAGATTTTGTGAGCGCCAATCATCGGTTTGGAAATTCATGAACTGTTTTGTCTGACTGGTCCCCAGGATAGCTCTGCTATGAATAGATGAACTGCATCCCCTTCCTACAAGAAGTCTGAGTCCTCTGGAGAGACAGAATGTTTCTGATCTCCATCCCAGAGATCTCTGTAATCATCATGGGTTCAGGCCATTGAGCATCCTCAGAGTAAAAACTGACACTTTCTGTTCTGGACCTCAGCTCTGAGCATATGACCTCTGCTGCTGATGCAATCACAAGGCAAATCTGGAATGTTTCTCACTGGACCAGAACAGATAAATTGCTTGGTTAAAGAGGGAAAAAAACCACCAAAAAACTAATGTGATGTTCAAATTGAAACAAAATTATTACATGTACCAAGCAAAGGGTTGGATAAATGTAGAAGAAGGGGAAATTTATTTTATGAACTCTGAATATGACATGGGAAACAAACTTTCATTTATATTTAGAATATATCAATTTCTACCTTTAAATTACTCTTAATCCACAAGCTCATCTGACGAAATACTGTAGGATTTAGTTTTGTATGGATTCATAGAATGGTTTGAAGGGACATTGAAGATCATCTAATCCTGACCCCCCTGCCATGGGCAGGGACACCTCCCACCAGACCAGGCTGCCCAAAGCCCCATCTAACCCGACCTTGAACACCTCCAAGAATGGGGCAGCCACAGCTTCCCTGGGCAACCTGTGCTGGTGCTTCACCACTCTCATTGTGAAGCATTTCCTCCCTATGTCTAGTCTAAATCTTCCCCTCTCCAATTTGTAGCCATTTCCCCTAGTACTATCACTACACACTTTTGTAAAAAGACCCTCCCCAGCTTCCTTGTAGGTCCCCTTCAGGTACTGGAAGGTCACTATAAGGTCTCCTCAGAGCCTTCTGTTCTCCAGGCTGAACAACCCTAACTCTTTCAGCCTGTCCTCATATGGGAGGGGCTCCAGCCCTGTGATCATATTTTTAGCCCTCCTCTGGACCCATTCCAACAGCTCCATATTCTTCTTATGTTCAGGAGTCCAGAACAGGACACAATACTTCAGGCAAGATCTCACAAGAGAGGAATAGAGGGGTAAAATTACCTCCCTCAACCTGCTGGCTACTGATACTGTTGGCCTTCTGGTCTGTGAGTGTGCATTGCCAGCTCACATCAAACTTCTCATCAATCTGCTTTCAAACACATCATGCTTTAGCATAGCTTCTAGGATGATCTGTTCCATGACCTTCCCATGCACAGAGGTGAGACTAATAGGTCGGTAGTTCTCAGGGTCATCTTTTCTACCTTTTTAAAAAATGGGGACAATCAAATGAGTTCCCTACACATTTAAGGAATGCGGCTGAATATAATTAAGAGATCAGTTGTAAGTGCAGTTTGTGATAGAGTTTGTTTGCTGTGCTTTATGAGAGATGATTAGCTAATAACGTGATCATGTGGTGCTTTAGCAGGTAGTAAAGCATTAAATTCTATTACAGGAAAAGCTTTACCGCTGCAGTCACCTACTGGAGAGGTAACTATTCAGTGATCTTTCATTTGATGGTCTGTAAAAAGAGAACAGAGAAACTATTAAGCCAAGGTTCACATCCAAGAATGGAACCATTAATGAACAACCGTTCTGGGCCTAACTCATTGCTGAATCAAACATCATGTAATATCATTGAGGTCAATGATGTTATACAGGGCATAGGTCAGTGGAGCAAATTAAACCTCTGTCTGGAAGACAAGAAACCAAAGGCAAGAGTGATCCCAAAAAGAACCCCAAACAAACAAAAAAAAAAAACCCCAACCCCCAATAAAACAGATAAGAAATGTTGATATTAGCAGAATGACACTGTTCTTGATCCCCTGTATTCTTTGTGTCCAGTGGTGAATATTTTATCCTTCCCAGGTGTATAAACTTCCCAGCAGCACTATAACACAGATTTACAATAAATGACAAAATTAATTATTTAGTTCTGTTGTAATGCAGTTTCTAGGCTCCCAACGGGAACTTAAACACTTAGCAGACAACATCTGTGCTGGCTACAGTGTGATTGCTACATCAAGTTTTGATCTCTTCAGAAAAGTCTTGTGGCTGGCCATTTTTTTTTATTATTTAGCTGTCTCTTAGCCATACAGATGTTAGAATATAACATTTGCAGGTATGGAGAGCTTTCTACATAGAAAATGGAGAGAAATACCAGAAATATCTGTTTAAGAGCTGGAGTAAATTAGATACCACCACCACTTCAGGTATGAAGACACTAGGAAACAGAACAGATTTATTTGCTTTTCATGTATACAGATAATATTAAGGTTTTGTTGTAGGTGTGCCTTGGATTAATGAAAAAAAAAAAATCCATTTGTGCTGACCAGCATTCGTAATAGTACATGGTCTTCTCTCAGATTTCACCCTTTTTACTGTCTGATTACTTTGTCTGAAATTAAATTCTTTGTGTCCCTCGAACAGATTATTTTTGCACCACGCACACTAAAAGCTCAGTCCTGGCTGGAGCCTTTAGGCACTTTTATTATCCTTAAAAGAACTAATTCACAACGTCTACAACTCATGAAAGGATGTCTGAGATGTGTCCTGCACAGATTAACACATTTAGACAGCAGGGCACACTTTTCACTACAAAGATATCAAACAACGTGAATTCTTTTGACATCCTACCATGCAAACTTCAGTGATGAGCTAAAGGATGAAAAAACAGTTTGTTGGCAATCAGTAGAGAAAATTCTGCAGACCTACATGTAACAGAAGCCATATAAAGTGTGCAACACATGCTGCTGCTACAGTGTCTGTTCTGTTGTTTCTGGGCATAACTTCTCAGAGGTAACAGAATTTGGTAGAAGGATTAGCAGAGAACTCTAATGATACTTGCCCCATGGCATGTGTGATATTGGCCTTTTATTCCCTTTTTTATTTTTTCAGGTGATAGTGGAAGATAAGCAATGTGCCATGGTATGCGAGAACCACTCTAGATTTTCACTTTTGTTGTAGCCCGTTGCTTTTCTTTGCAATTCACTTCTGGACATGCTCTGAGCAGAGGAATGAAGGGAACAAGATACAGATTTGCCAGTTGCAGCATGAGACAGGATGAAAACACATCCAGACCTTTCCGAAGTGTTAGACTTTTCTTGAGGCTTAGGGGTTATTGCAGATATGGGAACAAGTCTCGCTAATCCACAGCCCTAATTTCAACTGATAAAACAACACTATAAAGCTGGTTTACAAGTGCACTGAATTCACCCTTGGTTTAGTTGGCAAGGTTCTGGAAAAACAGAATTCTGCTGGAGGGTCATGTTTTGTTGGATAATGAGTCTGATTTTGACAGAAATATTTATATTTTCAGTGGTTAAAAGTCCATCCATTCAACCACCCACTTGTTTTTTTGTTTTACAATAATTAAAAAGAAGCCAGCTTGGTAAAAGATATTTTCTGGTAAAATTCTGAATGTTTTATAGAAGGGTGTGTTTTTCAAGAAAGATGCTGAATACCTCTAATTATTTCCAATTAAAACTACCAAATTGTTGTGAAGAATTATCATTACCTCATCAAACAGTCTGGTGAATTTTGTTATTTCTTATTCTGTTGCTGTCTTTCTAAAAGCAACTCTTGTTTTTCTATTGTATTTGGTTTATATCTAACGCTATTACATTTTATTTCAGCTGGCGGGCTTCATCTATGCCTGTTATGTTGTCAAATGTATTACTGAAGAAGAGGACAGCTGTAAGTACTAAAGCTTTATTACACACAAGATGATTTCTTTTTTGGTTTTTTTAATCACTCTTCTACTATACTGGCTCTTGCTGATTTCAACCTAAATGCATTTGTTATACTTAAGCCAGAACACACTTTCTCTCCATCCTTCTTGATCTAAAATTACAAGTGCCTGAAAGACAAAGGAGTCATGAAATGCAGCTTAAAAAATACATACTTTTTTCTTCTGCAATTTTGTTTCCTTATATCATTTTTGAAACAGAAAATTAAAAAAAGCAAAAATCCCAGATGGCACATACAACAGTTTTTCCCCCTTCTTCCAGATTGTTATTAACTATCCTCACTGTAATAGGTCACAACTGAGGGTATAGCTCTTCTGTGTCAACTTGTGTATTGGCTTGTAAAAGCACTTCTGGTCAAATGAAAAGTAAAAATGGCTTTAGATCAATGCAGGACCTTCGTTTATGAGAGGCAAAACTGTAGAGCTCATCTTTGTTCCTGCTACTCCCAAGGTACAATTACAAGGAGGAAAACTATTTCATATGGATGTATATTTTTATTTCTTCAGCTTATTTATAGCAATATAAGACTGTTGAGCAGA
Source organism: Piaya cayana (assembly GCA_013389865.1). Taxonomy (NCBI): domain Eukaryota; kingdom Metazoa; phylum Chordata; class Aves; order Cuculiformes; family Coccyzidae; genus Piaya; species Piaya cayana. The sequence goes on along the minus strand of WAAB01023989.1, from coordinate 14,800 downwards.
ATTTCCTCTTATTACATGCTAGAGACACAAACTCTTTCATTTTTTCTCTACTCTAACCTTGTTTTATTAAAAAGGGCCACTGCAACGTTTCAGTACATCTTGGGATTCATACTAAAGCACTTTAGAAATGACTACCAGAACTACATGGAACTTTGATAAAATATACATGAATCCTACAGAGAGTTCTGCAATAGGAAGCTAGAGGGGTTTTATTTGATAAAGAGTACTGCTAGGGATGGTGGGGGTTCCTTTGTGTGTTCTTCTGCATAGAAAATGGCTGTAGCCCTTTAATCTACTGGCAATACATTGCCACTCTGAGCCATCCAGTGGAAATTCAGAGCCAAAATCAAACCACACCTCAGAGATCTTTCTGACTACACTTGTTTCAGCTGTCATTGTGTAACTGTGGAAGAGACGAAGGCATAAGTGTAATAAGAGTCAAAGACAGATGTAGAACAGGGCTATGTCTTTTTAGGGAAGGACCCTGTCATACTGTTTCATTCTACTCTCCTGTTAAGTGCATCCACTATCCACAGAGCAAGAGAGTGATTCCTTGACCCCAAATGAATTCCCATTTAATACCATTCTGCCCTCTCTTCTAAGGTCTTTTTTTTTTCTTAGGTTTTTTTTCATTCTTCTGTAATGCTTTAGGGCATGATATAAGTAAAAAACAAGGAAGGGACTTGTGACTTGTCTCACCAAACAAGTGCAGAAGTCAGAGCATGTTTGAGAGATCTCTCCCATGATCTGTAAAGTGGCATTCCTGGCAGCCAAGTGCTGCAGCCAATATGGTATTATTTTCTGCTCACTGTGGCAAGAGATCCCTGCTGTTCAGAAGCCACAGACTGCCATGCTTCTTCAAATCTTTCTTGTCATCACCATGCTTATTTTGAGGCTTTTATTACTTTGTAATACACCTCAGTCAGGCCCCTTCTTCCAGCCAAAGAGTCATCCCATCCATTTGTGGGCATCTCTAAGAGGTACCGGGGAAAATCCCTATCCAGCACAACAAAGCCTGCACAAGCTTAGGTACTGCAGCTTCACGTCTTGTGAGGTTTGGAAACATGACTAGAAAAAAAGGGAAAAGGGAACTTCTGTGGCTGAGTCCTCCCAACACTACAAAAATGCTCAGATCAGATTTGACCCCTCAAGGTATCGTAAAATTAAAGCAGCTTTTTAAAGAGAATGCATTTAGCAGAGACTAGGAATGACTCTAGTCCTGTCTCTGCTCAGACATCCACTTTGACATGTGCTGAGCGCTCACCGTGACAGCCAGGGGCTGCAGTCTGTACAGATACCCCCTGCTTAGGTTTAATTTTAAATTCTTTTATTTCCATTTATATGAATTTTCTTGCCTTTTCCCTCCCTTTTGGCAACACATCAGTCTATGGTGCTGCTCTAAGAAGCAATGTATCCCTTATGAATGCCATGTTACCTAGTATTTATACTCCAGAGGAAAATACATAGGCATAATTTCCTCAGTACATTCACAGATGGGATCATCTTATGCAGACTGAGCGAGTGCAAGGGTGAAAATCTTTAGGACAAGAGGAAAATGTCCCAGAGCCACTGTTAGGGCTTTCAGCAGAGGCCAGTCTATGGTTTGAGGTCACTTCAGAACCCCTAGTTGTGTTTCTCTTTCAACTCTTCTACTTTTCCAGTTCCTCCATCTTGCATGCTGCTATGGGCAAGCTATGAGGCACAGAAGGATGAAGGCCCTCCTCTTGTCCATGGTGTGCTCCTTCTTCCACACTTGTTAGATATATAGCTTAGATGTTGCCCACCAACTCCTCCCCAGCACTCATACCTGGCAAGGTGTGAGTTTGGGCTTGTGCTTGCATGCAGCTTAGCAGCTGATGTTCCCTCTCTGTGTTAAAGGCTGCTGTCCTTTTACCAATCCCCGTATTCACAGATATCACAGGAGAACTCTAGTTCTCTTGTTTTCAGGACCATCCTTGCCTATGAAAATTGTATACCTTGCTGCCAATCACAGAGGACCATAAAGGTAATCACACTGGATCACACCAAAGTAGCATTTAGCACCAAGTCCTGTCTTATGTGACAGAGTCAGTACAAAAGGTCAACAGAAAAAAGCTGGTTTTTAATCACAATGGACATGGCACACACCCATGCACTAAATTCAGAGTCATAGAATCACATAATCAGAAATTCAATTTCTTCTGCTTTGTTAATGGCTCAGGGGAGCAATAGAAGTCAAAGCAGCAGAAACACTGGGCCTCGTAGGACTGGGAAGCAAGGCATGAGACTAGAGAAAAACTTGTGCAGCCTCCAAGAACCAGACAGGGGTATATCCCAGATTTCAAGCAGAAGGATGTATCAACACTGCTCAGGAGCAGAGAAGGTACTTAATCTTCTATTGGCACAGAGGCTCAACTGTAGAAACACAATCAAGTTACTCTTAAGCTGCTTCAGCTGAATTAGGTTTGCTCACAGAGTAATTGGAACAAGCTGAAAGAATTACTATTTCTCCCTTCTTTATGCAGAGTTTATTAAGAGAACAAATGAGTAAGGGTAGAATTAAGCAAACATTTCAGGAAGATTAACCTGCTCTAACCTCACTAAAGGATTAGGGGAATGGAACAATACAGTGATCAAATCAGGGTCATAACTAGGGCTGAATCAGCAGGTCTAGAGGATTTAATTACTCACACACCAAATAAAACCCGCAGCAGGCCCTCTAAATCAAAGCACAAGTCCATACTACCTTTTATGAGAACAATCTATTTTGGGTTAATTCTACATCGAAGATTAAAGAGGAAGCTGCTTTCCTTCCTAGTACAATCCCAAGCAATGCTCTAACGCTGTGCGTACCAAAGACAAACTGCAGCTCCCATCTCCAGGGGTCAGACAAAGGTGGCTGCTCTTGTCAGTGGTTTGGTGCTCCCAAAGGTCCCTTCTACATCCTGTTCCTTGTGGTTGTGCAGGGTGGAGGAACTCTGAGGTTTGAAACACCTCGGGTCTCCATCTGGGAAAAATAAGGGCTGCTATTGACTCAACACTCTCCTCCACTATTGCCACTGGTATGCCTAAGCCATTGTCATTCTTATATCATTACCATTATTATCTACAGCAATTAAAAAATAAAGCATGGAAATGTCAGTAACAATCATTACTTGGAAGCATTCAGTGGCTGTAAACTTATTGGAGCTCTTCGTTTGTTTTCCAAAATTTTATTAGGCCCGCATTTTTCAAAGGCTGCACATTATTTTTAATAACATTGAAATGTTCGTTTAATGTGTATTTCCTTACTAGCAATTTGGCTCCCTGCTATAAGCTATTACTGCCTTACTAAAAGAAAATGCAATGTATTTTTTAAAATGTTTTTAAATATACATTTATTTCATGGAAAATTCTGGAATGTGAGCTATATAGCAGCATCCATCTGTGGCTTTTTTCTGTAAGCAATTAAAAAAGAAACCTGAGTTACTTAAGTGGAAATTCCACACTCATCTTTCAGGTTCTCTTGAGGGAAAAGTGACTGGCTTGTTCTTAGAAGGAACCCCAGGATGGAGGCATTAATTCAATCTGTTCCCCACAGTGAAATTCCAGTCCAGAAAGCTTCCTTGCAGACCCAGAAATGCCATTTACCTAACATAACACAACGCCAAGGCAATGAGAGAATAAATGTGACCTCTCTGACTGTTTCTTGAGTACCATGAGTACAACCTTTGCACAATCTTATACAAGCAGGGATTCAACTTGCACATACTCAACCTTCTTCTCTCTTGGCATTATTTCCAGGTAAACTGCAAAGCAAAAGAAGTTGCAACTGGGTTAAATAGACTTTTGCTGTATATTCCCTTGAGACCAGCTTTTGAGGATGTCTGGCACAGAAGTAAAGCTCTAGATCACACTTTAAAATGATTTCACACACCCCATAAAGACTTGAATTCAAAATCATAGTTGAATTACTGAAAATGCTCAGAAAGATAATACCCTAGATAGCGGATATCTATAGGTGAATATAGCACAGCAACTATGTGCCAAACAACAATCCACTCTGGCATCCTAGGCCTGATCTTGGAAGTATGAAGGTGGTGATAAAGATTTTTTTTTTAAAAGAATACTAAATCCATTAGTTGTGAGAAGTGTGAAATTTTGGCAAACATATGGTAGAAAAACCTTTTATTTTTAGCTCTGTTACAGGCTGCCGTCCACCTCTGGGCAGGATATTTAACACCTCCATATTTCTCTTTCCCATATTTATAATGGGAAATAATGACAGGGACAAACTCACAGGCATGTTGCTTCATAACTTTGAGCTTCTGTGATGAAAAGCACTATTGAAGTGCACGATATGCTCAGGTACCACTTTATTGCTGTGCCAAATGCTTTTCACAATCTGCTTAGCGAGACATTACAGAGAAATAATACCTTAGCTTCAAAACCTGCGCAAAAATATCTAAAACAAAGAGAAGAGGAACTGGTAGCAAATGTTCAGCTATTAATTCTGCTTCTTTATTTGCCTTCTCATTTTCTCGTGAATATGGCTGTAAATTCTGAAACTACCAGGGCAGGAGAAAGAAAAAGGAAGCAGAAAGTAGGGCTGAGAGAGATGACTGAAGATGACTGCAAATATATTTCTGCATTAAGGCTGGGCTTGAATGCTTCTGTAGAGGTTCTTGTCCTGGGCAGCCAGGCAAGTCCCTTCTCCTCCAGCTGAAAGGCAACACCACAGCTGCTGTATGAGATGCAGTCTTACGAATGCAGCATTATCAGTTACACTTATGCATCACAGCACAAGGTAGTAGGTAACAGGTCTATCCAGCCCAATATTTGATACCCAGCAACAAGAACCTCTGCTCTTACTCCCATATCTGTTTGCCACATAGACATATAAGAACACAGCAAGTTTGTGGTTCCCCAATAATCCGGAACAGTAATTTGCAGTTCAGGCACTTACTTAGCCAGAAGTGTTCTCATTGTATTTTTTTCCCATAATGATCTTTTTCTCCTGGAAGTGTACTTCTAGGTTTGAACATTTTTATCAAACATAGCCTCCCAAAATGAGTTTCAGCCCTTCAGCTACATGTTTTGTTATTTTCACACCTACAATTTGGGTAATGCATCCTGCAGCTTTTTCTGGAAAATCATAGAATCATAGAATCGTAGAATCACCAGGTTGGAAGAGACCCACCGGATCATCGAGTCCAACCATTCCTATCAAACACTAAACCATTCAATCTTCACCTTTTCTATCTTCACCTTTTACATGCCACTACAGGTTTTATAGATCAACTGTTTCCCTCAGCCTCTGCAGGAATATTACAGAACTTGTGATCATTTTTTTGGTACGTGGGAGAGAGTTTCTAAACTGTTGAACAGCTCATTCATGAATGAAAATTCAATGAACAGGCTACAAGAGCTGAAGTTATAGCTTGTTTTTGCTCAGCTGCACTCTCCAATTTACAGCCTGTGGCTAAATTAGAAGATTTTTCCATTTACTTGTTTCATTTAGTATGGTGACTGCTACATGAACTAAGTAAACCAATGGGAGGGAAATGTGATGCTTTCAGCTGTCAAAATGTTGATGGAAGTGTGGAAGGAGAGAAGCCTTTAAAGTCCCATGGTGCTTCTTCAGGCTTGTAAACCTAAAGAGAGCTGTCTTGGAGAGTCACACTGCCACCAAGAACATCTAGGAAATTCCTTGAGATGCATGTACAGCATCAACCTTTTAGACATAACAAAAGCTGGTGCCTGTGTCATTATTTCCAGGCATGTACTGTCTTGGAAGGGACCTTTCAGAGAGCAGAAGGCTGGTGTTGATCATCTCATTCTCACTGGCACAAAGCACAGACACTCCACATCCTACAAGGCTTTCTTGATGTTTAGAAAGCACAGGCTGAAAATGCCTGAGCTATGGAGTCTGAGTCTGAAGCGCAGCAGGGAAAGCCTATGGCTGGAAGATACAACAACTGAAACTGGCTGCATTTGAGATGCAAATGGACCTGTGTAGTCCAAGGTGTCATAGGATTTGGCAGACACTACACAGCCTGGTCTGTGATCATTTGGCACAGCATTGTGAGAGAGGAACAAACTTAAAGCTCAGAGGAGGTGCAGTTTGCTTAAATAATAGCGAGTAATTAGTCTGAAGACAAAATCAGTGATGACATTTTATAATTACAATTAATTTAAAGGTTAATTTCCTTTCGTGCTAAAATCTTATTTAAAACATTTACCAGGAAAGGAAATTAGGATGTTACTATCTAGACGCATAGAATGCTTCTGGGAGTCTATGCCTATTATCACTAGAAAATTAGGTTATATTCAAAGTGGGAATTTCAATTCATTTTAGTGTATAATAGATGATGGTCAGAGCCTTGAGTCAGAAGGGTTGCTTAGGGTAGACTGTACGATTTGCATTTTCTTTGTTTGTGGGATTAATTGCAAATGTTTCCAACAAAAAGGCTGAGTTTATACATGAGCAAGCTTGACATGAAAAGAAAATTGGTTATGGATTGCTGACTTCATAACTAATGAAGTTGGTGCAGAAGGAATCCCTAGGAGACAGGGATGTGGTATGAGGCAAATATGTAGATAAAATCACATGGCAGGGAAATAGTGTTGTTGCTGACTCCATCTGTGATAGTTTCCTTCTCCCTCATTCTCTTCCCTGCCACTCCTCTTGCATTCATCACCGCCTCCTCTGGGGACTGTCAACTTCAAGTCTAAAAAATGTCTAAATAACATAGTGTAGAGCTTGAAGGAAGTAACATTTTCATTCCAGCAGCTCATCACAATGGGATACTGCTTAATAAAATCAATTCATTGTAACACCCAGGGAAATATACTTACCTTGCATCACTATTTTTAACTATTCAGCACCCATGTCTTTTTTTTTTTAGAAAGACAAATTGCAGAAGTATTGGAAGTATTCCATTCATGTGAAAAGGAGAAGAAGAGTTAACAACTCTTTTACAAAGAAAGATACATTTCATATCACAGCATTTTGAAAGCATTACTTGCCTTGTCATAAATTACTTGTTTCAGGAGAGGAATACAAAGAAGTCCAGATCATGAAACAATGCCCCACAAAGCAGCATCAAATCATTAGCAGAAATGAGGTAGTAAACAACAACAGTTCTGACCACAAAAGACGCAGATTAATTAAAGAGATACTCAGGTTGCTGCTGCAGCTGAGTAGGACATGTTCTTCTTTGCCACTGGAATGGTTTGACATTAAAAAGTAAACAGAACTCCTAGTCAAAGCCAGGAAGAATACACAAAATCTAATATGCTCCACAAGTTGAAAATTTCATGGAAAATTGTTCTAGTCAGACCATTGTGTTTTCCATTGATGCCAGTGAAAGACACTATTTTGATATGAGTCATTTATTGCCCCTTTGCACGGAATGTGGAGGGTGTACTTTGGAGGCAGGCCCTCCTGTGCTGTGCCTGTGGGAGCACCTCCTCCTTTGCCCTCATGGAGGGAGGGCAGCTCAGACCCCACCAAGCACATGAAGAGGAGCCCACAGGCACCCCCTCCCCACTCCAGTTTCCCAGCTTTGGATGGCAGCTGGCTACCTCCTTGGGGGTTCAACACAGGCAAGTGTGTGTAACAGACTAAGTTCTGGTTGGCCAAGCTCAGTTTGAACCAAGGACAGCAAAGGAGTGTTGATGAACTGCTGTGGGTAGGCTAGGCTCATTAACCATTTCCAGTTACCTTGAAAAGGATAGGTGCTCACAGCTTCTTAGCGTCTTCCCCACTAAGACAGTCAATGGGAGCTCCTCACAGTTCCCTACATGCCTGGGACCTAGCTTCATACTAAATTATTTTTATCTTCATGCCTTCTGTTAAAGTTTTCATTATTACTTTTTCATTTAAATATCTAGATAGGTCTTCATTAGCAGTGGTCTGTTAACTTTCATAGATTTGGGCCTTAATTCTCCACTTTGTTACACCTACTAATGACTCTTATTCTAATTTATTAGTGAGGTGGTCACACTTGAAGGCCACTACCCCAGGCATTTTCTTTTTTCTCCTCTTTTGTTTTTTCTTCTCTTTATTGCTTGCCCCTAGCAATGATCCGGCTAAGAACAATTTTTCATAATGATTCATTTGATAACTTCTATGATAATTCAGTCAACCCCTCATTTTCTTTAATTCTTGGAATTATCTGTCAGTCAAAAACCATTTTAGAACTGGGGTTTTTTTTTGCTCTATACGTGCCTAAGCATGGAAATCTGAAAGCAAACAGGTATTATCCAGCAGTATCCATGTCTGTCCAGGTTTGAAAACAAATGTATTCTTCAGACTATAAATGTTCTCATAGCTGAGTGGAGTTTTTCTCAGATTCTTTATGGAGCCCCATCGCAGCCTTGGGTAGGCTTTGCAAAGTCTCAGTCAAGTGGCAGCTTACCTGATTGCAACCCTGTTTCATGATCTGTAATCTTGACAGGTGGCTTGCTGCATTTATAATATACAAAAGGTAGTGCTGGCCATTTCAGGCCTCTATTTCTCATTCCTGCAGCTATGTTCCTGTAATTTCCTCCTGGCCTCTGGCTCCTGTTGTTGCCTGCCTTATCACTGGTCCCTGTTTCTGCCTTCAGCTGCTGAAGCCTCAGTCGTGCCTCCCAGCCCTTGCTTAGTTACTCCTGGCTGACTTCATCCTGGCTTTTATCTGCTCAGTCACAACCCTTGTTCCCACCTCCCTGACACAGTTCCTGCTTCTGGCCAGCCCTGCCTTACTGAGGCTTTGCTCCAGAGCACAGTCTTCCTAGCCTCCCACCCTGTGGCTCTGCTGCTGGCCAGACACCTTCTCTGACAGGGAGTCTGAGATGCATTTTATCTTCTCTAATTTCTGGACTTCCAACATTGATCGTCCTGATGTTTTCTGTTGGGTACAAGCGTGAAGTCCAACATTTGCACCCCTACTTGGTCCTCATTACAGGGAGTAACAGGCTGAGATCCTTGTCAGTACCTCGGTAAAGGTGGTGACACCAGGGAGTGCTTATCAGGTTGCACAAACCTGTGTAACTCCCCAGTCCTACATCTTGTCTCAGAAGGACCAATCGAAGAGTAAGCCAGGGGATCATAGTATCATAGAATCATTTAGGTTGGAACAACAGAGGCAGAAGAAGATACCGTGGGCCTTTGTCCAACAAGAAACATGACAGAGGAGAAGAATCTGGAGGAAAGGCCCATGTGAAGTAAAAGCAACGTAGAATAATTTTGGTTATTGTAAGAGTAAACAGCATGGAAACAGTGGCAGTGAGGCAGAACACGAGCTGAGAAACTCCACCAAAATTTGAGTAGAGGTATCCCTTTGCTGTTCCTGTGGGGACATCTCAGGACTCGGAAATGCCATGAGTTTAGGGAATAAAAATCTGTGGTTTCGGTTGCACTTTGCAAATGGAAGAACCAAGAGCACTCACAGGCCGTTACTGGCTGTTTGGCAGAAGTGCCTTTCATTGCACTGCAAGAGTTGGACTGAGTGTCTAGGTCCTTATGCTGTTTCTGAATCTTTCTGTGCCAGCAGGAAGGACACAGCCTCACGTGTTAGCAGATGCCATCCTTCCACCTGCTTCCCCGGAGCTTGACTTGATCTCATTTTGTGAGCCTAAATTGCTGTGCGCTCAGCACAAAGACCAATAATTTTTGATTATTATTGTAAACAAACTTTATTTGGATTGGATTCAAGAAACCTCCTCCTGTGTGCTATATTATGGAACAGCCACCAGGCTGTGTTCATAGAATAAAAGGGCAGCAGTACTATAAAGTATTCGTAAATGTCTTCACCAAACAGTGAGATGGATAGCAAGATATTGGCAAAGCTGCAGGAGCAAGGATGTCCCCATATGTTCTTTTATAATTTTTTCCCACATGCCTTTTCCAAAGTTATTAAAACCAAGCCTAATTTTAATTCCCTCACTCTCAAAAGGAGAGAAAATCTTTGGAAATTTTACAAGTATGGAGGTCAAGCTGGCAGCATATGGGTAGAATTTAGCTTTAGATACGCAAAAAAGATTTAGCTTCTACTTAGTGAAATATAGATTATAAAATCAGTAGCAGGTTGCAGACAGGAGTAGCCTAGACAGAGAGATGAGTCCTGCAGCTTTTTTCTCCTTAACTCCACATTTGGTGAGTTCAAAAAAAGGAACAATGGTGGTGTTTGACAATGAGAGCCCTGAGTAAATGTTACATCTCTGTCAACAGTTAGGAAGCCTTCCTTTTCAATGTGCAAAAATAATCTTTGGAAATTAAGTGGTTCACAGCCCAAACCAAAGTTGACATCTGACTTATAACCTCAAATAAAAGGCAAACATGAGTATACATGTGCCATTGTTCACTAACTGAGGTAGAAGAGAAGATTCAGGAGGAGTAATTAAGGGTTCTGGTTTTAACCATGCTGAACTGGAATTGATGCTTAATTATCCATCAATAAATATCAAGAAAAGCTGAAGTTTTATTTTGTGTAGGAGCAAAGTTACCACAAGCCAGCAGTCTGTGACACCTCAGAGGGACAACGGCAGAATAGGTGTTTGCAAGTGTGACTACCCCATTTACAGGAGGTGGAGAAAAATAAAAAGCAGCACTTACTGCTCATGTGACTCCAGTAATGTGGCGGAAGGAGAACCACAAAGACAGTACGTGAATGATGAGAGGAGAAAGGTGAGCACCTGCAGAGGAGAGAGCAGAGGCCAGAGAGGCAAAAGTTTCAGGAAGAAGAGATCAGCGCCTGTGTGAAAGGTGGCTGGATGACTGTGGAGAGAACTGTGAGCATTGGGTCACTGTTGTACAAATTTGGATAGCAAGAGGTGATCTGGTCCCTGCATGCAAGATGTAGAATATTTTCTGCAGAAATAGGGGAAAGGCATTCCAGAAAGTGTTTGAAACCCTGAAGAGAGAGAGAATGAGATAAGCAGGGATAGGAGTGGGGGTGATTTTTCTATGAAAGGAATTTACCTGTATTTGAAGTGGGAGGAAAATGTACAAAGAAAGGAATCAAGAGAAGGAGTTTGTCAAAGGGACAAGCAGAAGTTTTCCAGGATGAAATTCCTGTGTCTAGTAAGAGAGGAGGGGAAATGAATTGGAAAAGAAGGAATGAAAAAGATAGGGAAACTGAAGAAAGGAGAACTACATTACCATTTTTTTCACAGAAGTTGGAGAGATGGTGTACAGAGAAACCAATGGAGATGGGAAGAGAGAAGCAGATGAGGAAGTTATGGGGTTATCTAGGTTGGAACTAACGAAGCTGGAGGTGCAAAGCTGCTTCATCATGGAGATGGACACAGCAAAGGAGGAGAGAGGAATTAGTGACAGATGTCACCCTCATTACAGAAGTATTACCAAAGACATTATCAATTTTAAAGAAGGGGCCCTGGGCAGGAAGTAGATGTGGTGGTGAACGCAGGGTTGAGTGCTTGATAATAGGTTCACACTCTGAAAGTCAGGGCCTCTTCCATCCATGAAGGGTAGGGATGAGATAATCAGTAAACAATAGTAGCAAAAGAGCAAAGTAAGGAAAGGGTTTGAAAGCAGTCAAGAAGTCATCCATACTGTAAGTCACAGGTTGACCTAGTACATGACTGTTTCCCAAGCTTCCCCTTTCTTTTTCTCTGCAGATAAAGCCACTTATCCTCCTCGTCATTCCTAAATTCTATACCCTTTCATGTCTAGTCTGCATTAATTTTTGTACAGCTGTTAAAATGTAAGGAAAGGCATAGTGTCAGTCATGTTTCTATACATATATGCCCTAAATTACTCTTTAGATCAGATCTTAAGTTATTGCAAGTTATCATTGTTTCAATTATGTCACTGAAGCTATGAATATATATATTAGCTATGGGCCTGAATCTTTATGTTTCAGTATTAATATCTTACAGAGGACAATTTCTGTGAGGAGAATAGTATCTAGTCTTCTGATTTCTGTTCATTTTCTTTCTGTTTGCTTTCTTCAGGAAGATGTTATTGCTTTTATGCCACACTGTTTCCTTTCTTTTAATCCATCTGTTGATTTTATCAGTCCTATGTTTCTCAATGATAACTTTTTAGGAGTAATATCCACAACCATACTGACCGGGTCTTTTTTGTGCATCCCAGTTTTCTGGACCCTCTATACATCACAGACTTTCAGAAATGAAAAAATTATAAACCCATGTATGCCTCTCATCCTGTCCTGATATATACTGGAGACAGTGGAGACCTTGACGGTCAGCAGAAGCTGAAACTTCACATTCCTATGGGTGCTTAGTAACAGGAAATATGTCCCTATTTTGAACCATATGTCCCTTTTGTGTTACAGTTGTAACCACAGTCATGTGTTCTGAAGGGAAACAGAAGGCCCAATCTGTAGACCAGACCCATTACATAGGAAAGTCTGCTACCTAACTGGAGCCTCGCTTAGAGATGTACAAAGAAAACTTCCAACTCTGGTCAGGCCCGTGGATTATTATCCCCTATTGACATTCCAAGTAGGCAGTAACGAAATCCCAACAGGAAACCCGAGGGCAATTAAAAGGGACTTCAGGGGCTTGGGATGTATGGTGAAAGGATTGGGTGCACAGGTAGTATCCTCTTCTGCCTTTCCAACTACAGGGAATGATGAGGGAAGGAGTAGGAAGAGCCAGGAAATAAATATCTGTCTCTTAACCTGGTGTGAGGAGCAAAACTTTGGGTTCTTCGATCATGGGTCGGCCTGCATGTTACTAGGATATCTGTCAAAGGATGAGGTACATTTGTCCACAGGGGGGAAAAGGATACTTACAAAGAAGCTAGCAGAGCTCATTAATAGAGTTTTAAAACAGGTGTGAAGGGAGAGGGTGACAAAACCAGGCTTCATAGAAAAAAGCCTGGGAATAACTCTCCACTGTCTGAGGAATGGTGTGCTGGTGAGGACCTTTATTCTGCCACCTCAGAGGAAATGGGGGATAGTACTTCAAATGGCAGCAAAGATGTAAAGATTATTGATGGGTTAGAAAATTCAGAGAGTAGACCCTTAGGAATTAAGACTATTCCCCCTCAGGAGTGCAGTGGGATCAACAGCCCAGCTGAAGTGCATCTATACCAATGCATGCAGCATGGGCAATAAACAAGAGTAAATAGAAGTTATTGCAAGGCAAGAATATCCAGATGGAGATCCGTGACAAGTGCTGTCCCTCAGGGGCCCCTACTGTTTAATATCTTCATCGATGATATAGACAGAGAGATTGAGTGCACCCTCAGCAGGTTTGCAGATGACACCAAGATGAGTGGTGGAGTTACCATGCTGGAAGGACGGGATGTCATCTAGAGGGACCTGGACAAGCTGAAGAAGTGGGCCTGTGAGAACCTCATGAAGTTCAACAAGACCAAGTGTGAGGTTCTGCACCTGGGCTGGGGCAATCCATGGTTTCGATACAGGTTGGGGGATGATGTGATGGAGAGCATCCCTGCAAAGAAGGACTTGGGAGTGCTGGTTGATAAGAAGCTCAACATGAGCCAGCAATGTGTGCTCGCAGCCCAGAAGGCCAACCATGTCCTGGGTTGCATCAAAAGAAGCATGACCAGTAGGTTGAGGGAGGTGATTCTGCCCCTCTATTCCTCTCTTGTGAGACCCGATCTAGAGTACTGTGTCCAGTTCTAGAATCCTCAACATAAGAATTATATGGAACTGTTGGAATGGGTTCAGAGGAAGGCTGCAAGAATGATCTGAGGGCTGGAACCCCTCCTGTATGAGAACAGGCTGAGAGAGTTGGCGTTGTTCAGCCTGGAGAAAAGACGACTCCAACGAGACCTTATAGTGACCTTCTAGTACCTGAAGGGGGCTACAAGAAAGCTGGGGAGGGACTTTTTACAAAGGCATTGTGATAGGATTAGGGAAAACGGCTACAAATTGGAGAGGGGAAGATTTATATTAGTCTTAAGGAGGAAATTCTTCACAATGAGACTGGTGAAGCACTGGCATTTTACAGAGAAGTTGTGAATGTCTTCCCCCTGGAGGTGTTCAAGGCCAGGTTGGATGAGGCCTTGGGCAGCCTGTTCTACTGAGAGGTGTCCCTGCCCATGGCAGCGGGGTTGGAATAAGATGATCTTTAAGGTCCCTTCCAACCCAAACTATTCTGTGATTCTAAGAAAACCATAATATAGTTGCCATCACGGAAACATACTGGGATGACACACATAATTGGAGTGTTGCTATGTTGGCAGTAAAATCTTCGGGCAAGATATGCAAGGAAGGAGAGATGGTGGGTTAACCTTCTATGTTAGAGACTGTACCCTTGAGCTTAATGATAGTGATGACAGGGCTGAGTACCTATAGGTAAAAATCAGCAAAGCACCTAGTAAGGCAGATGTCGTGACGGGAATCTGCTATAGACCACCCAGCCAGGAAGAAGAGGCTGATGAGTTATCCTACAAGCAACTGGGAGAAGTCTCACGCTCACTAGCCCTTGCATTCGTGGGAGGCTGTAATTTACCAGATATCTGCTAGAGGTATAATACAGAAGAGAGGAAACAGTCTAGAAGGTTCCTGGAGTGCACAGAAGACAACTTGCTGACACAACTGCTGAGTGTGCCAACTAGGCAAGGTGCCCTGACAGACTTGCTGTTTGTGAACAGAGAAGGACTTGTGGGAGATGTGACAGCTGGCATACACCTGGGGCATAGCAATCACAAGATGATAGAATTCTAAGGTCTAGAAATAAGGTGGGTCAGTAGAATAGCCACCTTGGACTTCCAGAGGGAAGACTTTGGACTGTTCAAAAAGCTGATAAAGTTGATAAAGTTCCATGGGAGACAGTCCTCAAGGACAAAGGAGCCCAAGTGTGCCCACATAGTCAATAGCATCTTGGCTTCTAT
>WAAB01023986.1:27644-45142 GCA_013389865.1 Piaya cayana | reverse complement strand
TTATTATTTATTTTTTAGCATTTAATTATTTTTTCATTTATTTTAATTTTTTTATTATTTTAACTTGATTTAAGTATTTTATTTCAATTATTTTCCTTTTTATTACTTTTTAACTTGTTTTAATTATTTCATTTTTTAGTTTATTTTAATTATTTTCTGTATTTTTTAATTTGCTTCAATTATTTCTTCTCCAATTTCTTATTGAATTTCTTTTAATTTTTAAATTGTTGTTATTATTATTTAACTTGTTTGAATAACTTTAATCCTTGTTTTTTTAAAATGTATTTCAATTATTTTATCTTTTAGTATTTTTGTTTCAATTATTTATTTTTTAATATCTTTTAGTTATTATTTAATTATCTTTTACTATTTCATTTTTTTTACCCTTAAAATGTTTTTTTTTACTTTTTTAATTCTTTTAAACGTTTTGTTTATTTTAACTGGTTTATTTTCACAACCTCTTTCTGTGCCTTGCCCCTCTCTGCCGCCCGCCCACAGGGTTTCACCGCAGCCTGGTACTGGGTGATGTGCGGGATAAGCTGGTCTGGGCGTGAGACCCGCAGCTCGGAGACAGGGCTGGGAATTCTCATCTCTCAGCTGAGCTACTTGTTCTCGCTGATGCCGTTTGCACACCTTGTGTTTCATCCCTCTTTTCTTCCTCTGTCCAGCCACACGGTGTGGATATCTTAATTAGAGGCTGGAATAAAGAGCCTGTCTGGTTGTGATATTCTTTCATTATCCCAAACGGGTTTTGATGGTTTTCTTAAGCATCTTGCGTGTTTTTCTAATACGACCGAGTAGCTGGGACGCTGAATTTGGTGGGTGTTCTTAGTCCAAAATAGTGCCCTCGGTCGCTGTGGAGTTGAAATGTCAGCACAAATGAAGGATTTTGGCAAACTGGATTTTAATTTTCACCAAATTAGTAACAAAAGGAGGAGGAAAAACAGTTGTGGAAGACGAGCGGCGTGTCCTGCTAAGTAACAATGATGTTTCCTTTCTTGCAGTATAATTTGGGGTTTTTTTTCATGTGGTTTTGAAGCCACAAGACTATTAATTTGCTTTTGATAGAATTTGATACAACTGCTTCTCAAAAGTTAATGCAGCAGTGAAGAATACGCAGGCTTTTACAATTCAGCTTTGTAGAGGAGGTAACCACAAAAATGTCTTGAGAATTGCTGTAACCGATAACTATTTTTTTTGCAAGTTTTTATTTGTTTTCAGAGTTGACCCTGGGATAAACTGAACAGCAATTCAGGAAGTTCCGTAGCAAGGTCATTCAAACATTTGTCTCTGTTCTTTGCCTTAAAAGTTTAATGAATAGAAAGCAAAGAGTAACACAGAAGTGCTTTATTCTTGCCATAGGATCTGATCTCATTTACATCTCTCTTCTTTCGGTTGAGATGGATATGAGGGAAGGGCTGATGCTGATGATTTGATGGTGTTACCTAATTCTGAATTGCTCAACTTGCATCTTAGGCCTGATTGTTTCACCTTGTAGAGAGAACCTGGCCACCTTTTGGCTCACTTTGACTCTAGCTAAAGTTGTAAGTGCACAGAATTGGTGAAATTCAGCCTCTGGATATCTCAGACTGGTCCCAAACACAGAAGCACTCAGAAGCAGTCCTGACATGTGGAGGATTTCCCAGTGGCTGTAGAAATCATCTTCAGAATCAGCTGTTGTACATTAAACAGGAAAAAAACAAAACGAAGAGAACTCCTTTATTAAGTTAAAACACCTTTTACTGATTTTCATTGCCCTGGGATTGTAGCGGACAGTGTCTTGCAGCCCTTGATGGGCAGCAGCTCTCTAGCTACCAGTAGGAAGTTGTCCAGTCAGTCTAACCCGGAATATGCAGTATCAAACTCTTTAGGGTTGAAGTGGAAAGATGAGCTTGCAAAAACATTTACTTTCCCAGTGTTTCCTCGGGATAGCTGTGTGAGTGGCAGAAATGCTGGTGGCCCCTTGGGGAGGAAGTAACTGTCATCATCCATCACTCAGCTCATCCTCAGAGTGACTGAGTCCTCCTTAATGCACTTCTCTTAACCCCCACTTGCTGGCCATCCACAAAATAGGATAGAAGTCATTATAGCCCATCCAAACAAACTCCTCAGAATTTAAATGGCAAAATAATGTATTACAGGAGCAGTATGTTTTGAGATGGCTTTGTGCTCGAGCGGCACTGAGGAGCTCTGTGGACCTTCAGGCTGTGTACGGACTCAGTTAAAAGGTCCTCCAGAGACCTTACCTGCTTCCCCTCTTCCCAACCTCTCGCTTCTACCTGATGTTCCTCCTGCTGCCCTTATCTTGATAGCAGGGAAAAGCTCTTCACCTCTGCAGATTGTCTTTCACATTAGCCATTTCTGTCAGTGCTTCGTTAAACACTGGGAGACACCTTAGGAAGCTTGGCTTGGTCTGTTTGCCCAGCAGGGAGCTAAACCAGGCCAAGATAGCTGGAACGTGGAGCCAAAACATTCATGCAAAATGCAGGAGCAGCTTGTGTTTTTTCAGGTCATCCACTGACTTGCCTTCCCTTTCACGAATTTCTTCACATAGGTGAGTGCCTATTTTTATGGTAGAGAAGGATCCACTAGCATTTGCAATGTTTTCTTATCTTGATGGCAATGCAAACACTGGTATAATTTTCAGTATATGTTTTTGGAGCTTTTCACTTTTGCACGCTCTGTCTGAAACATTTTAGAGGGGGGTAGTAGGGTTTTGGAAATCACTGAGCATCTTTCCCCTGATACCAGAAACCTCTTCATATTCTCTTAAACTATTTTGCGCCACTTTGGATTCTTACATCAGCTATCAGTGCTAAGCACAGTTTTTATAGTTCCCGTTTTGCTACATTTGTTGTATTTAAAATGTAGTCATGAAGTTTATGATCCCTTAGGAGGCAAGAAAATATCTACTGACCACTATTTGTAATTTGTTTTACAAATGTAGGCAAGAAGTTCTAGCTAGGCTAAGGTCTTCCTGCTGCTACTGCTTTTACCATTTACAAATAAAACCTATCTAAAATCCAGTAATGCTGTTGCAGCTCTTTGATATGAAACCATTGTGATGTTATTCAAATACATGAAAATGTTCTCCAGATGTAAGTTGTAATTCATTATGAAGTCTCACTCTGCTTTGCAAAGAGACACTATGAAAATGATACTGTGGGGCTCCTCCTTTGCATCTCAGTGACTAAACTTGACATATGCAGAAATCAGATAGGAAGAACAATGTATGTGGTTAAGCAGTCTGTAGCTTTATTGATTCAATTAGTTGATCAGCCTTAAAGAGAATGTTAAACCACCCTGATGGCTAACAAGGAGAGTTAATCCAGCATAGAATCCAGCAAGAAGTCCTTCAGTCCTCTGTATTTCACATTGGAAGGAGGAGTTACAGCCATCTGTGTCCTGCATCACTCATCCTTTGGGGCAGAGACTGGAGACCTGCCTGTGTTTGACACCTCATTCCAACTTACCCAGTGTGCCATTTTCCAAGCTGTGCTATGCCATAAACCAGAACCATGTCTGACAAACACATTGACACAACAACTGGACTTTCTGGTAGCTGCATGTAGCAGACAGGGGAAAACTGTTAGGATATTGGCCAGATTTGCTTTCAAGGGAAACATGCGATCTGAACCTGTAGGAGTGATCAGCCCCAGCCTGAGGAAGGCAGTGAGGACTGGTAGGACAAAGCATGTGAATGTAACGGTAATAAAAGAAACGCCAAGTGCTGCACTTGAGTCAAAACACCCCCATATAATGCTATGGGCTTGGGGAAGAGTGACTGGTAAGCTTCCCCCAGGAAAAGGACTTAGGGCTCTTCATTGACATCAATCTGAATGTGATCTGTCAGTGTGTCTGGGTGGCCCAGAAGGCCAATAGCATCCTGGCTTGTATCAGAAACTATGAGCAGCAGAACCAGGTTGCATCAGTAGCTTTTGTAGTCCAGTGTCCTGTCCATGCCGGTCAAGGTCTGTGGCATCTTCCTTTGTGGTACAAAATCACAGAACAGCATTGTCCCCAGGTGTTTGACTGAGGCAGTTAACAGTGTACACATATTCAATTATAAGGATTTACTATTTTATTTATCCCATTTGCTGTAGAGGGGAAGTGTGGTCATTCTGAACACCAAATAGCTGTAGGGCACCCGTTTTTCAAATACTATGAGGAGGACAGATAACAAAGAGAGGGAGAGACTACCTGGACCCTCCTGGCAATAAAAGACCATGCATTCAGGGAATGACTGAGGCGGCATGTTTTGACATGTGTGGTAACTTGTGCTGCACAGACCTCAGTGGTGCTTTCCACAGATAAGCAGGCTGTACCCTCTCCACAGCGAACCTGAGTGGATCTGCCTGCTTCCCCACTGTGGTTGGGATGCTGAGCTCCTCAGATTCTTAGTGATGAATGCAGATTATCCAATTTTATCTAAGTATTTCTTCCCATCTCTTAAAAAAAACCTCCAAACTGACACAGCAAATACAGGTAACTGGACTGAGGGTACCAAATTGTTGACTTGTTGGTGTTTTGGCTGTATCTTATCTCTGAGTTCTATTATTAAAGCTCTCCTCTTCTCTACCCTGAATACAGGTACTTTCAACCTCTTTACAATCCAGAGTGCAGTCGTGGATAACACACTGCAGAGACTTGTGCTTGAAGTCTCTGAGGTGCTTTTAGTGTTGCATTGGAGCCCATGCAGGTCTGCATTACTTAGGAAACATTAGCAGCAGCAGTCAGATGAGGAGCCTGATGATAAATCAGTTGTAAGAGTCAAGAAGGGGCAACATCACCTTGCAATCCTGCTGAAATTCCACTTCAACCACTGGGGCATGAGAGTTGTACAAAGATGGAAAAGCAGGAGCAAGCTTAAACTCAGCTTTCTTTTAGTGTTAGAAGTAACACTGAAAAGGCGTAGTTTTTGTTTATTACTTTGGCATCTGCACATATTTAGATGCTGCTTTCCCACCTATCCCTCACAGAACCAGATTTTAGAAGCAGTTTCCCTGGATGTGGAAAACAAGTATTGTCAAGTATCTTCCATGGAAGTTCACTTGTCAAATCTGAAGTGATCTAGTTTCACCATGTAAAAGCTGAGGCAGGATAAAATGCTGCAGAGTGATTCCTACCTTGTTCGGCACAGACAGGTTAACCAATTTAACCAATTTACCTCCAAGTATCAGCACAGTTACAGTAGTTTATTTTATGTTTTGCTAGAGGGGCCAGGCCAGTTATTCCCCAGTGCTGGCTGTCCTGCTAGGGACACCAAGGCAGTGATGTGCTTTCATCTAGCTTTGGTTTTATTTAGGGGTGACCTTAAATTTTCCTGTGGGAACATTTTCTGTTTTGGAGATCTCATATTCTCATATATATGTTCATGACTCTGGAAGATGGGTCATTTGGAGCACCATCAGGTTAGGGCTCATTGTTCTGTCATGGGAAATAATATTTTACGGAAGGATGCATACTATAAAAATGTAGCCCAGGAGAGATGAGGGAGAGTTCTTGGCAGAAACTTTTGCATGAAGCAGTGTGGTGGAGCAGCCAAGGAATATATTGCATGCAAATAAAGTTCCTTCTCCAGTGTGAAAAGTCCATGCTTTGTGAGTGGCAGCTGGTCTTTTCTTACCTTTCGACATTCTGACTTGACCCATATTGAGGCATCCACCAGCAGCCTTTTCAGTCCTTTCCAAAGAGCTGCCAAAACTAAAGAGATTTTTTTGAGAATAGTCTGTGACCCAGCAAGGTTGGTTGTAAGGTTTGTTTGTTTTTCTCTCTCCCACGGGTTCCTACTATTCTCTTACTCCCACATCCTATCTGACTCTTGTTTTCAAATGCATACTTCAGCCTGCTCCTTCCCTACCTACTGCATCCTGTGTTCTGCTTTCTGACTTCCTTCTCTTTTCTTATAGCTTTGCTTTGTAGTTCCTGTTCGTTCTGGTCACTGAGGAGCAAGGAGTGAAACATTAACAGTTGCTAGAGGACCAGATTAATATGACTGTTGTTTTAAATTTAGAGTTCAGGTGAGGTCTCCCTGAAACATCCTTTGTATATGACACTATGCCCTGGAGCTCTTTGCACCACTTCATTGCTGCAGCAGGAGAGAGGAATGTGTATTTCTGTTTCATCCACTACCATCTACAGTCCAGAATTTAAGATAAAAATACTGATACAAGTTGATCTTTGCTAAGATGCGCATGTTCCAGTTATTGCAAATTAGTTAACAGGTGCTGAATTGCTCTGCTGTTATCACTTTACTGTGTTTCTCAGTTACAAAGACGGTGAAAATCTAGAGACACAGGGTAATCAAAGCAAGTGGATATGAGTTATCACGTGTCTTGACAGGGCATATGGGAGTTAGAGATACTTTGAGAGGGGTTTGAAAAACATGTGATTTCACAACAAATTCAGCATGCATACCTGTGTTGTCTTCTAGAAGTCTTATCACTGCTTTTACAAAAAGGCAATTACATTAGTACAGGATATATCCCTGGGTTATCTGTGCCTCTTTGTCAGTTGAGGATCACCATCATCATAAATCTGTGCTTGCAGTATGTGCAGGCTCTTCCTGTGCTGATGTCAGTGTATCCTGAAGATAAATCACAGATATAAAGTATTTATATTACTTATCATTTCTCTAGTGAAATGTTGCATGTGCAAGGTTTAAGAAAATGTAGATCTATTATCTTTCTGAGGATTTATATTCCTGCTAATTTCTTATGCCTGTGATGCCCAAATGTTTTTCAGCTGTGTGCTAATACAATATTCTCTCCTGCTGGTTTATTTATAACCAGGTTTGATTCATTTATGTGTGGCTGCATACAGCAATTAGCTTTCATTTTTTGTCTTGTTTTATACATTTTTTGTACGCAAGACATAAGGAGAAATCTACTTTGTATAACAGGTTTGGTGTAAATGGATTGGTGAGCAACTTTTGGGATATTGCCTACTTTTACCAATGTCATCCCAAAAGAGAAATAAACATAAAGGAATTAAAACCTAATGTATTTATTATCTATAAATATATAACATCTCACTGCTTTTCAGATTTCTAGATGATTTAATATAGTTTTGAGTTAACTTATTTAACTTTAAATATTTACACGTAACTGTAACAGTTATTTCTTGAAAGTCTACCTAGGTTATTAATGAAAAAACATTTGATAAAATGAAATTGACTTAAAAGATGGAGAACTGCACTGATATGCATACATACACATATATATGTATTATAGTTTGATGCATCTCTTCTAACTTGTTTCAGGTTGAAGAAACTTCTTGAGCAGGAGAAGATCTATCAAGCTCGGAAGGAAAAAGAACATACAAAGAGAATCAATAAACTAAGAGAAGAACTAGTCAAGCTCAAATCATTTGCACTCATGCTGGTGGATGAAAGACAAATGCATATTGAACAACTTGGGCAACAAAGCCAGAAAATACAGGACTTAAGTCAAAAACTAAAGGAAGAAGAAGAAAAGTTTAAGATTATTAGTGCAAAAACAAAAGAAGATGGGCAAAAACTGATGAAGTTAGAGGCAGAACTTGAACACAAAACATCATCATTTTCTCAAGAACATGAGGAGATGACTGCTAAACTGGCTAATCAAGAGTCACATAATAGACAGTTAAGGCTAAAGCTAGTGGGGTTAACTCGCAGAATAGAGGAGCTAGAAGAAACCAACAAAAATCTTCAAAAAGCTGAAGAGGAACTTCAAGAACTAAGAGATAAAATAGCAAAAGGAGAATGTGGGAACTCTAGCTTAATGGCAGAAGTGGAAAACCTCCGGAAGCGTGTGCTTGAAATGGAGGGGAAAGATGAGGAGATCACAAAAACTGAATCCCAGTGTAAAGAGCTGAAAAATAAGCTGCAAGAGGAAGAGCACCATAGCAAAGAGTTGAAACTTGAAGTGGAAAAACTGCAGAAAAGAATGTCAGAACTAGAGAAGCTAGAAGATGCTTTCAGTAAAAGTAAGTCTGAATGCACCCAGCTACACTTAAACTTGGAGAAAGAAAAGAATTTGACTAAGGATTTGATAAATGAGTTGGATGTGGTGAAAACTCGAGTGAAAGACCTTGAGGCATCAGAAAGTAAGTTGGAAAAGGCTGAAATAAGCTTAAAAGATGACCTTACAAAGCTGAAGTCATTTACTGTAATGTTGGTTGATGAACGAAAAAATATGATGGAAAAAATAAAACAGGAGGAGAAAAAGGTTGAGGGTCTAAGCAAGAATTTTAAAGTTGAACAAGGGAAAGTTATGGATGTAACAGAGAAACTGATAGAAGAAAGTAAGAAGTTTTTGAAACTGAAATCTGAAATGGAGGAAAAAGTGTCTAGCTTGACAAAGGAAAGGGATGAGCTAATTGGCAAACTGAGAAGTGAAGAAGAAAAATCCTCTGAACTAAGCTGTAGAGTTGACCTGTTAAAGAAAAGAATTGATGGTATAGAGGAAGTAGAAAGAGAAATTACAAGAGGTCGAGCCAGGAAAGGACCAGAGCATGGTTGTCATGAGGACAACAAGATTAAAGAACTTACTGTTGAAATTGAGAGACTGAAAAAACGTCTCAAACAATTGGAAGTTGTTGAAGGAGATTTGATGAAGACGGAAGATGAATATGATCAGCTAGAACAGAAATTTAGGACTGAGCAGGATAAAGCTAACTTTCTTTCTCAACAACTAGAGGAGATGAAGCTCCAGATTGCCAAAACCAAAGCAATAGAAAAAGGTGAAGCAGTGAGCCAGGAGGCAGAGCTGAGGCACAGGTTTCGTCTGGAAGAGGCTAAAAGCAGAGATTTGAAAGCAGAAGTTCAAGCTCTTAAGGAAAAAATCCATGAGCTGATGAACAAAGAAGACCAGCTTTCTCAGCTCCAGGTTGATTACTCAGTTCTGCAGCAGAGGTTTGTGGAAGAAGAAAATAAAAACAAGAGCATGGGGCAGGAAGTTCTGAACCTAACGAGAGAGCTAGAGCTTTCCAAGCGTTACAGCCGTGCTCTGAGGCCCAGCATAAATGGACGAAGAATGGTCGATGTCCCCGTGACATCCACTGGTGTGCAAACAGATGCTGTAAGCAGTGAAGCAGCAGAAGAAGAAACTCCAGCAGTGTTTATAAGGAAATCCTTCCAGGAGGAGAACCACATCATGAGCAATCTGCGACAAGTAGGTCTAAAAAAGCCCATGGAGCGTTCTTCAGTGCTTGAGAGGTATCCTCCAGCAGCAAATGAACTTGCAATGAGAAAATCTTGGATACCGTGGATGAGAAAGAGGGAAACTGGGGCTCAGGCAGCTCCTGATAAAGGAGTTAGAACCCATGGTAGTCCAGCGCATCCTGGGGAGGTTGTCCTTTCACCAAAGCAGGGTCAACCTCTTCATATTCGGGTGACACCAGATCATGAGAACAGCACAGCCACTTTGGAGATAACCAGTCCAACCTCAGAGGAATTTTTTTCAAGTACCACTGTCATTCCTACTTTGGGAAATCAGAAGCCACGAATAACCATCATTCCCTCTCCCAACATTATGCCTCAAAAAGGAAAAGGCAGTGAAAGTCCCATGGGCCCTGATCGTTCTATGTCTCCAGTCACTATAACAACGTTCTCCAGGGAAAAGTCCCCGGAGGGAGGGAGACCACCCTTCGCTGACAGACCTGCATCACCCATTCAGATTATGACAGTATCAACATCTGCAGTACCGGCAGAAATCGCTGTCTCTCCGCAGTCACAAGATATGACCATGGGAAGGGCTGTCTTCAAAGTAACGCCAGAAAAACAAACCGTCCCGAGTCCAATCCGCAAGTACAATGCCAATGCCAACATTATTACGACAGAAGACAATAAAATCCACATCCACTTAGGTTCCCAGTTTAAACGCTCACCCAGTGCTGCACCTGATGCTGGTGCCAGTCCTGTGATAACAGTCAGACCAGTGAATATAGCAGCAGAGAAAGAAGTTGTGACTGGTACTGTCCTTCGATCACCTCGGAACAACCTGTCCTCGCGACCTGCAGCAAGCAAGGTGACGAGTACTATCACTATAACGCCTGTTACAACGTCTTCCTCGCGAGGAACACAGTCAGTGGTAAGCAGCGTAGTCTGATGATGTCATAGTATTTATGGTGAGAAGTGAAACAATATTTTGGGTTTGAGACCCCAGAAAGAATGGCTAGGATAAGGATAAAAGCTTGTTTCAGATACAAGCTTAACTATAAAATGATAATTTTCCTGATTCATGATACTTTTGGTATCTCCCAAAGGAATAGCTTTCAAAGGAAGTCCCTGCAAAATTCCTTTAAAGTTAATTTAAATAGTGGCAATCCTGTAAAATTGCAAATGAGAGGCAGAGAGGGACAAAGAATGATCGTGATGAAAGAGCAGGAAACTGTATTTTTGTTATTTGGTGCAATTTCAGACTTCTGAAAATATTCAATGATTTTTGGCCCATCTGGTCGGTCTTTGAAGTCTGATCATGCAGGCTGGTATTTCTTCTGTAGAATCCTATTATAATTCTAATTCAGTTAATATCTGCTATAATACTGAACACCAAAGAAATAAATAGGCAGACATGGTACTGTTGCTTACAGCTCCAAGCCTCTTTCGGCCAGTGAATAGTAAGGCTCATTCTGTTCGTCTGAAATTCTCAATTCTATAAATGCTGTATTAAAATGGGCCTTACTCTAGCATATTTTTTGCTGCTTTCTCTCTGAGCCTCTGTGGTGGTTCCCCAGCTTCTTTTTTGTATTTAAATGTATCTCAACCTCTGTCTTTAAACATATTGGATAATATTTGTTGATATTCCTCTCCCTAGGCTTATTATTGGACATGAGTTTGCATTTTTTTAGCTGAAAAAAACCCGTGAAAGAAGAACTTAACTGAACTATAAAACCAGCAGTAGTGTATTAGTGCAAAAGCTTATCTAGCTAGACAGAGCTTGTAGCAGATGCTTAGGGGAAGATTATTTTAAGTGGGTAAACATGCAGAAATGTTTCCCTTGGTGTCTGTTCCTAGTTTCTGGCAGTAGGTGGGCATTTCTTTCTGAACCAGGGCCTGTAGACACATCTTTGTATTTAATAGACCATGGCTAAGTTTTGTTCTATTTATTCTTCTAATTGCTTTTGGAACTCATTTATGCTGTTGTTTCCGCAACATCAGGGGGCAGTGAATTTAGTTGTGGGCTCTGGGAAAAATGCTCTTTTGTTCGATACCTTTTATGCAATACCTTCATTGCTTACAGCCTCTTTCTTGTATCTTGACAAATACTGAATAGTCACCCCTGTTCGTTTGTCTGTGCTGCTCAGGAGCCTGCAGACCCCTACCACAAGCCTCTTCAGGCATCTCTTTCCAAGCTGAAATGTCAAAGGGTATTCAAGATACAGTTTCACACTTTTGGAGTGAGGCTATCATTCCCACTTCCCTCGCATAAGAAAACTTCCAGTCATCATATGGATCCTTTTGGGATTGCACATGCATGCTTTCTCTCTCCCCGTATATATAATGTACTGTAAATATTTTACTGTGCAGTATTTTTCTACATGCTACAGGCAACTATTCATTTTTAGGAAGTCTTGAACTAATTAATTTACAAACTTCTCTGTCTTTCAGAAGCTTGGAAATTTTTTTTTTCAGAGTTCTTGATTCTTTTTTACTAGATGTCTGTCTCTCCTGTGATGATGCACTGAACCATGACAGAGAAAACTTTTTTTGGTTTTTTTTTTTCATCTGGCTAAAAAGTGGCTTCTTTCTTCACTTCCTCCTCCCAGATTTGGAATGTAATGAAAATAGTTCAACTGTAAGATTTGCTTTATCTCATGCTTTCCTTTGCTTCTTGAAGTCCCTAGTCAGATGAACAGGAAGCTTCTAACAAGTGCAAATGTACCTTTCCACCTCTACCCCATAAAAAACCCCCAGAAGTTGTATATTCATCATCTCTTTTGCAAATGACTACAAACACATTTCAATACCCCTAGTCAGAAAAAACAAGGGGCAAACATTTACTTAGTAACACTAGAATAAACCACCATTGATATAATTTTGAGTGTTTAAGTTCATAGAATCAAAGACAAACTGATATAAAACTGCTTTTCTTAGCTCACTGGTTTAAATATTTTTCTTAGCTGCCCTCATACAATGTACAATGTACTAATGCAGTGCCAGCTACAAAGGGGAAAGTACACTGAAGTTCCTAGCTCTCCTCTGTTACTAAAATAAATTTGCAGTTACTGTTTTCATGTTTGAAAACATTTAACTCTTCTTCCAATTTGAACTTATAGTTATCTTCAGTACTGCAGGTGAAGTGAATTTTAAGGTGCACACATGGTGCTTTTAAAGGTTCAGTCAGAGCTGCGGTGTCTCCCTGTGCATATGTGGGTCCAAAATCATGATGGATAGTCATGATTTTTGAATCCCATGGACTAAAGGGTGTTATGATTTTGTTTATTTACACCAACATATGCTTTAGAGTAGTTAGAGATTTATATTCCCATGATGAAGTCCTCTTCTGAGACTGCAACATGTTTTATTTGGATAAAATGGGACCCTGATCCAAAGAAAGTCACAGGCACCTGAAGGAGAATTTAACCAGAATGATCAAAAAAAAAAAAGGAACTGCTCAGTAACTCAGTCTCCAGTGGCACCTGGGCTTGCTGGACCCAAACATTTTAGAGGTGTTTTGTTTTATTTCCCAAGGGCAGACAGCTGAGCAGCTGAACTTATCACATCAGCACTACCCCCAGCAGGAGGTCCAGTCCTGTGGGGAGTCACCACAGCAGGAGGTTTGATGCATCCTGGATCCCAGTGCTGATGTGATGGAGACTGTTAGACCAGTTGGATTGATTTCTTCATTTACACAGAACCATTGCCACTTTGATTTAAAAAAAAGAACCAAAACCTAGTCTGGTAAACCACCTTTTATATGATAGCCTATGGAATTGGGCTATAGAAGTGGAAACGTTGGGTTCTGGTCGTCCTTAGCTTGATTAGAGTCAAACACAATCCCAGGAGAATACTTGGACTACCCTAGCAGACCTAGTGGATATTTTAAAATTACAGATGACCCACAGCGCAACCAAAAATTCAAGGTTGAGCAACCTGATCTAGTGGGACATGTCCCTGCACATGGCAGGGGGTTTGGAACTAGATGTTCTTTAAGATCCCTTCCAACCCGAACTGTTCTATGATTCTGTGGTTATGAGACCATAGATACGCAGACCAAAATGAGCCTGAAACTGTAGCCTGGTTGTTAGTCTTGCCTTAGCACATTAGCCCAAGTCCCTGTTCGTGGGACAGTTCATATAATTTACACTGATAAAAAAAACCAACAAAACAGAATAAAACCTAATAGTCTTTGGGGAAAAAACAGCTGTGGTGCCTATATCCTGTTTTTGTTTTGTTTTGTTTAGGCCTTGCATTTGTCTGTGGGATTGCTTGTGAATTCAGATTTTGTTCGGCTACCAGGATGGATGACAGTCCTATAATCACTTAATCCCTGTGCTTCCCACCTCCTGCAACACTGGCATCCAGTGCCAGGGGTACATGGTGAATCCAGTGACATGCAAATCTACAGGGAGCAGAGGGAATCCTTGCTGCAGCAGAGCCAGGATAGTGGCATGGCACCAACCATGCAGAACATTCTGTGACTGAGGCAGTGCGATACAGCTTAAAGGCTGTTGGGTGCCAGAGCTAACTGGGCACACGTTAAAGCAGCTATAAGGCTACTTGCATTTGGGCAGCATGCAGTTTGAAATCGTTTTGTTCTTTGTAGGTGTGGCATATATGCTCTAAGCTCCTCTTATAGTTACTAAATACCCAAGGGACAGCTCACTTGCCCACGTAGAGATGTCTGGTGCCATTTGCGTGCCCCGTGGCAGCTAAGAAATGTAGATAAGGCTGCAATATATAACACAGAACTGCACCTTTCTGCAGTGGAAGCTGATGGAATGTCTGCGATGGCACGAGATGCCTCAGTCTGGGCAACTGAGTCAGTCCCTAGTTATCAGTCTGCTTGTCAGCACTGAGCTGCATGTGCTGACTCCATGGAGACTGGAGAGTGATTCAGCTGAGATGCTGCCAGCTTCAATGTGAGCTGAATTGCCCACTGGGCACCACTGACTCTGTTGGCTACATCTCAGGTCCCACCCTTTAGGGATTCAATTGCCAGAATATAATTCTGTACTCTCATTAAGTGCTGTCAAGTAGCCTACCTAACTTCCATCACCTTTATTGGAGGCTGCAGGTTTCCTTGAGTCTTGTATCTTACCTATCAGCCCTATGCAGAACACTAGACAACTGTGTCCATCACTGAACGGAACCATTTCTGTCCAGGGTAATCTGGTTCTTGACTTGATTGAGAACAAATATCTGGAAGGTACCTTCCAGTGCCTGAAGGGGACCTACAAGAAAGCTGCTCACAAAGACTTGTAGTGATAGGACTAGGGGCAATGGCTATAAATTGGAGAGGGACAGATTTAAACTAGACGTAAGAAAGAATTTCTTCACTATGAGAATTGTGAGACACTGGCACAGGGAAGCTGTGGCTGCCCCATCCCTGGAGGTGTTCAAGGCCAGGTTCCATGGTGCCTTGGGCAGCCTGGGCTGGTGGGATGTCCCTGCCCATGGCAGTGGTCCCTTCCAACTCAAACTATTCTATGATTCTAAAAAACATTTTTTTAAAATGAGAAAATTCCAAATGTAAATGCATGCATGAAAGCAGTCTTGCATGTCAATAAAATGCAATAAACAGCACCTGTTATAAACCACTAAAACATACTAAATGTTCTGTATATTTGAATGCTTTTCTTACTTTAATGGGACTGTCCAACCCTATGATTCTGCCCTTTCTACATCGAGCAGTGATTATTGACCTAAGGAGCTTAGCAGCCGCATGTATTTATCTCGCTCTCAGTACTGTATTTACTAACCTTGCTGTGGTCCCCTGTGCTGTTCCAGCACCATGCTCTGCCCATTCAGAGCCAGCCAGAGTCACTCTGCATCCCATGGAGCTAAGACAGTTTCTGGTTGGAGCAAAATTCCAAATCAGCTAGAAGACAGCAGCCTACAGACAAACAGGGCTGGAGGGAGCTACTTCGAGCTTTGTCTTTGTTAAAAATAATGAAGAGACAGACAGTCGTGTGGGTTCACAGCCACTAACACTACAGACACGTACCAGAGAGCGTCCACTGCTTGCTTATCCCATCGCTCTCACCAAAGAGGATGGCTTGCTGAAGAGCCACCTTTGTGCCAGTTCACTTGGCAAACACAGAATACATTTGCTGCTGTGTGTGAAGCAGGCATTAACTTCAATATGATAAGCATGTTAGTATGCTGTAAGGAAGGCAACTAAGAAATTTAAAGCAAGTGAGAGAGGAAGGCAACTAAGAAATGTAAAGCTAGTTAGAGTTCTTTTCAAAGTGCTTTTGAGTGATTTAGGCTTGAAATGAGTAACTTGAAAGCACCCTAATCCTTAGTTAATAATTTACATGTGAATAAAGCTGAAGAAATGCCTGAGATTCCAGCTACTTCATTTGATTGCCTCCTGTTTACACACTGTGGAGCTCTTTCAAGGAGTACAAGATGTTTGTCATTTGGGTTCCCTGGGATGTTGACGTATTTTCCAAGGCTGATGGAATGCATTTGCATGTTTTGCCCTACAGAATTGTATGGGTATAACTTGTTTTGACATCTACATGTGAGTTCCATATTACCCTTTAGACTGCTGTTGTAAATGTTGCTTTTAGTTATTGAAAATGGCTTCCTTCCTGCCGGGCAGACAGCATTCAAATTTTCCAATTGTGATTTTTTTTTTGTGTACACATAGGGTTTTGAACTGTTCTTAGAAGATTAAGGAATGGTTTTCCTTTGAATACTCAGGATGCAGACAGAAGGCTCTGATGCTACTGGCTGGAATTCCTTCGAGAGAGAAAACTGCTCCTTCACAGAGCATTTTGTAAAAGCATTTTTAAGCAAATGTGCAAATACATGTTGCATTCAACACAATCTCCTTATCCAATCTATTCCAGCAGTTTAGTTTTATTTTGCTTGCAGGTCATAAATTGCAGAATGTAATCATTTTGTAGATGGGTCTAGCTAGGATTGTGGGATCTTATGAAAAGTGTTCTGTTTTGTGAGATCAAAGTCTTGGTATCTGAACAGAAATAAGTCACATTGAAATTCAGCTGAGACAGTGAAGTTGTCACCATTAACGTTTGTGTCTGTATTGCACGCTGCAGAAGGCAGAACACATTTTCCTCACAGAATTGTTATGCTTTTAAGTATTTTCCTTAGGTCATGGTTGATTAAAGATAGCTTCCAGCTTTGGCTCTGCGAAGTACATGCAACATTATATAGCCAAAGCAGACTGAAAAGTCTAGTTGGCCCCTTTGAATCCTCTTGCCCTATCCAAGTGCACATTGCGGGTTTACACAGGGGGATTCAGTTGCCTAAATGTATGTACTAACTGCCATTTTCAAAGCCCTACAATAGCCAGCCTGGCATCTAGCTGGAGCTCCAGAAGGGCACAGATCTCTAGTAGGGATTATGTTGTATCTGCCAGCTTCATGCTTGGGTCCTCAATTAGATTCCATACAGAAGAAACATTAAAAATTTCCCAAGGACATTTTTTTTAATTCTGAAGCCCCCAAACCTTAGGATATGTGTGCTTGGTAGGCTCTTCTCCAGGATGGCAGGTTGGCAGAGGTAGTAAAATGTCTGCACTGCCTTGAGGTATCCCCAGAACTCTGGGCTGCCTGCTTCACCCTCACCAGAGTTCATCAAGCTGTGGTGAGGGCTTGGAGAGGGAAAGCCCTCTTCCATGTTCCTTCTCCCACAGCCACAGAAAAGGAAATCCAAATTATTGTCCTCTGTCACTCGCAGCTCCCTGCACTTCCCAGTGCAGAAATAAGTGGCCCCAGCCATGGCCCCACCATACTTTGGCTGGGAAGCTAAGTTCAATTTTATCTGTAGTGCTGGGAAATGTTGCTGCAGCATACTGAAAGTATGGCAGTTACTCTGTACAGCCTTACATGGCTGTACTATTTTGAGGGACCACGGTAGCCTCTGTGCAAGACAGAATCATAGAATCAGAATTGCCAGGTTGGAAAAGGCCTCTTGGATCATCAAGTCCAACCATTCCTATCAGCCACTAAACCATGTCCCTGAGCACCTCGTCTACCTGTCATATAAACACTTCCCTGGGCAGACGCTGCCAGTACCCAATGACGCTTTCTGTGAAAAAAAAATTCCTAAAGTCTGGCCTAAACCTCCCCTGGTGCAGCCTGAAGCCATTCCCTCTTGTCCTGTCCCCTGTCACTTGGGAGAAGAGGCCAGCTCCCTCCTCTCCACAACCTCCCTTCAGGTAGTTGTAGAGAGCAATAATGTCTCCTCTCAGCCTCCTCTTCTCCAGGCTAAACACCCCCAGCTCTCCCAGCTCCTCCTCATAGGGCCTGTTCTCCAGCCCCTTCACCAGCTTTGTTGCTCTTCTCTGGACTCACTCCAGAGCCTCAACATCCTTCTTGTG
>WAAB01023986.1:0-27491 GCA_013389865.1 Piaya cayana | reverse complement strand
AATGACCCTTTCTGTGAAAAACTTCCTCCTGATTTCTAGCCTAAATCTCCCCTGGTGGAGCTTGAGGCCATTCCCCCTTTGTCCTGTCCCCTGTCACTTGGGAGAAGAGGCCAGCTCCCTCCTCTCCACAACCTCCTTTCAGGTAGTTGTAGAGAGCAGTGAGGTCTCCTCTCAGCCTCCTCTTCTCCAGGCTAAACAACCCCAGCTCTCTCAGTCGCTCCTCATAAGGCCTGTTCTCCAGCCCCTTCACCAGCTTTGTTGCTCTTCTCTGGAGTTGCTCCAGAGCCTCAACAACAATTTTGGTAGCCTTTAAGGCTGTCCTGCACTGTGTCGTGCTGTGGAATCAAAATTTTGCAGAGAATCACATCTCTGATATCTTAATCCAAAACACTGGACCTCAGCTCTGATCATAACTGTATCTTTGGCCTTACTCTGTCTGTATGTGCTGTGGCCAGGTTCTGAATGTGAACATTAATTTGCCGATAGGCCTGATTCGGGACACTGTTGCTTGAGAGGTAAATGAAGAACCAGTAAAAAGTATATAATGAGCATATATGAGATGCATATATGTATCCTCCGTTCATGTAATTTCTCTCTGTCTCACTCTTTTGCAGACAGGACTGGATGGGTCATCACCGAGACCTACACCCACCCGCATTCCTGTGTCAAAAGGTATGAAAGCAGGAAAGCCAGTAGTGGCAGCCCCAGGAGCAGGAAATGTGACAAAATTCGAGCCTCGTGCCGAGACTCAGTCTATGAAAATAGAACTGAAGAAATCTTCAGCCAGCAGCGCTGCATCCCTGGGCGGGGGTCAGGGCTGATGGCAGTGGCTCAGGGGGTATGTTCTGCAGGTTTTACTGCTACCATGAAGTCAGCCCCTTGTCTGTGTAGTTGCTCACATTTGCCTGTACTAATGAAATTAGCTGTCACTTACAACAAACTAATAACTGTGTGCATTCACTACTTAAAAATAACAACAACCTTTTGTTTTCTTACTGAAGTTTAAAAAAGCAAAAAAAAAAGAAGGCCACTAAAAAGGCACTTGTAGGCCAGGAAGATTTTCATCCTTGGAAGTGAGAATGAGGCAACTGCGCTAGTTTATTAATCTGGTTCAGGAGTTCTTAATGATAGATTTGGTCACTTTTTAATAGATTGAAGGAAGTTTGGTCACTTTTACTAGATTGTCTTCCACTTTAATGGATCAATTTCTACCTCTGCTACTGCATGGGGCACTTTTTTTCTGCCTGTGATTACATTATCAAGATGCTACATTTCCTAGGGAAGCAGTGCCAGGAGACAGAACGCTTGAGGTGGTGTTTTAATGAAAACTAGTACCTCAGGTGTGGGAGGGAGGGGAAGAGAGAAAGGATTGGCGCCATGTTTCTTAGCAGTGAGTGAGCTCCTTTCTCAAGGCAGTTACAAAATTCAAGGATGTAGGGAAGTTGCACAACATTTGGCAGCAGCAGTGCTAAGCAGCAGCTTATTTCTTTCAAAGGAGGGTTAACACTTGTGGACAGTACTTACAACCAGGTCCCTGACTTACACACTCTAGGATACTGCCAGCTCCGTGCTGGGAATAAGGCAAGTAAGCCAAAAGGTGTCTAGTCTTTAGAAAAAGTTTGAGAAACAGTAATCTGGCTAAAATCAATACAGACCATTTGTGCCTGCTCCAAATACCCCTAAAGGCTATGAAGCAAGTCACTCCATTGATTTCACTAGGCTTTCAATTTTCCTGATTGGATTAACTTGTGTTATATTTAAACCTTAGTGGACAAGCATCCTTGTGTCCCAGAGGGGAAGTCAACACAAACTACATGTGGCAGAAATTGTTGTCTGAAGACACAGCTCAGTGATAGATAGGGTTTGGTATGGAAATTACTCTCCGTTCTCAGAAATATTTTGTCTTTAATATGTATCACCTCACAATACCATTGTTTTTCCTTCCCTCTTTGTGATTTCTTCATCTCTGTGTTTGCATTTTTAAGCATGTTGTAAGGAGTTGTTGCAGCATGGAAATGGTGTGGAGGCTGGTGATCATTGTGATTGTTTATTTAATAACAGTAAAGTTATTAAAGGGCATTTCCATTAGGTGGTCAATTTCCAAAGAAGAAAGTCACAACCAAAACAAACAGGACAGACTGATAATGTTTTAATGTTGTATCTAATACCTCAACCACCACAGCAAGCTAAAAAGAACCCAGTAGTTATGAATAGCTTTCAGAGGGGGAGGCAGGAAGACCACTAATAAATAATAAATAGAATTCACAGAAAAGAAAATGCACCAGTGGGTGAAATATTATATGGATTTCAGTCTGGGAGAGAAGATTTGATGGAAGAAGCTCCCACAGATGGTCAATAGAATTATATTCAGTCCAAGCAATGTTTAGTCTTCAGTCTGCACTTTGCATTGCTCTCCAATTTAAGATCCAGGTATGGCTGTTATTCCAGAGTAAAGCTGGCATTTTGTTACTTACATGAAGGGCATTTTGTCTGTGGTATAAAAGCTGTTGCCACATCAGAAAAGAAATAGATTTCAAGTATTACATGTGCAGCATCTGCAGTGCCTATTAATTTTATGGTTCTGGTTCCTATGGCATCTGAAAATCAGGTTCTTATTAGTAGCATTTTGCATAACACTCAATTCCCAATATTTCAGATAAAACTTGGGAACTGGAATCAGCAAACATTGTGAGTTACTATGCCAGAAATACATTAGATCCTCTCAACTAATAATTATCACTTAAATGCCTTAATTTGTCAATAAATTGTTCCTAAAATCTTACTGTTCTTATTGTAATGTAGATGTTTTAGTAGATGTTTGAAGAAAACACATTATTAAGAGATTTTTTTTTCACTGGATACTCAGTATAAATACAGGCACTGAAGCAGGTCTTCAGGTTAAAACAGTCACTTAAATAATATTGCAAACATGAGCCCCAAGTTAATGTGACTAGATATGGTGATGAACTACAGCTGCCTTAAGCCTTCCTTTCCAGATCTTTGTTTCAAAGAAACTTAGATTCTTAGTTAACTGTTGCATTTACCTGAAGAAACAAGCCAGCCTTACAGGACCTAAAATCCAGGACACATGGATTAGAAGAACTGAACCAGAACTGCAGCTGGGGATTACTCTTGTAGAGTCAGTAAGATTTTGTGAGATGGACTTGAGAAATTCCAGACAGGTCAGGGTGAGGTTCCTATTATTTTTCCTGGGGGCAGCACAACAAAAAGGAACTTTTGCTCCATAGCAGAAGCCTAAAACGTTGGGATGAGGCAACTGGTTTTAACAATAGCTAAAAGTAGGTATTTAATTGTACTCATCGTGTTTAAGATGTTTTAATTGATCTGAGATTCTTGTTTCTTAAAGGTAGAAGGGTAAGATGAAGAAAAAAGAAAGCCTGTAGTTCAGAAGTCTTAAAAGTTGAAGTATAAATATTTTTATTAAATTTGAATTTCCTCTGAATGTGAAGACAGTTATGTTTAGTGACTACAGGAAGATCCTCCATTCAGTAGGTTGGCTCCAGAAGGCAATTTAAACAACCAAGTCTAAAGATGGTGCCTAAGCCCCAGAGGCATCCTGAAGACTTTCCTGAAGTTCTTTCATTGTACTTGTCTAATCTGTTTTTCAGTCGTGACTTAACTAGCACTGCAGCTTCTGAACCTGAGATCCATAATCCAGGTATTCTTGTATTTCCTCTAAGGGCTTTGAGTCAAGCCACAATTTCATGGTCACTCAAAGTCAGGATGTAACTCCAGACTGGAGTCAAAAGCTGTAGTCTTCTCTCTGTCACCTCCAGACATGAAACCTACTCACCTTCATGTGGTTCCCTTGAGCCGGCACAAGTGTTTGAACCTAACTGGGGAACTGATCTGAACTAAAAGGAATCTGTCAGAAAGCACAAATGTTAGCTTTAACATAGCTTAGTTCCAGGCTCTCAGGACAGAAAAAAGAGAGAAGGAAGGTGTAGGAAACCAGGAGTTGTTTTAAAGTGAATCATGAATGTCTTCTAGTAGATCAAATACCACACAAATGTAGGGGCAGTGCTGCTTACTTTACAAAGATTTTGATTGAAACCTTTCCTCAAAGCTAGGAGTCAGGTCCCTCCTCTCTGAGAGGAGGCTCAAACCCATACCAGCTCCAGCCAGTTTCACCAATGACAGACAGTTGAGGGGGACGGAGGTGGCTTTCTCATTCCCTCCTGTAAAGGCTGTGCCATTCTGCATGGAGGGCTTCAGTATTCACTGAGCAGAAACAACAGAGTGGTTGAGTGGTCAGCTTACTGAATTAGGAAGAAGGAGTCCCCACGATTCTGGTCTCTTTTCCAAAGGCAGCCTTAGAGCCTGTCCTTTTCAAAAGAAGGCTTATAAGATGAAGTGTCTCTGTTCATCCATCCCTCTATCTGTCCTTCGTTGAATACCACCGAACACATCAACCAATTTCAACCAACCTGACAAAGCAATAGGGGTCTCCAGAACAAGTTCTTCCAGTTTAATGAAAAGTGTGACAGAGAAGAGGAGCAAGACCTTAGCAGTGCCCCACTGTGTGGAAGAATGTAGGATGAGCTCACCTTCATACAACATCAAAGAATGAACACAAGAGTGTGATATCAGGAACACCACAAGGACAAGCTTTGTTCAAACCTGGGAATTTACTTGGCAACAAAGAATCAGACTGAGACACCAATCCACGGGAAAACATTAGGGCCTTTATTTAAGAGCTTCTTGTGTATACTGTGTTACTGGATAACAATACAGGAACCAAACCTTTCTCTGCCCAGGTGATTGTCTAGAATGGCTCATCCTCATGTTTTCTCTTTCTTTGTGTTGACTTTTTCTTTTAATGAAGTGAAACAGTTTCAGTAGCAAAATGCACTCCACTCAGAGTAATAATGATAGTTACAGTGCTTTAACAGGAACCGGGCTGGATGTGTAC
Source organism: Piaya cayana (assembly GCA_013389865.1). Lineage (NCBI taxonomy): Eukaryota > Metazoa > Chordata > Aves > Cuculiformes > Coccyzidae > Piaya > Piaya cayana. The sequence continues at coordinate 22,558 of WAAB01023986.1, read as the reverse complement.
CAATCTTTGTAATTTTGGTAGGATTCGATGTTAGCTGGAGAGACACCTTGTTCCTGACTGTGCAGCCATATAAGCAGTTGCAATAACCCAAGCTTGGCAGTGGGAACAAGGCTGAGGACAGCAATAAGGTGGAAAGGGGGAAGAACAGGGAAAGGGCCAACCCATTCACAAGCAACACACAGGGACTGAGAAGGTGCACCTTCAGTTCTGTAACTTTATATTTTGTTCCTAAGCTTTCCACTGTGTTCCCTAGAAAAGATCCAGTCACGGTCACCTCAGTGACTGTTCCATTACACAGTAGTATTGCGAACAGAGTCATTAGCAGAGCAATACATTTGAGTAAGTGCAACTGAATATGAGGAGCATAGAACTTTATCCCTAATGCCTGAGGGATTTCTCTCAGATCAGTAAACTTGCTAAGTAAATAATAGAAGAACAGATTTTTGGTTTTTTCACCTTTTTTTTTAACTTTTGTGACACTCATTAGTGCAATTTTTCAAAAAACACTTTCTGAGTCTTCTGGATATGCATGGTTCAATATTTAAACCTCAAACCACTTGCAGCACATAGCAATTAGCATCATACTAACATGCTCATTCGTGCCATTTTTACACCAAGTCACATGTTACTGCCTGAAATATGTTACACACGTTATAAAACATGCCTCGTGTTGACAGAAAATTCAGTGATTCTGATCAAATGTGGAAAAGCATGTCTTTAATGAGAGAAAGCTACTGTACTGCTGGGTTTCAGGTGCCTGACATAAGCTGCAACAGTCAGGACAATTTGCAGACCAATTATATCCCATCACACATCAGTGGCTGATTTCATTGAGCTGCTTTGAAGCCTGTAGTTTGCTGGCAAGAGTTTCTATGAGCTCATCTTTTGAACTTGTTTTCATTTAAGGGAATGTTTTTCTCCCCTGCATCAGTGCGAGTTACCCTATTTCCTGTAATTTTGCCTAAGCTCTCTCAGGTAGAACTATATGCCACATTTCTTATTACAGACATTACCTTCACTTTGAATATTTTTACTCCCTTCACACTGCTCGTACTTGGCTTTTTGGAAGATGCAGTCAGGGTTAACTCCTCTCAGATATAGAGCTATCAGCTCTGAGAGTCAGGTATAAAACACTCAGGTATGAATGGTTCTCCACTTTATAATCTTTCTTCAAGAGGATTTTAAAAATAGAAATACTGATGTATGGTTCCTTTCTGTCACCTGGGCATGTGTTGTCTGTGGTACACACTGGGTTTTTTTGTATTATCTGGTGTTGTTTGTTTGTATATATTGTAAGATGAAATTAAACTCTCTATGTTAAAATGTCAGTTGATGTGTTTCATTATATGAACTGGTATTTGATAGTCAGCTATTAATGATGTGTTTCCCAGAGAAGTTTTTGACTTATATCAGCAGGACTGAAAGCAGAATCAACAGTTCTACAATAACTTTGGGTTTTTTTCTTAAAATTAGTTGTTTTGTTTAAGTGAATTGTTAGCTCCTTGAAATGTTTATATGTATAGCACTAGAAAAAAATTATGAAATCATATCTTACTGGTATAATCATATTTCTATAGAAGTTAGTCCTACAGAACTCTGACAAAATCTATTATAATTTTAGTTGAATAACTGCTTGGACATCTCTTTTACTAACTACAGTGTGTGTGTATAAATACATATATGTATTTATATGAACATTTTAAATACCAAGAAACCATTAGAAAAAACAGGCTTCATACACATGTGTATGACAAATGTATGAACAAATAGATAGTAGAAGTGGAAATTACTTGATTTTTTAAATTATTTCTCCTACTTTTTGCATAATTGCTGCATTTGGTCTGCAGAGAAAGACTCGTTCAGAAACATACTGTAGTTTTTCTGTTCAAGCACGATATTCTTCTGCTACCCATTTAGTTTGCTGAATTTTATATCTAAACAGTATTTATCTATGATACACATAATGAATATTAAGAAAGAAAATGTTTCATATAGAGTTTGTGTACTCCCATTGAAGTTAATGGGGGAGTTCATCTGAGGTTACAATCAGATATTAAGTAAGTAAGTGCAATTTTTTACACTGTTATCTGAAAGAGCTAGAAGTGCAAGGTAAAATCTTACTGTAGTTTGTCATTCCTTCACGTTCATTGCTCAAATTCGGGAGAACAGGTGTACATGGATTGTTGGAAACATTTGTTAATGATAAATTATGTGGGAAAAACATACTTTTTATTTGGGAAATTCTATTATTTCATTTGCTATAGCACATGTTCTTGAAAGTTGCCTTAGCCCTGCTCGCTTTCCTGATTCACCAGGTATGAAAAGCATCACTGCAATCTGCCATCTAGCGGCAAAGCTCTGGCATTGGGAGGGCATCAAAATTCCTTTCCTGATTTCCTTTCCTCTTAGAACTTCATCAGACGAATTTCGAATACTATTTAGGAAGCAGATGAAGGCAGAATTCAATAAAAACATAAAAGGGAATAAATACATGATCAGTGTCATTTTGTGGGTAAATTTTGAAAAATCTTCAGCCTTTTAAGAGACGAAGGAACCTTTAGAAAGAAAACAAAAAATTTCAGTTAAGAAAATAAATGTTTCTAAAATATATTAGTCTATGTTTCTAGTTAGCACTGGTACAATTATATTATTTAAAATGCATAAAATACCCCTTTTCAAAGGAAAACATCATCAGTAGCTAAATTCTTATATTTGAAAAGTTGCTTGTAAGAACAGCGTATAGAGACAGAAGAACGGATGCCAAAGTCATTAGTATTTCAGCAGAGCCCAGAGATTAATCAGGATTGGGGATCTCCTATGTTAGGGCAATCTTAAACCCAGCCTTTCAAAGACAATGCCAACACTTAGTTTTGAATGCTGTCAAATAAATTTATCTCCATTAAAGTCAGTAGCAAAATTCAAGCCGACTTGCTGACTAAAACCAGCATAGATTTCTGTGACAAATTTAAATTAAAAATGAGAACTGACCTCATACCTCTTCCTAATCCTGATTTCAGAACTACCAGCAGGTTTATAGTGGATTTGCTCAGACAGGATACAAGAAACTCAGCTCCAAGTCCTCTGCCTGATGCAGGTGTGGGGCTGGAACCTTGGTATTCCTGTGGTTTAAGCCATTCAACTACATTACCTGGGGAGGTTTAGGAGGCTTACGCTGAACATTAGGAAAAACATTGTCATGCGAAGGGTCTTTGCACACTGGCAGAGGCTGCCCAGCAAGGTGGTTGAGTTACCTTCCCTGGAGGTGTTTAAGGCACGGGTGGACGAGATGCTGAGGGTCATGGTTTAGTGATTGATAGGAATGGTTGGACTCAGTGCTCCAGTGGGTCTCTTCCAACCTGGTCATTCTATGATTATTCTGTTTCCCCATGACAATTGAGTGATAGCCCTGACACTGAAGTGGAAGCCAAATTCTCCCGAGTTGTAACCTGGTACTAATTTAGTTTCCCTTTCTAACATGAGCCAGGACTGGTTTTATCAACCAGTGATGTGCAAGTAAGCCTGAGAGACATTTCTAGAAGAAAACTGCTTGGCGCTGCCATTGTAATTGTTCTTCTTTAAAGTAGCTTGTAATATATTTGCAGTGTCATGAAACCAAATGTTTTGCTCTCTTTTCTTTTAGAGAGTGTCATCATTCACCAGTTACGCATGAACTCTAGATGAGTTACCACCCCCACTATACGCTCTGTGTGCACTGCCCTCCTTGCCTGTTGGATGGATCACTGTACGAGCTTTCTACCATCAACACCAGGGTCACTTGTGCTACTGATTATTCATGGAAGTACTTATTCCTTCCATTAAGATTTTATATATATTTCTTGGTAGAGCTTTAAGAATGAAGGGCCTTGCTGATATTTTGAAAGTATATAGTCAGAGAGAGAGAAGCAGTCTTTCTGCCAGCTGAATTTCACTTCGGTTTGCAAAGACTAAGGCTCGTGCTTGATTTTGTTTGTTGCTTGCCATATAATTTATTTTTATAATACAGTTTGTAAAGTAACGGTCCCAAAGTTGCGATTCCTGTTGTCCATGGCAGATTTATTTGTAGAATACGCTGTTAAATTTGCTATTGGATATTTTTTGTAATAGCAAGAGTATGTAAAGAAAGAAAAATTTAACTTCAACAGTGATTTGTGTTTAAATGGAAAAATATTCAGCACATTGTTTTGCCACCATAAAATTCTGTGAGACTAAATACTATGAAGACTGCTGTATGGAATTTGTACTGTTGCAGAATATTTCTTGTACTGTGTGATGGGTTGGCTTAAAATTAAGTATTGAAGTCCAATGCCTTGAAATACAACCAGATTTACTCATTTTAAGCAATGTAAGCCAGTTTTTAAAGCTGTGATTTTTTTTTCTATATAATGTATGTTTTTACTTCTGCCTGTACCAAAACCCGTTGATTTTCATTACACTGTAACTAATAAATTTTCGCAACTATGCAAATGTAATCAAGTGTTTGAATTTTAACTCTTAATTTCTTACGGTTAACAGTACTCATAGATGATTTGTTTACAAGGAAAGAATCGATGGCTCTGGAAGTTCCTTTTTTGATATTTCACTGTGGTATCACAGTGATGTACAGAGTAAAACTGATTCAGATGTTAAGATATGGAGAGAAATCCATCACCAAGCCCCTAATGGCTTAATGGTTTCTAACCTTGTGCTTTCACTGCATTGGCAGAGGTGTCTAATTGCTATGATCAGAATATGCAGTCCTGGACTAGCAGGACTGTATAAATGAGATGCCATGCACTCTGCCATACCCTGAAGGGCACATTTTATAATGCTGGCTGTAGCTTTTCAAATAGCATCCAGAGAGTTCTGTGGCAGCTGTACTTGAAATGATTTTTGAATGAATTATATATAAAGCTGGATACAACCAAGGCAAAATCATTTCTTCTTGTACATTTCACAGTGAATTATTTTTAATCTAAGTCACTGGCACATATTTAAAATATTATGTATTTTTTTAAATTGCAGAAGCTACTGGGAAAAACTACTTTTTGGACAGGAAAATGGTGTTGCTTGTAGGAGATATATTGTGGGATGCCAGAAATAGCGCATTAACTCAGTGTCCCACAGAGATGAGGAGGTCAATTCATCTTTGAAGCTGTAATAACGCACTGCTGTGTAGTCAATTTGAACCTCATGGTTTAGTTTGCTTGCTACTCATAGGAGATGGGGTTTTTTTCTTCTAGATATGAGTTCTGCAGCAATACTGACATTGTAGAGAGGCGGGATATTCTGAGACATGTATAAACTTCCTTGTTGTTGATCTGCATTGTAAAATTAGCTAAAACAGTATGCTGAGTAATGAAAATAAATGCTGCTTATCCTTGCAAAACAGTAATTTTGTTGGTATAACTTATACTGGTACATACAGCTGGTATGTGCAGGTTTTGAGTGGTTTGGTTTTGTGCCTTAAGGCAGACAATATATGCTAATAGCATAGCTGTGTCAGTAGATCATACCTTAAAGCAAGTCCAACTTTTCAGACTAATACAGCTGAGGTGAATAAAGTTTAGTATGTGCCACATTTCAATTGACTGCGCAGTAGAATAAACATTGTAATGATCCAGATCTTCTGTTTTCCAAGCATTACTTGGGAATCAAAACCTATCCATGCTAAGAAATATGTTGAGCTCATCTGGAATGAAATCACTGGCTGTCTGAAAGTGACAGTGACATGCCTGAAATAAACTTCAGCTTTTAAATATGAGTAAAATATAAATAAAATCTGAAGTTGAGTCTAGATTTAAGAGGTCCCAATAAACATAGAAATTATTTTTCCTTGTCTAGATCTTAATATAAAACTGATCCAGTAGGAGTGTGTGTATAAGCTGTCCCTTTTTGGTTTATGATTCCTGAAAAAAACAGATAAACATTTACAGTTTTGCAAAATCACTACTGAAAGAGTGGTGAAGCATTGAAACAGGCTGACCAGGGAAGTAGAAAAGTCTCCATCACTGGAGATGTTCAAAGAAGGTGTATGTGNGATAAACATTTACAGTTTTGCAAATACATTACATTTTCAGCTTTGCAAAATAAAAGTTTGTTTAAAACACAAACACAGTTGTGGTGTATTCAAAATAATTTAGATTTTAAAATACTTCTGCTAAACTGTAGCTTTTGAAGGAGTAACACTGAGCTTAAAAGACCTGTGGAGATACACGCTATTTTGTCACTCATAATGGTTTATGCAGGTAGAATAATAAATTCTGATCTGACACCTGGCAAGCTGCTAAAGTATTTTATAGAAATGCCTGGAAGCTTAAAACTCATGTGTGCAAAGAGTGCATTTCATCTTCAATGAACTTATGTTCCTAGCCAATTTTTGTATTACCTAATTTGGATTTGAATATAAACCAAATTAGAAAAGAAAGTCCATTAGCCACATAAATAGCCAATATTTGGGAATTAGTATAGACTAGAGGTATGATTTATTTCTACAAGTACTGTAATTTTAAAAGAAGCAATCATGGAGAGCTTCCAGACTAAGACAATGTAGAAGCTACCTTGGGCTACAAGACACCAGTCTTTAAGCAACTGAAAACCAGTGAAGATCTCTTTTTTCTTTAAGATCTCTTGCTGACTAAAAAGTATTAAAAGTCTTGTGTTAGTATAATTATAGGTGATAAAATATGATGTTTCAATACAAAATACTTCAATTTCTAGAGAAAAACTCTACAGGCAACAAATTTTCATTTTTCCTCACTGTGAAACATAATTGGACACAAAGAGGAGATAAAACTGCCTGTTCTGTAGAACCATCTCCAACGTAGAAAACAAGATATAAAATGAAGGTTAACTGCCTTGAATGTTCCGGCTCCTACTGTGAATTGCCGGGCTTTATCTTTTCTTCTGAACAGAAACATTCAGGTTGAAAACTTCAAATTTAATGCTTTAAGTTAGGTAGATTTGCTCCCTGAAACAATCTATTTAGCAGGTAATGCATTCATTTTGTTTGCCTTGCCTGTTCTAAATATTAGTGGGTTTATCAGCATAAGCTTTTGCGTCTTTAGATTTTTAAAAGTATTGTTTACATCTTTCCTAGAAATAAGTAGACAGTGTGATAGGATAAGTGCCAGGAGACAACCATTCTGAGATCTTAATGGAACACAAATAAAAAGTAAATGCCAATTAATGGTATTTTAGAGTAAGTACAACACACCCATTTTTGTACAATTTTAAGATGCATTTTATACCCTCCAAATCAGACTTCAGTTTTCAATTTAAAATTTTGTAATTTTAGCATGTTTGCTTGGGTGGTCTGACACGTATTTGCTTCTTCCTTGCCTTAAAGGGTAATAAATGTAACACTGAGGCCTTGACAACGTAAGATGTCTGTGTACCAAGCATTGCTGTCAGTGCCTAATAAATCAGCTTGTCATTCCACAAATGAAATAGGAACACTATAAATGTATGTTTTTATTTTTTTTCCATACCCATTTGTCTTATATCTGCTCACAAACTAATGTGAAGTGCACTACACCACAGAGCACCTCACTGTAGAATTTCATAAACATGAAATTTGTTGGTTATACTTGCCAGGATATAAATGAATTTACCTTACTGTAAAGGTGTGGAATAATATCCAACCAAGAGTTTAGCTTACCAGTGAAAAAAGTAAACCAAGTATGTTGAAGTATTTATGCTAATATTCTTTATTTCTCTAAAGAATTGAAGTAATTGTGATTGCCTCCAGTTATGCTATGGAAGACGTAATTATTCTGGTAAAAATTAAGATCATGCTTCTAATCAACACAGCTGTTACAGTGCATGTGTAGGCCAAGCTTAAGATACATATAGCTAAAGATACAACTAGGTGAAAAGAGAGAGCTGTGAATGGCTAACAGTAGTGGATCTGATTTATGTGGTACTTAAAATAGCTTTTCTGTTTCACATCATGCAGAACGGTAAGCAGAAATTAGTTCAGACACCTCACTTCAGCTGTTGCTTTGTCAGAACTTGCCCTCACATCAGGCACCTTGTTAAATTTGTCCAGTTCCAGATCAGACAGAAGTTGATGTCACTGGGGTGAAGAGGAGAAAGTTCTCCTGTTCTCTCCTGTTTCCACATTTCCCAGATTTATCCTGTTCTTCTCTGGGTGTGGGTTTTTTTTTTTTTTTTTGGCAGGGGGTATGGCCGCATTAGTATATCATTTGATACAAATGGAGCAGCAGATGAGCACATAAAAGTTCAGGGCACTTAGCATCTCCATTGATCATCACCTGAGGTTTTCCTGGATGGGATTTAGTCTGGACCCTAGGCAAAACGTCTCCCCTTCAGGTCAGTTTGAAACTTTTTGAAGGAAAACTTTCACATCAACCTTTCTTTTCTTGACTGAGGTCCTCTTTCTTGTCAGTCCTCTCATACCTGGCAGCATGAGGTTTGTGAATTCCTGATACTGCTGATTCCTGACACCAGAGAAATTTCTTGCCATCTCACAGCACAGGTTTATGAGCACTGTTGTTCCCTTGGTATCCTAGGCTACACGTCACTGGATTTCTGTGAGGCTGAGGGAGTAAAAGTTACTGCAGCTGAAGCTGGTAATTGAAAACAAAAGATAATAATGAGAAGGGTGATAATGGGAACAAGGTGGGGTGACAGCAAAAGGTAGGGGCCACAAGATAATGGGAAGATTAAGAATGAGATATAGCTTTAGCAAAGATGCCACAAGGAATGAAATGAATTTTTGAACTCTAAATAATTATTTATATATCCAGGTAATTCTTGTGGTTTAGATGCTTAAGCTTTTTTGAAGATCTCCAGAGAAGAATGTTTCACCACCTCTCTAGGCAACCTGTTCCAGTGCTCTGTCACCCTCACAGTAAAGAAGTTTTTCCTCATGTTCAGATAGAACTTCCCATGTTCTAGTTTGTGCCTGTTGCCCCTTGCCCTGTCACTGGGCACTACTGAAAAGAGTCTGGCCCCATCCTCTTGATACCTGCCCCTTAGATATTAAAAACATTGATAAGCTTCCCTCTCAGTCTTCTCTTCTCCAAGTTAAACAGACCCAGGTCTCTCAGTGTTTCCTCATAAGACAGGTATTTCCGTCCCTTGTTCATCTTTGTATCCTTCCACTGGGCTCTCTTCAGTAGTTCCTTGATTTTTGTGACAGGAGAACAGGACAAGAGGAAATAGCCTCAAGTTGTGTCAGGACAGGTTTAGGTTGGATATTAGGAAAAAAATCACTACTGAAAGAGTGGTGAAGCATTGAAACAGGCTGACCAAGGAAGCAGAAAAGTCTCCATCACTGGAGATGTTCAAAGAAGGGACATGGTTTAGTAGGAATGGTGATGTTGGGCTTACCGTTGGAGCCAGAATCATAGAAACACTTGGGTTGGAAGGGACATTAAAGCCCATCCAGTTCCAGCCCCCCTGCCATGGGCAGGGACACATCCCATCAGATCAGACTGCTGAAGGTCCCATACAACTTGACCTTGAACACCTCCAGGGATGGGGCAGCCACAGTGCCGCACCATCCTCATTGTCAAGAATTTCTGCTTCATGTAAGTTAAGTATTCCCCCTTGTCCTTGTAAAAAGTCACTTCCCAGCTTCATATAGCCCCTTTCAGGTCCTGGAAGGCTGCAGTATGGTCTCCTGTGCTATTGAAAATGCAGGAAAACAAACTCTCTAAGACTCGTTTTTAAGTTTTAGAAAGCAAGCATCCTCTAATCGGGCCTGGGGCATGAATTGATCTTCAACAATCACATGCAGTGAGAGAAGAGGTGGTTACAGAATATATTCCCCACTTACATGTATAATTTTCCCCATAATCTATTTACTCTTATTACTTTCCAAGGGCTAATTTCAATGTGCTTATTAACTTCACAACAGTCAAATCTCTTGCTAGTTCGGAGCTTCAGCGCCAGTTCTCTGTCTGACTGTGCTCTTGAGACGAGGAGATTGCAGAGAGAGATGATGACAGAAGACATCACCTTCTTCTACCCCTCCCAGAACCTTCTTCCCCCGAGGCCGAACAGCCCCAACTCTCTCAGCCTGTCCTCATCGCTGAGGTGCTCCAGCCCTCCAACTTTAACGCGTCACCACTCCCATGAACCCAGTCAGAAGGAACCCCCGGGGCCTCCCAACGCCGACGCCCTCTGAGGGCGCATGGGCGGGGCTTCCGGGCACATAAGTGCCCCCTCCACTTCCTTCCCCCTCCATCCCGTAGCCCAGTTGCTTCCGGTCACGTGCCTCTCCGCTTCCGGGAGGGCACTCCGTAGGCAGCGGGTGAGGAGCGCGCCTTCCCGCCCCATATTACCGCACCCGAGTGCGCAGACGCGGGGGCTTCTGGTCACGTGTCCCCCTCCTTCTGCGCACGCGCAACCTCCCCCTCTTGTGTGTCTTCACAGCCCCTCCTCCCCACGCCCTCCGCACGCGTCCGGGAGAGGGCGGGGGCGCGGGGTCTACCGGTCACGTGCCCTGCCCGATTCTGCGCACGCGCAGCGGCGTCCGTACCGCCTTCCCCCGTCTCCCTCGTCTCCCCACCCAACCCTGCGCCGCAGAGAATGTGCGCATGCGCAATCGCTTCCGGTCACCTGTCCCCTCGTCGCTTCTGCGTACACACGGAGAGCCTCCGAGGGCGTCATCACCCGCGCGCCCATCGCTTTTCCTCCTTCCCCCCTCCCTTCCGGGGCTTCCGGTCGGGGGGCTTCCGGTCCGGTGAGGCGCGGGCCAGAGCGGTCGGCGGGGTCGCGCCATGGCGGTGAATTACAGCGCGAAAGAGGAGGCGGACGGGCACCCCTCGGGCGGCGTTGGGGTGCCGGGCGGAGGCGCGGTTGGGGGCAGCGGCGGCGGCGCCGTAAAGACTCGCAAACCCGATAACACAGCGTTCAAGCAGCAGCGGCTGCCGGCCTGGCAGCCCATACTGACGGCGGGGACGGTGCTGCCGGCCTTCTTCATCATCGGCCTCATCTTCATCCCCATCGGCATCGGCATCTTCGTCACCTCCAACAACATCCGCGAATACGAGGTGCGCGGGGCGGGGGGGCGCTCGAGGGGTCCTGGTGACCCCTAAAATGCGGACGAATGAACTCTCTAAGATTCGTTTTGGCGTTTTAGGAAGCGAACGTCCTTTATCAGGCCTGGGCAAAGCGAGGGAGTGATTCGTATTAGACATTAGGAAGAAGTTTTTCCATATGAGGGTGGGGAGGTGCTGGCACAGGTTGCCCAGGGAAGCTATGGCTGCCTCATCCCTGGAGGTGTTCAAGGCCAGGTTGGATGGGTACTTGGGCAGCCTGCTCTGATGGGAGGTGTCCCTGCCCATGGCAGGGGAGTTGGAACTGGATGATCTTTAAGGTCCTTTCCAACCCAAACTATTCTGTGATCTCCATCAATCCTGTGCAATGAGACAAGACCTGGGCACAGAATGCATTCCGCACTTATATGCTTATGTATCCATTTTCTCAGAAATATTTTGCATATAATTTTACCTTCCAAGGACTGATTTTAATGTTTTTATGAACTTCACAACAGTCAGATCTCTTTGCCGATTTGGAGCTGGCTCCAGCTCTGCCTGACTTTGCATTTGAGATAGAGAGAGACTGCAAACAGCAGTGGTTATATAAAAAATGCATTTATTCACTACAGATCATACTAAAGGCCAGACATTATCATTTCCATGAGAAAAAAATTGTAACATTTTCTGGAAAAACACAGTTTGAAAAAAGAAGCTGTAAAAAACATCCTCTTAGAGGGACATTCTGTCTGACTTTCAGAAAATACTATTACTCGAATGAAAACTTAATTCTACTTTAGCTTAAAGCAAAATATTCCATTTTTTTGTAATAGTAACTACTTTTTGTATGACTGAGCCTGGGCTGGCAGTGGCTGGCAACCCCAGAGGCCACTTGGAGGGCACCAGCCTGGGAAGGGCAAGCAGTGCTGGAATCTGCCTGGCTGTAGGCAGCAGCTCCTTCCTGTGGATCTACCAGTGTCCCTTCCTGCTGCACTCAGCGGGATGGACAGGTAGTTTCTATGCCGAGCAGACACCTTGTCCTGGCTGTTGCATCTTGGTTTAGCATGTGTGCTTTGTAAGAAGCCATCCAGCAATCACTCTGAATAGATATCGAGCTTACAGAGCATCCCTTGCGTAGACCACAGCCCTCCTGCCAACTTTGTCGGTGTTCCCCAGTGAATGAACACCCAAGAAATATGAGATGAGAGTGTTGGGGTTGTTCAGCTTGGAGAAGAGAAAACTCTGGAGAGACCTTGTTGCAGTCTTTTGATACTTACAGGGCGCTTATAAGAATGATGGGGGAAAACTTTTTAGCAGGGTCTGTAGCAGTAGGACAAGGGGTAATTGTTTTAAACTGAAAAGTTTATCTGATCTAGACTAGATAATAGGAAGACATTTTTTACATTGAGGGTGGTGAAACACTGGAACAGGTTGCCTAGAGAGGTGCTAGAAGCCCCATCCATGGAAACATTCATGGTCAGGTTGGATGGGGCTCTGAACAACCTGATCTGGTTGAAGTTTCCCTGCTCACTGCAGGGGATTGGGCTAGATGGTCCCTTCCAACCCAAACCATTTTTTTAATTCTGTCAAAGTTAATGTGTTAATTAACACAGCCCAATGCAAGTTTAGTTCTCAGTAGTACATGTGTGTTGTGTTTGAGATAGCTTGTGGCAATGGATTATAAAATTCTAAAGTAACTGTAATTTCAGGACAAAACTCTGTGGTGAATATGCGCTGTAATTCTTAGATGCACTGCTGATTTAATGTTCAAAGCAAACTCGGAAGCAAAGCTTGAAGAGTGTGGCTTTTTCTAATTACACTTACAAACCCCAAGTCATTTACATGTGATGATTCTCCACACCTCTATTGTGAAAAGTTGCTGAGCCTTAACCAAAACCTAAAACCTAATTCAGTTTGCTAACAGAATTACTTTGTGTTCTAAAGAAACAAAAGGGCTTGGGGGCAACCTGGAAATGCAGGTTGACAACTAGCATCAGTGAGCTAATGAGACTGAAATTGATTGTAGGAAAAAAAAGCATAGTTTTTTTTGTTGGATTTTTATATTGGAGAATATGAATTTTCGTGGATAATATCATTCCAGCTATCAGAGTAAACTGTCATTTTCAAATAAGTAGTGTTCAAGACAGGGGCTTGGCTAGTGGTAGCAATGTGGTAATGAAACCTGATAAACTAAAGAAATGCTGAGGCAAATAGTAATGGGTTCTTGACACAGTAAACAGTAATGGGGGATGAGTGGGGTGGGGGCCTCTGAGGAGGGGGAGGGGGGCCGGAGCACTGGGCTGAGGTTCTTGGTGATTGGGAAGGGGTCCCTGGGTCCCTCACCACAAGAAGGATGTTGAGGCTCTGGAGTGAGTCTGGAGAAGAGCAACAAAGCTGGTGAAGGGGCTGGAGAAAAAAATCTTGCAAGGAGTGGATGAGGGGGCTGGGGTTGTTTAGCCGGGAGAAGAGGAGGCTGTGGGAAGGCCTCATTGCTCTCTCCAGCTACCTGAAAGGAGGTTGTAGAGAGAAGGGAGCTGGCCTCTTCTCCCAAGTGACAGGGGACAGGACAAGAGGGAATGGCCTCAAGCTCTGCCAGGGGAAGTTTAGGCTGAACATTAGGGAAAAAAACTTTTCACAGAAAGGGTCATTGGGCAGTGGCACAGGCTGCCCATGAGGTGTTTAAAGGATGGAGGCGGGGGGGAAAGGATGGGTGGACAGGGTGCTGAGAGTCATGATTTAGTTGTTGATGGGAATGGTTGGACTGGATGATCCGGTGGGTTTTTTTCCAACCTGGTGATTCTGTGATTCTTTGGGTTCATGTTTTCATATTTCTGTTAAAATGCAAATGATGTTATAAGAAAACTTAAGGTTCACTTTCCTTTTATGTTAAGTACTAAAATTCAAGTCAAGGAGAAAAGCAGAAGTGAAAAAAAGCAAAGCTGAAGCCTTTCTTACAGTATCCCAATGTTGTGTGTAAACGTATGTTTGAAAAGCAATTGTTTCCTGTGTCAAGGTTTGAGGACATGCAGAATGTCTGAAAATGAACACACATACTTCAGGGGACATTGCCAAGTTGTAATAGGTGTGCAGACTTCTAGATTTCCAAGTTATAGTCATACAATAGGTACATACAGTCACATTTTCAACTGGATACTTAGTGGAGAGAAGTGAAAAACCAAAACCTTGGAAACTCTGATTTTTTTGACAACTACATTTAAAATAGCCTGTTCTATAGTAAAGTGAAACAAAATTTTGGATCGTAATGGTTGCAAGGTAAATATAGTAGGGTAAGTATATCTCCATTTTTTAATTATAACTGGCTCTGCATTGGTCTAGAAGGACGGGAAATGCATCAGAGTTTCATGAGTCCAGAAACATAAGTGACTCCTTGTAACTAAATTTTTGCAATATGAATATACAGAATTTTTATGTACTGTTGTTGCTTAGCAGCTCAGTCATGTACTCCTGAAAAGTTCCAGTCAGAGCCAAAGACTAGATGTTCCCATATGAAAATGTACTGAGAGCATGACTGATGCTCTGCTGTGCAGTCAGACTGCGTATGTAAAGCAGTAATAGCTATTTGTATTTGAAAAATGGTTGGCAGGTGCTGGCCTTCCACCCTTTCTAATTTCAAGACATTCAAGATTGGGAATGGTTTTGGTTGATTGGTTTACTCTGTGGGTTCAGACTTGTATCAGTCACTTCACATGAAGCTCTCCCAAGTTGGATTGTTAGGCTTTCATGAGGACAGGAGGGGCAGAGTTCTTGGCTTCTGAGAGTGTGATCAGACAGTCAGAGTACACTGGTAAGACTGGGGAAACCTTGTTTCTGTTCTCTCATCCTAAGGGCAGCTGAATTTTTTTTTTTTGGAAAAAAAATGTTTAAACCCAAAAAATCTTTACAGTTGCAGCACTGAAATGTAGATTGAAGCATTTCATGGGCAAACATTTGTGCTCTTGACACCACTGAGGGATGCACTATAAGACTGCCATCCCCTGTATGCTTCGCTGAGATATATCCCTGCTTTGTATGCTGGCTTTTGTTAGTAACCTCCAAATGTTATTCACAATTAGTTGTAAATTTAGCTCTGGGAGACAAGACACCCAGAAGCTAGGTGCAGTGACTAAGCTCTTTTGAAAGTGTAACTGAGGGAGGAAGCAGACGTAGTTATTTACTCCCACTTCCTAGTTTATAGCATACTTGTTAAGTATGTATGCGTGTGTATATCTGCCTGTAAATGTAGCATTTTGGAATCGAATAGGATGTATAATTTGTGTCCCTCAAATACATATTTATGCATAGTTCAAATCACTCTTTCCTGGGACTCGATATTGCAGCCATTAGTAGCTCTGCGAATGGTGCTTTTGTCATACAGGTGCAAAGAGTGAGCAACAAAATGTAGGTTTTCCATTGATTTCCTTTATAAGCTCTCTTGAACTTAAATGTAGATGATATCCAGCAGTTAAGTGCACTAGCATTATAGGATTGTTTTTGTGTTGGTTCTTCTCTAGTATTTTCTCACTGTTTCGAAGGGTATAAACAGCCCTTTATCTTGGGTCCATCATGAAAAATAGCTCATTTGTGTGGCAGTTGAGAATTAAGTGTGTAAATATGTATTTTTGCCCTGTTATTAAAGGAAGAAGCATTGATGGAGGATGTGACAATGTGATAAAAAAATGAGGAATATCCAAAACATTAACTGTGTAGGAAAGAGATCTTTGTGCTGTAACTGCTGCTGTGAAATGCATAATCATAGTTAAAAAGACAGATAGACTTTAAGGCATTAATAGGAATGAGGAACTACAAGTAGATTGTTTTGCAAAGTGTATTGCATACATCTTCGGCNAGGCATTAATAGGAATGAGGAACTGCAAGTAGATTGTTATTGCATACATCTTCGGTGTTGTGAGCAGTTCCAGTAACACCACGTCAAAAATGATACGGAACTTAATAAATCATACAGAGAGAGATAGAAAGAAGGACCAGAGTTACGGGATGCCTTTTATGCAAGAAGTGGCCAGGCAGTGTAGGATAATGACATGACAGTGTATGAAGTGTCCAAAATCACAAATGGTTTGGAGAACGTGTATGTACAGTAGCTATGTTATTTCTGTCCTGCAAAATCATAAATCAACTGAGAAGGACTCAACAACCTGAGAAAGCACTGGTGCCAGATAGCTTGGATGTACCCAAGCTCCTTAGATCAGCAGTTGTTGGGAACAGCTGACTCTGCGTAGGTTCGTAATCCTCAGCTGCTGGCTGATCCCATGGGACATAACAGTGGGTCTGTGGATTCCTGTCATGAACCCCCAACTCAGTCCTTCAGTTCTCATAGTCTTTGTTTTCTTGTTCTGTTGAGAGATGAAGACAGATATCTTTATCCCTTTAAAGTTCAGCTATCTGTTGATATAGCCTGGAAATGTCAGTGCAGAAAAAACCCACTTGTGTTTGCATCTACTGTACAGGAAAGCTCTTGGATAGCTTTGAAGCTGCTGTCAGTGGTCAAAAGCAAGGTTCTGTCTCAATATACATCAGTTTCATGCTCCATAGGTTTTAGCCAATTATAATTTAAGTGAAGTATTTAGGTCTTTTGCAACTTTAAAGTATTTGAGTTTTGTTCTTCATTTAAAACATCTCCCCACGCTAAAGAACTAGCTCAGGATCTGGAGTTTAAGTTCTTTCAGAAGGCAATGATTGCTGAAATTTACTTTAGCAGGGGGAAAAAAACCCCACCAGCTTAGCCTTGAATAAATGAGATGTGTTGTTCATTGAGAGCAATGGTATGGTCTGTCTGCTGTAGTGAAACAGAACTGTTCAGGACTGCTGCAGTAGTGCTATTTCGAGATCAGCATAAACTCAATATTTTGGTCAGTAAAGGAAACAAAGATTGTGTGATCCTCTTTCTGCCAGCTAATAGCTTCTGAAGCTGAGTTGTTTCAGACAGGCTCATTAGGATGTAGGTCTCATCTCTCAGAAATCTGGCTAAAAATGCTGAGGGAAGGCTGCTACTTGATCACCTTGAACATCCAGAGGAAAATTGGCTTTAGTTGTTTCCTGAACCCTGAAACTGCATGTTTGTTTTCAGTAACCTTAATACAGGTATTAGGATAGATATTAAATCACTCTAATTCTTGATAATGCATTTCACTACAAGCAGAAATCAGGGCAAAACAGCAGCAGCATTTCACAAAACTATATAGATATTGTAGCTTAAATGACACTGCTGTTAAAACAGTTTGTTGCCATAATTTGGTATACACTGCACCGATCTGAATCTAAATTCTAAATAGGAAGTTGATGTTAAGTGTAGAAATACATCATTTATAGGCAGATGGAAGCTTTCTCCTGCTGCACTTGGAGCTGGACTGCTAAGCCGAAATTAATTATTTCCTGCCACGCACATGCTGGAGCTGTACGTGAGAGAAAGCTGATGTGGTCAAGGGACTTGAGGTGGCTTGGGCTGTAGAGTGAGCTGATGGCTGCTAAGAATACATTATGCATACTGCCCAGGTAGCCTGTATATACAGGTTTAAAATACTGGCATGTTTTGAGCTACGCTGTTAATAATGGGTAATAATTGTATAAGCCAGATAAACACTGATCACCTTCCACACCAGTATGCTCATCTTCCCTGTTTTAGGAAACTTCTTGGGCATGACATGATTTTATTCTTTTTTAAACAAAATTTTAAATCTTTTGACTAAGGGCTAAAAATGGTCAGGAAAGCAAGTTTTCTAATGCAGATCTTTTTTATTGTGTATCTAGGCCTTTTTAAAAAAAATACTTTCTGGAAGGTGTGTAAAAGCTCAGGTCTGCTTGTCATAGTGTTTATGTTGTCTGGAGTATTTACTGTTGGGGATTTAGTCTGGGGTTCTCTTTTGTTTATTTTGGATTTTTTTTGTTTTGTTTTCATCCAGCAGTAATGCCCACCTCAGAGTTACATTCTATTTCATCCTCAAACAAGGTTATAGACAGAATCACAACATCATTTAGGTTGTTAGGGACCTCTTGAGATCATCAGATAGGCCAGAGTGGGCTTTCAGAGTTGATGTGTAATAACATTTTGAAATAAATACCATGTCAATTCTCTGGCTTATTGATCCATTTGCTTTACTCTCCCATTGTAAGTTAATGACTTTCTTTTTCTTTTTCTGTTATAGATTGACTATACAGGAACAGAGCCTTCTAGTCCTTGCAACAAGTGCTTAAATGTGTCCTGGGACAGCACACCCCCTTGTACTTGCACCATCAATTTCACACTGGAACATTCATTTGAGGTATGCTCCACTGTGTGCAAAGTCAAATTAGAACAGTTTATGTGGTTTATTTTGTAACTGATAGGAAAGTTGTATTACTTAAGTCTTTATTTTTTTCTTTCATTTTAAAAGATTATTTCTAATTTTCCTTTGAACTTGGATCTGACTTTTGTATGCCTTTCCAGTAGCAGGGATGAGATGATTTTAAACACCTTTGCTTATCTATAAATGTACAACATCAAATTCTTGTGTTCCACGCCTATAGACTTTGTGTTTCATAGCTGGCTAGTAGATCTGCTATCCCAGCATGATTTATAAAAGTTCCAAAAAGAGTTGGAAGTACCAGAGCTTTCTGACAAATTAGAGGCAAATAATGAGGTTTGTATGCTTGACATCAGACAAGATAGGTGTTGGGATTAGTGATGATGAATATCATTCTGATAGATTATGGCATGTTGATACTGTTTGACTGCAGGTTGCCAGCTTATATTCGGATAGTTCTAGGTATTCAGTGTGAAGAAAGGACTGAGGCTGCTACTTAATGAATGTTTCTGTAGAGTAAAAGCAGAGTTTAAGAGGTGAAAATTTAAGCTTTGTGTGAATTAAGTCTCCTCTTCCCCCATCTTCCTTCTTGTAGAGCAATGTATTCATGTATTACGGACTTTCCAACTTCTACCAAAACCATCGTCGTTATGTCAAATCTCGAGATGACAGCCAGCTAAATGGAGATAACAGTTCGCTACTTGTAGGTATTCGTGCTTGGTTATTAATAAGCAACTAACTTCTGATTGTTGCATAAATCACCACATAGCAGAGTATTTGGTTTAATAATAATGAGATACTAGAATTTTTGTGTACCAGAAGGCAACCAGAAGGAATTCGTATTTTGTTTACAGAAAATAACTGTAAAATACTGTGAAATTTCATGTCCATTTCATTACTTGGATAGCAATGCAGTACTCTAAGCACTTCTCAAATTTATATAGTTTTAAATGTCTTGTTGTCTTCAGTGAGTAGTAACTATCTGTGTCCGTTCTGTCCAAAGTTTCTATTCTTAGTATAAAATATTTGGTTACCTAGCACTTGATTTGGATATTGCAGCTAAGTGCATCCGTTTTTGTAGACTCTAGTTCAATAGTGAACGTCAGCGATATTGGAAAACACCAGTGCTGTACAGTTTGTTCAAGGTGCTGCATAATGTTTCGGGCCAGACCTCTCCTCTTCCTATGAGGAAATTGGAGGAGCAGAAATTTTTTCAAGGAGTGGAAATCCAGTAGGGTTCTTGCTCCAGAAGGAATAATTCTCCCTTTTTACCTATACACTTTAAAAAAGGGGAGAATTTTAGTAGGTTACATCTGATGACTGACATGGAGACTGGGGGGGGGGCACTTTTTCTCCTTGCACTTTTAGTATGATGTTGGAATCCCTGCAGCCTTTTGTGTTTTATGATATACTTCGGTTCTTATTATAGCTTTCTTTTCTATAACAGTGATAAATACTTAAAAAAACCCTTAATACAAGACTACTTAAGTACTTCATCTTGGAAAACTGTTTATATTAAAAGATAAGAGTTCTGATAGCTTCCAAGAAAAACCTTTTTTTTCATATGACCATGGTGAGATGTATTCTGACTTCATTCATGTTTTATTTAGATTTTATTTCTGCTTGTAAAATGAAAAAAATCAATCATGCTAACTAGTATTTAATGCTAAAGTATTTGTAAATAGCCTGACTTGTGAAAAGGTTATTTTTTGGTACATTTAAGATGTGCACGTTACTGAGGTACTTTAGTAAAAAGCAGGTTGGTTGGATAAAGTAGCACAGACTCATTTGCCTTTTTTCTTTCTGACTATCAGAACCCAAGTAAGGAATGTGAGCCTTATCGCACGAATGAGGACAAACCCATTGCTCCTTGTGGAGCTATTGCCAACAGTATGTTTAATGGTATGGTAACACAACTTTAAGTTCTCACTTAAGTGTTTTTGTGGTGCAGTGAAAGTTTCATGTTGCGTTGCAAATTGTTCTGACTAAAGTCAATGCAGACTTGTTTTGAATTAACACTTCTTAATTGTTCAGAATTTTGTGTTGTATGGCTGTTGCTTTTTTCAAAAATATGTGTGGACATATAGATATCATATATGTGTAATATGATGCTACCTAGTATACATTGATTTTTACAGAACAGCTTGTGATTGTGGCAGGCACGTAATAAATACTTTGCCCATTTTTTTGTTTTGTTTCTCTTAGAGGTAATTTTTTTACTGCCTTTCAGGGTCATCTTCTAAGTAAAGTTTCTCACTTTCTAATTTGATTTTCTCCTTAGATACATTGGAATTATACCGCATTGATAATGACACAAGGATCCCTATTACTTTGATTAAAAAAGGCATTGCATGGTGGACAGATAAAAATGTAAAGTTCAGGAATCCTACAGGAGATGGAAATAACTTAACTGCACTTTTCCAAGGTAAAAAAAAAAAGAGTGAAATTTTAAGAACAACAAAATGTTTCAAACACATTTTTATTCCAGTGAATTTTACTCAGCTAGGAGAATTTTAGTGAATTTGCTAATTAAAAATATTGTGGCTCTCTGAGGAAATCCAAGCTAAGGACTACTCTGCTACCTAGAAAGGTGGTCTTTAAATAGTGAAAGCTGCAAATTTCATGTGGAAGTGTTTGGTGTTACCTTGACTGTAATAATTGCTCTTATTAAAAATTTTTGATATTTTTCTCACCTTGAGAATACCTTAATATCTGCATCAGTGTCATGGTTTGACCCCAGCTGACTGCTTACTAACGCAGTGGAATGGAGGAGAGAATCAGAAGGGTAGAATTGAGAAGTCTTGTGGGTTGACATAAAGATAGTTTAATAATTAAAAAAAAACAACCCACATTGTAAGGAAAAAAACCAAACAGGAAAGAGAGAGGAAAATAAAACCCAAGAATTTTAAGTAATGCATCAGACAATTGCTTGCCACCATTGAGTTCTGAGCAGCGTCAGCCCTTGCCTGTCTCTGCATGCCCAGTTTTATTGCTGAGCACAATGTGATGTGGTAATGGAATATCCCTTTGGTCACTTGGGATCAGCTGTTGCGGCTCTGTCCCCTCCCAGTCTCCTGTGCTCCCCAAGCCTACTCGCTGGCAGGGTAAAGCAGTGTGAGCAGAAAAGGCCTTGAGGCTGTGTAAGCAATGCTCAACAATAAATAAAACATCATTGTGCTGTCAACACTGTNAAACAGATACCTTACCCTAATACAGTGTCGAAATGTATTTCCAATAAAATTAGCGAAAGCATTAGTGCGGCATCATCTAAAATACTGTACAGAATTTTATTTGCTCACAGTCCAAAAAGTGGTAGTCAAACTCTTTAACAAGTGAGCAGAGGAGCTGTCAACATAATGGAGATCTATCTCACTGAAGTAATCTTTTGAGGCAAGACTTCCTAACTATATAAATATATAGAGGAGGCATAATTGTTTAAACAAATTGACAGAACTGTCGTGGGAATAAATGGATATGAACTACTATTTAAGATGCAAAATAACTGGCAGCCCAGTTCTTGCAATATTACTCAGCCAACCTGTCGGTATGTGCTGTTTAGTTGATATGTTTTTTGTAATACTAGAATGAATTTTGATGAGCCAGTGTGTTAGTTATCTACTAAAAATATTTTATTATTCTTATTTGTTTTTAATTGTAGGCACAACAAAACCTGTGAACTGGCCCAAGCCAGTGTATATGCTGGACTCAGAGCCTGACAACAATGGTTTTATCAATGAAGATTTCATTGTGTGGATGCGTACTGCTGCTTTGCCAACGTTCCGAAAGCTGTATCGTCTCATTGAAAGGAAGAATAATTTACAACCTACTTTACAGGCTGGAAAATATTCTTTGGTTATTGCATACAGTATCCTTTGAAAAACTTTAGGAAACAGCTAAGGACCTTAGCTGGATTACATGGGTGTATATTTGGGCAAGTGTGAGCTCGCCATTTTTATTACCATCTTTGAAAAAAAGCTGGTATTGAGCTATGGCTGAAAACTGGTAGTGAGAATGGGGTAAAATAATTACCATCTAGTATGTGGCAAGTTTTTTTCTAAAATTAACTTGTGTATGACCTGTTGGAATGCAGAGTTAAGTTTAGTTTTTAAGCTTCATAAATGAAATTACTGGATTGGACATGTAGTCTTTAAGTGCAGTTTTACATGTAATATTCTTAAGCTATTTTGTAGTTCATATAAGACTACATTCTTATAAAACCACAATTTTAACCAGGGTAAATACATTTAGTTCGGTAAAAAAGAAACAAAACCAAAA
>WAAB01023983.1:16116-127478 GCA_013389865.1 Piaya cayana | reverse complement strand
GGCTTAGACTTCATTAACCCAGTTATTTATATATAAGATGAAAAAGGAAAAAAGTCAACAGACCTTTGCCAGGATGATCTAACAGAAGAGTTCCTTTATAATTTGAAAAAAAAAACCAAAACCAAAAACCACGAGGGAAGGTAAAATCTTCAAAATATTTGAAACAGCTTTGAAATGCTGGCAGGAGATAACTGACAAGGCCGGGGGATCTAGTGGTTTGCAAGGTTATGGGATGTAAAATCCTCTTGGCTACTATTACACTTTGATATGGTCAACAGGAAGGTTAAAGGTTTCTTCTTGTTTGCTCATTCCCTCTTCCTTCTGGGAACAGTTGCATCCCTTTTCTTGGCTTGATCAGTAGTGCTCTTCTGACCTCATGAGGCATTTTCCCAGGAATTAAAAGTCCCCTCCTTCTGTTCCCTGCCCTCCTGCATCCCATGGGATGGTGCTTCTCTCAGCAGTCTGACTAAATACTCCCCTCTGAAAATAAGGATGTTGCTTCAAGGTCTTTTCACTGGGATGGTATGATTTTCTCTTTGCCATGAGGAACCATTATTTATGATGGAGGATCTGCCAGGTGCTTGTGTCTGCTGTGCTTTTAAAGGCTTTACAGCTCTTCCTAAGCCTCTCAGGGGTTACTGGGTCAGCTGCAGCTTCTGCTTCCTGATGAATTCATTGGTTGGTTTCAATGCTAATGGTTCAAATCTGGTATAATGTACTAAGCCGGTGAAAGGCAGTGTGCTCTTCACTGCTTCCTTGTTGACACAAAACAGAAAAACTCTCACAGGTTGCTTGAATGAACATAGCTTTTTCACATAATGTCTTGGTGTTAAATTTTGTTGAGTTTAATACTGAACTTAATTTGATATTTAGGATAATAAAGGTAGCTTGTAGGCTCCCAATTCTTTTTCATACTGAATTTATATTTGTTAAGATTGTCATTTTACTGTCAAAACAAAGGAGTTCTCCAGTACTACCATTAAAAACTGTTTTCCCGTGACTTTTGACTTTTGATTATTTGCAAAGTGCAATTGACATTCGTGCTTTAAGAGCACTGTTTAAACTTGTTTTTACTTTTACCTGCTTACCTATCATCACAAAACTTAAGAGAAATTGCTGCGTGTAGTCTTCTACTCCCTCTGTCAATTGTACGTGAAAGACTGAAAACTTAGTGGGTGAAGAGGTCATAGTGTGTGGAATGTCTGCACAAGGCAAGCACGAGAGCATAGTCACACTCTCGCTGTCAGGTTGAGCTCTTTAGTTATCCCATCACTTGTAAAAAGCTAAAGGCAAGATCTACTGCTACTTCTACTACTGCTACTTTTCTCCATGAGCTGTGCTGTGATGCTGGGCAGTACTAGCTTACATGCTGGGGCTGCATCCAGTAGGCCAGCGAGGTTGGTCAGTGGCTACTCAAAGACAAGCAACAGAACAGCATCCCGTAAATTTCTATCCTAGCAGTCTTTCACAGTTTAAACTGTGTCTCTTCTTCTCTCTTCTTTGCCTTTTTATTTACTTGTTTGTCCTCTGTGACAGTTTTATCAATCCTCACAGTGTTTTAAATGTCACATTTCTGGTGGTGTAAAAAGCTTTGGATTATCAAGTTCTGACCCTTCCTCTGGTTTATGGAGGCCAAGGCATGGTTATCAAACCCTCCTATGTTAGAGTCCCTGCAGCAGGTAAACCTGAAACAAGATACTCTCTGGAGCACCATCTTGTTCGCATCTCTTGTCCTTTTCCCTGCCCATTTCTTGAAAGTGTGGGTGTTGAAATCACTGCATTGTCATGTGGTTTTAAGTGTGGGACTAGCCTGGGAATAGCAAATAATTGATGCTTTTCTCTCTGTGACCTAGGTTTTGTGGGTTGACTCTGGAGACAGGGCTAAATACTGATTTTAATTTTGTGGTAGTTTCCTTTGAGCTCAGTCATCTGGGATGTTTGGCTATTTTTCTGGCTCTTCACTGCTTTCATCTCTTGACCTAGCTTCCACTTAATTTCTGTATTTTTTGTTACATTTCTGCTCATAGATAGACCTGCCACCATTGTGGTGGGCTTCAACTGTTTCTCTTCCCTACAAACACAGGCAACCCCTTTATTATGAGGGATCAAGCAGGGCTTTATGGGCCACTTTTCTACCCTTTCTATGTCTCAGTAAGTTGCTACCTCATCTGACCTACTACAGAGTGACATGTTCTCTCTGTGCATTGCTTCCTGTGTGTTGCTGGAGGGAACCATCTCTTCAGCATCAATCTAACCCTTCTACTCATGGGGTCAGGGATCTTGGTGTGTGCTTCCTGCCAAGGCATGTATCCTCCCATCCTTGTCAGCCTTTGTGGCAGCCTCCTGCATGAAGCAGAGTGCTGTCCTTTACGTACAACCAGCCTCAGTGCTGATGGTTAATGTGTTAGTTCACCAATTGCAAAAGATGCCCAAGTGCTACTATGTTTTATTCTCATCCTTTCTTTGCTGTTTTCCAGGGTGTTCCTATGAACTGTGTCTGGTTCTCCAAATGACCTCTTTACACTTTTATTCACCTAAAATTCCTTGGGGTTAATCCAGCATAGGTAGAAATACTTTCTTGTGTAAACTGCTCTGATGTGAACTATGTCCTCTGAAGACGTGTCTGAATACATCCCAATTGAATGTAATACATCCCATTGAATTAAATCCCAACTTGTACCTTATAAGAACCAAGGGGAAAAAAAAACCACAACAAAAAAACTGTCTTCTGTCACTCTGGGTCTAGTCTTTTTTAGGGTACCAGAAAAGGACAATTAACTAACCCAATATACATCACAGAATCACTAGGTTGGAAAGGACCCACAGGATCATCTAGTCCAACCATTCCTATCAACCACTAAACCATGCCCCTCAGCACTTCATCCACCCATCCTTTAAACACCTCTGGAGAAGGTGACTCAACCACCTCACTGGGTAGCCTGTTCCAGTGTCCAGTGACCCTTTCCATGAAAATTTTTTTCCTGATATCAAGCCCAAACCTCCCCTTTCATAAGATTGACTTTATTTTTAAAAATAAATTTATGCTGATGTGAAAGAGCTCACACAGCAAAATAAAATTAAGACTTAAAGGGATTTTGAGGCATTTTCAAGAAGTCTGTTCTTCTACGTGGACTCACAAGGATTTGTACCTAAGCAATTCCTTACAGATATTTGTGTAACTTATTCTTAAAACCCCTGACAGTTAGAAAATAAGAAATGTTTCTGTGTTGTCCCTGCTTTTTTTCTACACCTCTGACCATCATTGCTGCTTCTGTCCATTGCTTCTCTTCTTCTGCCTTCATGAAGTGCCATACCTGAGGTGATGCAGAAAGATAAGGCCCCAGCCACTCTCAAATCGCGTGGAAAGACTGGTTTGGGCCTTGAGGGCTGTATTCTTGCCTCACCATTCTCCATGGGGTACTGTCTTTAGGACATGTATGACATTTGCTACTAATTGTGATTCAGTTTTTAAATCTTGTTCTTAGGACAACCACTGAGTAAGTTAAACATTTCTTGATGATGGAGTTAATAAATGCTACCTGGTCATCTGCAGCCTTCCTGGTCAAATTGTGGTCTTGTTCTATGATCAGTTTTTTTCTCTATGTTTTTCATTTGAGTCATTCTTCCAGTCTCAAAAGACACCTTTTAATTCTTCCTACTTTCTTTTACAGTTCTTTTAGTTTCTCCCAGTTCAGTATCATTTGTATGTTTGAGAAGGCTGTGTTGTATCCCATCATTCAAATAGTTAGTGGAAATATTGAGTATTAATAGACAAGGGGTGCAAAGCTGCTGAAAATCAATTAATCTGTCTTCTATTTTTGATAGCAACTTAATCATTAACTTTTCTAATGCATTGTGCAATCCCCTTATTTTAGGAATACTTTCAAAGCTTGCTTGTAAGATTATTAGAGTAGCAAAGTTCAGAGCATCAGTCAGTCCAGCAGAGAAAGGGTTCGCTGCTGTCTGCATAGTCTCCTGTAGAAAGAAGTTAGGGCTGTGTGACCAATTTTGTTACAGAGATTTTCCTTTTAATCTTCTGCTTTCTCTGCATAAGCTTTTTATGTTAATTATGTTTTTCTAGAAACTGAAGTTAGCTGAATTGTTGTTCAGTTTCTTGTAGTCCTTTACCCCTGTGTACTATGGCTCAAAGATCACCAGAGCAAAATATGCTGTAGCTGAAGTTTTATTACACCTCTGTCTCCCCTGTCCTTTTCTTTGTCTACTCTTAATTTTTGCTCCTCTGTCATCATGATGTTTTGTGATTTTTTTGTTGTTTTGTTTTGGGGTTTTTTTGGGGGGTTGTCTTTTTTTATTTCTGATTTTTTTGGTGGTTTTTTTCCCCTTTAAATGTGCAGTAGTAGTGACCTTGTTAAAAATTAAAGACCGAACCACATATACACAATATTTCTGTTTTGTCAGGAACATAGAGTTTTAGATTTTTCCTTTGGGTAAGAGAACTCTTTTATTTGTTCTGGTTTTTACTATTAATATACATTAAACACAGGAAGAAAAAATAGTTTTGATATTGTTGACCAATGATATAAATTTTATATGGTTTTTTTTTTCCTGTATTTGCTGGTTCTTTTTAATTCAGAAGAATTTTCCCTTCAATATTCTTTTCTATGTTTCAGGTTGTGTACCTCCTATATTTTTTAATATAGGTTAGTTTGTGCTTGTGCCCTTAATATTATTTCACTGAGGACCTGCCACTTCCCTGAACTAATTTTTTCCTGAGAACTTCTTCCCTTGAGAAAACACTGAAAGTATATTAAAATCTGCTTTCCTAGAGACCACTACATTCATGCTGCTGTTACCAGTCTTTCCTCACTGTTGGTTAGTTTTTTGTTTTGATGAGCTCTTGTTTCTTTCCCCTTTCATGTTCTTAAACAATTTCTACCAATTGGTTAGAAACAAACCTAGAAGAACTCCTTTTATTTTGTTTTACCCACTTGTGGTTTCCAGCACATTCAAAGGCCTTACTCTCATCCTGCTTGGCTCCATTCTCAGTAAATATCTTTGTTGTTTAAATATGCCATTAAGACAATGACCTATGTTCATGTGATGGGTAATTATTCAAATAAAGACCTTATCACAGAACCATAAAATCATAGAATCATAGAATAGTTAGGGTTGGAAGGGACCTTAAAGATCATCTAGTTCCAACCCCCCTGCCATGGGCAGGGACACCCAACTCTATCAGGTTGCCCAAGGCCCCTTCCAACCTGGCCTTAAAAACCTCCAGGGATGGGGAACCCACAACCTTCCTTGGTAACCTATTCCAGTGTCTCATCACTCTCATGGTGAAGAAATTCTTCCTAATGTCTAATCTAAATCTGCACCTCTTCAGTTTATACCAATTCCCCCTTGTCCTGTCACCACAAGCCGTTATGAATACTCCCTTATTGTATCCTTATATAGTAGTCCCTTATTCATATTCCTATGAATGGTCCCTTATCATCAGGTCCAGGCTTGATTGCTTCTAACATGTCTCTTCTGTTTCACTTACTTGGCTTCCCCTCACCCCCTTACTTTTATCCTTAAATTGGAGACTGAACCTTTGAGAAGGTCCATGTATTTATTATGCTAAGCAACATATTTATTTCCTTTCCTGAAAACACTATCTCCTTCATGTATATTCTAATTATGCAAATTATCACACAACTCTGTTTCATTAATTAAGGTGCGATTTTTGTTATGCAGTGGACTTCCAGTTCCTTTCAGTCACCATACTGGGGAGAATGCAAAGTGACAACAAAAAAAATTGTGTAAATAGTTTAGTGATCTGTAAACAGATGAATTAGTTGTCTTCAGTTTTTAAGCAAATAAAAGGTGTAGAATCTGTGTTGTTTCACGTGAAACCACCTTTTATAAATGCATCATATAATGCACTGTATTAAATTAGTGATATTTTACAATGAATGTTTTAAAACTTAAGCTAATATAACATTAAATATAAAAATTACCTAGCTGTATAAAGTTAATATTGTGTTTATTTTTATTCATTTAAGTAGTTTTTATTCCCATTGTGTAGAAAAGGATTAATTTTTGATGAAAACCAGTAAAACATGCTTTTGTCTTCCACTATCTAACTCAAAAAAATAAGAAAGCCATAAGAACAAGTGTTAGTAATCTTGAATTTTATATCAATCAATCAATTTTAAACAGTTACTCACATTAGCAAAGAAGATAATTTCTTTGGGATGAAATACAAAAACAAGATTAAAAGACATCATTTAATTTGATACCTACTGATTTTATTTTGCCTCTCCATTCCCCATGTCTTGTAAGAAGGTTTTATTCACAAAACCAGAACATTTAAACACCATTGCATCTTAATATTCTACTTTAAAGCTTCACTCCAATACCTTAATTTCTTTAAGTAAATATGGAAATAAAATATGGCGATTAATTTAAATTAATTTTACAGACCAGAATGTTACCATCTTTTTTACTGTATCCCCAGTATCACTTCATACATGAGTTATGTCATAATGACCATTTACAACCTTCTGGTGGACTACCAGCAATTCAAAAAAGATTACAGATCTCCTTAGAGTATAGCCATGGATTTTATGTCATTTTGATAGTAGATGAAAGTTATAGAATGTTAAATTTTTTTCCCAGAAACTTTAAATTTTGCAGAGTTTTAGTTGCTTATTGGCAAACCATATTTACTGTCCACTAATCCTTTGTATTGTATATAAATACCACACAAAGTGCATTGAGGTATACTTACATGCACAAAACTTTTATCACCAGATCCACAGTTGATGTCATACATTGGTTCTAGTGAAGGGTACTTTGGGGGAATAATAGGAATAATTAAAAACAAAACAAAACAAAAAAACACAGAGGAGAGAAAGAGGGAAAAAGGTAAGGAGAGACTTTCCTTGGCCAGATGGACAATCAGCTGATGCTGTCCCCTGATGAGCATCCTCATCCTCCTCTGGATGTTCTTCCCTCTACAGTGTATGGTGTTGAGAAATAAACTGGGTTTGGGGTTTATCTGATATAAAGTCAGGCCTACAAAATAAAGGGCAAGACAATTTGGAGGCTGGAGGAGAGAAGAGCTGATTGCAACACTAGTGGCAGTCAATTCCCAGGAAAACCTGTTGCAACAACAGGTGGAGGCATGTAAAGACCTGTGTAATATTGACTGTGTAAATGACAACTGCTTATGAATAAGATGCTAATAAGTGTAATGCCTGCTGTCTGTGGATAAAACAGCTGTGTGTAGATAGGCAGCTGCACCACGCAAGGGTGTTTCGCTCAGGTTAATTCCCTGGTAAGACTGAGCATGGGCTGTTCCATTTGCCTAAGGAACTACATCCCTGCACATCCACAGAAAATTCAGTTCACTGAGCCGAAGAAGGCAGAGTAAGTGAAAAAAAGTCCAGAAGCCCCAAATAGAATTCTTACTGCCACTTTGCATTTTGATACTGTGCCTCTTTTTCTGATGAAAATTGTTACAATTTTATCATTTTATGTCATGATTTTGTAATAATTCTTGCTGTGTCCAACCTGGAATAAAATCTTAACAGTTCTATGTCTGTAATAAGAGTAGAGTTTATTGCCAGCTAGTGTTTCATCTGCTGGCTAGATGACTAGCTGTGCACCAGCTGTATAATATATTCTGTAAGGATATCATCATCACAGCACTTCACTCTTGCATCTCATACACCCACCAGGAAACCTGTTCTATCTTGTCCTCGGAGCACAGAATGCAAATGAGATGTCTTAACGAAAAATAAATATTAGGAAATACTAAAGAAAAGTAATTCTGTTCCTAGCGTGATACTGTGAGAGAGTGGGTTTGGACAGGCATGGGATGAGAACTGTCATAAATCTTTAGGCCTTTATTATGGGCTGCTCTTGGCACAGCTCAGACAAAGGATGGTCCGAAGCCTGGCTTTTAGCCACTCTTCTGTTGGCTTCTCTCCTGCCTGATTCTGCCTGATTCCTGGCTTATGTCAGAGAAACCTTAGTGCTGCTCTAACTTAATTCTAAACCTTTGGAGGGTTTTTCTGGCAAAAAAAGAGATCTCTAGAACATATGTGCAAGCCTGTGACTCTGCTAAGTCTACAATATCAGATGCTCCAAAGCTAGTAAATGAAATATGTAGTTTGTGCTAACCTAACTTTCCTGTGCAGATATGTAGTGTTATAGTCTTTACTGTATAGTCTGATTATATTTAATAAATAGTTTGTTTTCATCTGGTTTCTCCTTTCTTGTTCTCTTTAATGGCCCAGTGCTGTATTTACTGCAGTGTTGTATTTAAGAAGAGAGAAGTATTCAATTGTCTGATTTCTTGTTTTTGTGGGCCTTGTACAGAAACTCTGAATGCTGTGCAAGCATTGATTTGTCCTTAAAGTGTTGCAGCTGGACCACTAGGTCACAGATTGGGATGGAAAGTTTTTACTGATGTTGAGTGGCAAATTTAAAAACCCTTCCATCCATAACACTCATTAGTGGTTAGGATTTGGATGCTTGAATAACTAGCCTTTAGTTACTTAGGAGATAGAGACAGGCAAAAGGTGATTCGTTCAGTTTTAAAAGAGGTAAGTATCCCTTAGAAACTGCTTGCCTCTCTCTGTTGAATTGGGTGAGCTTTACTCTCTGGTGGCAAAAAATTGGCCATTGGAGGAGTATAGGATGCTATAGAGAGCTCCTTGTGTTTAATACAGTATTGATCTTTCACAAGGGGAGATCCTTTTTGCATGCAAGTAGGGTATGGTACTGAGACAGGTGGGAATATAAGATTATGAAGTTAATGATTGTGTCATAATACTGTACATAATGAAGTGTAAGTTGAGGATGTAACCACCATAACCCTAAGCTGAAGGTACCTCCTTTTTCACTTTTCCCAAATCTGGGATGTTTAACTTTCAACTTTAATAAATGTTCCTTTAGCACAGCTTTAAATATTAATGTGCTGTGTATTGTAACTTCTGTGTCTTGGTTGTTGGGGACATTGAACTTTGAACTTATCTATGATAAGTAGAATGGATAGTGCAGCCCTACAGAAACAATAGGCCCACAACTGAAGAGCAGAAGAGCATAAGCTGTAATCATGTGAAAAGGGCAGGAGCATTGAGTCAACTGTAGTGTTTATCATTTGCCAATATAACTTCACAGTTTTAATTTGGCACATTAATTAAAATCTAATATAACATTTGTCTTTTAAGACTAAAATATCATCCTTGAAACATATATTCATGTAACTCCTGGAAATAGAGCAGACTAGCTACAAAAAGTAAGTTTCTAATAAATGAATATTTTTTCGGTGTAGTTCCTTAAAAAACATATCCTGAATGTATCACAGAAAAGTGAGACATTAATCTTTGGCTCTAGAATTCCTATAGACTTTCTCATCCAACTGAAAAAAGCTAAGTGCTGTTATTTAAATAATGGAAATAGCAATAAAATGTACATGCATAATACTGAATTAAGACATGTTTTCAGTGATTAGGTTTGGGGTTTTTTTCAGGAACTTTTGATACCAGTATCTACATTTTTAACCAACCATTGCACTGTTTTATCTACTGTTTACTTTACCTTGCTATGTCACAGACTTGTGCTTTTCCTGGAGTTTTGTTTGTGACTAGCCTGAAAATGTTACTGCAGATCTTTTCTCTATGTGAACCTCAATTTAGCAAAAAAAAAAATAGATCTACTAAAATGCTGTCTCATAAGCTCAAAATGTCTCATAAGCAGAAAATGTCTCATAAGCATAAAATATCCTCACTAGTGACATTGAAAAAAAACTCTTGAAATTCCAGCACAGTCTTTTGATTGCAAAAGACAGTTTTCATCTGCTGGCTTTTGCTGCCAGAATAAGCATGTTTTCAATAAGTACAAACAGACTTCTTCAGCTGTATCTGTTTCCAGTTGGTCACATTAACTCCCCAAGTGGGTGGTACCAAAGAACCACTTCTCTGGCACACTTGCATGCAGACATCATTGGCCACCGATGAGTTTTGGCATTGTGCTCTGATCAAAAAAGACCCCGCTCATATGAGAAAGCTCCGTGTGCGTCATTAAAGCTATTTCAGTCTTTGCTGCCTCCTGAGCTGAATGTAAACTGACATCAGTGACTCTATTCAAATATGATTTCGTAAAAGGAAGTAGGAAGCATGGCTTTCAAGCTGTGTGTGAAGATGAGCTAAAATAGTAGCAAAAGTACCTCTAGAGAGTACAACAGGACAAAAAAAAAAAGCCTACCTGTTGATAAATAAAAAAATGGATCTGGCAGACACTTTTGTACCAGCTGGATGTGTTAAATTTTCCTTGTTTAACATTGAGAGCAGGCATTGCTATAACAGGGATATCAAGGAACTGGAAGGATCCAGAGATTTCTTTATCAAATTTCACCAATGAGACTTGGTCCTAAAGAAAGTCACACTTAATCTTTAATAGCTTACACTCCACTTATGGAGTCCAAGAGGAAGGCTGATTGCGGCAGTGGCTTGTGTAATGGGGGTATCTCCCCAGTGGCTGTTCTTGCAGGAGGTTGGTGTCAGGCACTGGAGAGCATTTGGTGCGATGTTTCCTAGGCATGGATTTAGTGAGCCAACCTTTTGTAAAACAGCAGTGCAACCAATGGTAATGGCTGGGAATAGTTCACATGGCCCTAGTTTTGAAAATAGATGGTAAAATGTACTCGGATCAAACTACTGACTCAGGCTCTGAGAAATTATGAAATTTGACTCCTGAACTATACGTTCTGGCTGACCACTTGTCTTCTAAATCCCTCAGGAGAGATCCTCACTATCAAAAGCCTTGATAATCCAGAAGAGTTTGAATCTCATCGTACCATTGTTGTGCTCAGGCTACAACTTGCTAACTACGATTTTATTGTGTTTTTCAGCTCCTTTATTTTGCTGGAAGTGCCAAGTACAGCATCTCACACAGACAGTTTTGAGGGCAGTGCTATGCACTGTAGGAAGATAATACAACTGCTGCCTTGACCTGAATTAACAGTATATGCTGCACATGTGCACATGCACAAACCCCCCAAGCTAGTGATTAAAAAGCCCCTCTTTTAACACCACTTAGAATTGAAACTGGCAATTTCTAATAACACTTCCTTTTCCTTGTACTGGAGTATAAAAACAGTATTGTTGCCTGTTACAGATTTTTAAGGCACTCACAGATATGTGAGTGAACCATAGTTCCTGTGGGTTTTTTTACAGTGAGGGTGTTCAAATACTGGAGCAGGATGTGCAGAAAGCTTATGGTGTCTATTCTTGGAGGTGTGCAAGACTTATCCCACCACAGCCCTGGGCAGCCTGGTCTAATCAGGCCTGCTCTGGACAGGAGTTGGACTGGGTGACTCCGGGGGCCCCTTCCAACCTCAGCATTCTGTCGTTCTGTCTTGCTTCCGGACTTGTTTGATTTGTACACCTGTAACAACAAAAGAAGGCCTGATCTTTTCTGGGAAATCTTATTATTGATTGCTACTTTTAGTGATGGCAGGTACACTCTAATTTTCTTTGGAGATATCCATGAATTGTCTTTGCTTCCTTAGTAATGAGATTTCTGAGCAGATGCTATTTTTAGAGATTGGACAATTACTTATCTGTAATGAGGCTCCAGCAATAATCAGCATTTAGGATGTAAATTTCCTGTGAATTGTTTGTGTACTCATCAGGAATTGATTTTTTTTCTTTGGTAACAGATATATAAGTTAATGTGCAAAATAAAATCTGCTTTTTTGACAGTATTATTTTATAACATTGTAAACTTTAAAATAACCATGAAAAACTTGTAATTCTTAAAAAAATCTAGGTTTTTAACTGCTTTTGCTTTATATTTGACTTTTAGTCAAGAGCAGGGCAAGATAAATTGGCATATTTTAAGACGGCAGCTATCAGGCCATCACATTGCTGTTGATCTTTGTCCAGTGTGGGATATTAATATTTCTTACGGCCCAAGCACTATGTACAGGGCTACTCTGTGGAAATGGTGCCAAACCTAGGTCATCGTTTGACATAGTTACTCCTTACCAAGACTGCTAATTAAAAGTTCAGAAGTAGTATAATCTTTCCTCAGCTGAAAAACAGTTGTGTGATGTTTTAGTTTTCCATGAGTGCAAACCTAGTAGTGTTTCGAGAGAGACCCATTATGTTCGTGATCCAAGAGTAAAATAATTCCCTGCTTTCAGGATGAAGTTACAGGCGTCTGTGAAAAGTGGATATGATGAAGGATGTATAGCATTACTTATCAAAGATAAGGGAGAAGACTTGTTTTGAGACTTATTTTCTGAACTTCAACACAGGTGCCACCTTCAATAAGCATTTTGACAAAATGATAACTGGAGTTGTTTTCTGAGTCAGTTCTTAACTTAGCTAGCTTTGCTTCATAAAGATGAATTCTGATCAGCATTCTGGTTTCGTGTAAGCAGATGTAAGTGCTATGTACCTCTACTGTTGGAATGATGTGATCGAATGAGAAATGAGATGCAGCAGAGCCCCTAGATCCTCATCACCTATTCCTGAAGAAATTAAAGGCGGCCTTAGGCCTTGCTTGTATTTATGTAGCCCTGGAGTCGTTGCTTCACATAGGACAGGCTTAGGTATAAGTAAAAGTGGTTTATAGAATGCTCTAATTTGTTTTTCTATGTTCTGATAGTGGATGGGGAATAGAGATACCTTGATTACTAGGCAACATTCCCAAAATTAGTGGCCATGAGGGACATAACCTGTTCTGTGAGCAAATTCTGTGTCAGAAAATTTGCCTCCTTAGCTGGGATCCCCAGAGGCTGCATCCACTGGGTTTATGGCACAGCATTAAAAATCTGAAATGAGTTATGGGGAAAAAATGGGTCTTTTCATGTTTTAAGTACATTAATAGAAAAGTGATTGTATTATTTTCTTGACTATGAATTTAGTCAAGCAGGAGCAAACTCTTTTAAACTGACAACAGATCCAATATGCAAATGCTTCTGTATGCATGGAATACAAGTTAGTCATAAAAAATACTGAGGAAATAGAAGTACTGGAGTATAACAATACCATAAATAGGATTGACAGTAATGAGGGTCTCCATGAAGTTGTATAAAGTGAATATAGCATGGGACTCATAAAGAAATGAGATCCAGATGGAAAAAGAGAAAATTAACTAATGTCTCCCTAGTCCTACTTGAATTTGTTACCAAAAGTCTACAGCCAAACTTGTCTTAACAGTTGGTGAATGTGTTTTCATTGATTTATAATCTCAGATTAAATAATAAGATGAAATTGGTTCATGAAGAACCCTACTCCAGAGTGTTTCCAACTGCCCTAGTGGTACTGATGATGGTAATGGTCATGGTCTCATTATTATTCTCTTTATGGGATTATTTATTTTGTCAAATGTTGCATTTTTACAGTGAGAGGTGGGAAGGAAAACAAGGTGGAAGTGTTCATTCTGAAGATAAGTGACCTTTTTCAGGCTATGTTGTTTCTCTTGAGAGAGATGAAATGTTGAACTGTTTTAACATCTGGGAGCATCTGTCCTTGTAGTCCATCCTGAGGATTAACTGAGTGCTAAACTGTCATCATATTTTTATGGAGATTTAGAGAAAGTGCTTAACTGGTTTGAGTCAGTCTAATTTTAGAACTGTAGAATATGTAAGCGAATGCTAGATATATTTTAAAATATACATATGCATATGTTAAAAAAGTTTTCTTTTACATAAAGTCCTAATTACATAAGAACTGGATTTTTTTTTAGTTCAAGACAATGTAGTTAGAGAAAAGTAAAAGTAGTTAATTTGATAGTTCTGTGATACCTTCAGAATTATTTATTTATGTAAAAAGGCTAGCATTTAACTTTTATAAATTAATGAGTTTTAAGTATTCAATTAGATGTATTATTGTAGTCTAATCCCATGGTAATTCAGTCTCCCTTTCTACCAGTATGACAAGTATCTAAAATAGGACATCGCGTTTCTGTGAATGTAGCTCAATTTCTGCTCTGGTTTTCTACTCACAGTTTTACATTAAATTCTCAAAAGCCAAAAATGACAGATTTTTTTATCTGCTACTTATCTTTCATGTTAAGATAGTTCCAGAGTAGTTTCCTTTTTTCTCTTCTTTTCTTGGTTAGTCAGGTGTTGCCCTCTAATAGGAAATTTTAGATCACTTCTAAGAAGTAAGTCAAGGACATTAACTTGCTGAAGATGCCGTTTTGTTGCAATTTCGCAGAGATTTTCAAGTCTTTTGTCAGTCTAGCTTTGCATCCACTGATACTATTAGGAGTAAGTCACAATATTCTGCTCAGCATTTTTTTTATATTCACTAGATGATATAAAAAATATAAGAATATATAAGCAAGCATAGTGTCCCCCAATCTGTGGTCGGCAGAGATTTTTCCTTAATATTTCCATTCATGTTCTGAAATTGATTTCTACTATGCTTTACAAACAGATCATTGTTAATAACAATGAATGATTTATTTGATGTTGTACTATTTAAGGATGAAGTACTACTTAGGAGATAGTACAGTTTAATGCTTATTCATGTCTGTATTTTCAGTAATGAAATGAGTAATAGCATAGAAAGCCTCAACTCTTGTTAGTCTGTAATTTTTACGTTCGTGAAGGTGGTGAGGTTTTGTATGAATATTAAAACACAGTAATTTATGTTATCTCTTATTTTTAGGGAAGATACACGATATCACTGACATCAGTGCTTGTGTGACTTTTTTTCTTGGTGGTGTGCTTAGTTCTGTAATAGTTAGCTGTCTTTTCTGTAGGATAACTGATTGCTAGTAACAACCGAGAGAGTTTGTAGAGGAGGTGAATCAGATATGACAGAGCTGTTAGGAAGTGGACACACCTGAGTTTCCTCAACACTACAAGATTTTTAAATTGATGAGGATAAATAACTAAATTTTCTATTTTGGAAATCATATCTTGATGTCCTTTCAATGGCTGATCTGTGTAGTGACATGGCGAACTTCTTTAGGGAATTTAAGGGGCATGTGCCTAGCATTTACATACCTTTCTCTCATTCTAGCAATCAGAAGTTTGTGTTAGGTGTCTGAACTCCTTTTGCAGTGCACTGGAAGAGTTTGGGGTATGAGAAAGATGCCCAACACAATGAGCTAAGCCAGCTACTGCTTTTTTAAATTTGGTATATATAGATATAGATATAGATATAGACATATATAAAGTGACAATGATTTTCTAACATAGAGTGGTAGCCTATAAGAGTATCTAGTAAACTCGATATTCATACTTTTCTATGTATTCTTCCTGTTAATGGGTTTGTTTGATCCACTTATCAGTTCTGTCTGTGTATTTTAAAATATTTTTAATTTTAACTTTTTTCCTGTTGCATGGTGCAAGTACGATCAAGTTGTTTTTATAACTTATTAAGAATTCCAGTATGTTCCAAAATCAATAGGATTTTGCTTGTTGAAAGTTTCTGTCTATTTACTTAATTATTGCATTTCACCTAATATGCTAATTTGGTTTTGTTGCTTTTTCTACAAGTGACCTGACATGGATAGCTGTCAACTATTTACAATATTCTAACTGGGGCTGACCACCAAGAAAGACATTGAACTCCTGGGATGTTATTTTAAAAGCTGGGACACAAGTATAAAAGTTGGGAGATAGGTATTAAAAACAGGCAAGGAATGGGATGTAACCACACTACTTATGTCATGTGTAAATGCATAGGTAAAGAGAACTAAACTAAAAAAACCCTGCTTTTTGGAGATACAGAATCACTAAGACACTACTTGCAGACACTCTGATGGGGAGGAGAGCTATGTACAGTGGAATAATTATAGTCCAGTTTTTCAATCTATAAATATATTAATCTGTATTTATTTTTTTAGTCTACCACAGGCTTTCCAGTTTAACTAGGTGCCTGTTTAAGTGGTACCAGTTTCAATCATTAGAGCCCTCCTACCCAGCCTTTCTTAAGATATTTCTACTAATTCCACAAGAAAGAACAGATGGGATAGTGAAAACCAATTTTCCAAAAACTTCATGATGATGTCTTTGTGCAAGTACAGATTTAGATCCCTAATACCACATAAACATGAAGCCCATTCTGCAGTCCCCTTCCGAAATTTATTTCCGCTGAAGCTGCCAATTTGGCTTCCAGACACAGAAATTCCCTTGACCCCACTGTTTAAAAAGAGCTTACTGTTTCTCTTTCTCAATTAAAAATCCTTCCTAGACTGCGGTTAGATATAAGTTGTTTGACTATGGTAGTTAATTCAAATACAAGCCTATTTTAGGAGTTTTAAAATCTGGTTTATTGGAACCCTGTGACTTTTACAACACATTAGACCTAAATTAAGCAACAAAGAACCTTCTCTCCCTTTATCCCCTGTTGTCCTTTCTCAGACAGGTTGCACAATATTGTCTTTAGAATTATTTATGTATCTCCCACATTATTTTATAATGTAAATAATCTGACAGATTTCTATTCTCTAGCACTATTCAGGTTGTCAGAGTAATCTTCGATGAAGCAGGCAGTGATGTTTAGGGGTTTTTTTAACAGAAAAATAAAATCACAATTTTTGGGTTCAGGTGTTTGTGTTTTGCTATCATGAAGTAAGGGATGCATTTTCATATAATCTTTTTTGAGAATAAATGGAAGCAATTCCTTACATAGGAAATGTGATACTTTTTTTTGTTTATAATCTCAGCAAAATGCCACATTTTTAGCAAAGCCAAGGTCATGATGGATACTAACCTGTAAAGATAAAATAGTTGTCTATTTTGTAGTGTACAATTTTGTAGTGTATTTTGAGATGAAAAATTACATTATAGCTTCCTCGGTCAGTTGTGAACACCTTTGAGATTCAGTTTATGTATTAAAAAAATATTTTACTGGACATGATATAGAGATGCTTCAGATTGCAAGAGCAGTTTGAAGGATTTTGGAGCGGGTTAAAATTATAGTCTAGGATAGGACGATGGTGGTTCCCAGGAATGCTGTGCTTCATACCCTTGGAGGGCAAGATCAGGATGTTGTATGGTGTAGACTAAACAAGAATAAAGTTTCTTTTCCTATAGTCTGTTTGTAACTCCGTGGAGAAGAGAAAGGCTTCTATAATTACACAGCCTGGGTTAAGCCTTTGCTGCCTGCTTTACTGTGCCTGCACAGAAAGCTGTTCAGCATCAGTAGGTCTTAGAAAGAGAAGCTGTGCAGGTGGCTGGACGGCAGCTGTGAGGCTGGGGCTGGGGAGTGGCACACTGACTCACCCTGGAACTGTTTCTTGAAAATAAAACTTGTGAAAATCCTATAGCTCAGTGGTACGAACTGCTGGTACAGGTTGTAGTATGAATTATGGAACCAACAAATCTCTTTGTGGCTGTTATTCAGTAACAACCTGATGATCTCAGGGCCCATTACTGTGCTCTCATTACTAACTCTGCAGTAGGATGTCTTGCTCAAGGGTCACTGGCAGCTGCTAGCACCTCTTCTTCAGATTTATCATTTCCCTGAAGACCTGGTGAGAGTTTGGCATGTGGCTCCTTCTTGATGTGAGGCAGCTTTGGGCCAGCACAGCAGTTGAACTGCAAATGCTTAGGAACTTTCAGCTGAGCTAGAGAGTTTGTGCTTAATTTCTGTGTGCATCCAGGGTCAGGTGACAGCTTAGTGTCAATCCTGAGATCTCAGGTTTGGATATGAATGCCTAAGAAGTGCCTCATTCTTCTTGTAGTTCTTAATTCCACAGAAGGTGGAAACGAATTACAGTAGGTTTGGCTGTTATACCATGTTTGAATTTCATGACTTTTACTTAATTTCTCATTATTTTGCGAATTTCTATTATCTCTCTGTTTATTAGCAAAGCATTGTAAACAATTG
The DNA here is from genome assembly GCA_013389865.1 of Piaya cayana. Taxonomy (NCBI): domain Eukaryota; kingdom Metazoa; phylum Chordata; class Aves; order Cuculiformes; family Coccyzidae; genus Piaya; species Piaya cayana. The sequence goes on along the minus strand of WAAB01023983.1, from coordinate 109,662 downwards.
CAATTTAAACTTTAGGTACTAGTAACCTGGAATCTGATTCTCCTGTTCTCATTGCCTGCTGAATTTGACAGGGACCCAGCAATTGCTGTGCAAGCAGGATAAAACATTCCATGCTAATGCAAGCATAATTCTTAAAAATACTTGCAACACGAGTGTGAGGTTTGACCAACCCAGTATAGAACTGTGGTTACAAATTTTAAATATTAGCCAAACAAAGATCTACTGTTCAATGCCATTGTAGTTTATGGGTTGCCAACTGTTTTATGACAACTGATTTGACATATCTCAAATTAATTCAGAACACAACTAGATAAAAATATCATATTCTGTCAAATGTGCTAATACTGAGTAAATATGATGTTTCATGATGTTTTACGTGGCTATTTTGAGTATTCTTTGTAATTTTATAATTTTAAAAAGATAATTTATGTAAATCATCCTCTGTGTGTATGTTTGTATGTATGTACATGTTTGCAAGGGAAATCTTAATTTTTTTTGTCTTTTGTTTTGCAGACAAAACCTGTTGCATTTGCAGTTCGGACAAATGTTGGGTACAGTGCAGCTCATGATGATGATGTTCCAGTCCCAGGCATGGCCATCTCATTTGAGGCTAAAGATTTTCTTCATGTTAAAGAAGTAAGTAAAACTAAAGGAGTAAATGAATCTCACTTTATGGATCTATCTGAGTAATAATGCTACTATTTCTTAAGATTATGCTTCACATTGTCAAAGCACGGTACAAATGTTATATAAATAAGGTAGCTTTATATAAGAAATTGAATATTTTAAAAATATTATTCTCATAAAAGCAGTCACACAAATTCCTTAGCAGTCTGCTGCTCCCTTTTGAATAATTCCCTCATTTTACAAGATTTCCCAGCTCCTCATCATTTTCTGTTGTGCTTTGTCACAAAATGGTTCATCGAGACATGGACATTTATAGCAGAAGAACTAGAAAGCTAGCTTAAGGATGAGAGCAACTTAGCTGTGCATTTGAAATTACATATCAGTCCTCGTAGTTGATGAGGCACAACAATTCTGCTAGTGCAGGTCCTTTGCAGAAGCTAAAAACATTCCTAATGCACAGGTGGAAAAACAGGTGGACAGAAGGTAAGGAAACATAATAAATTGACTTTTTGTGCCTTTATGTTCGTGACTGATGATCGTAGTTTTCCTTATGTGAAGCACAAAAAGCAGAAGGGGATAATTTTGAATGAAACTGTATATAGGGAATAAAACATGTTTTCTGTCTGATGATAGTGCAAAATAATAGACTAGAATAAATGATTTTGTATTATCATCTATTCCACCAGCATTTCAAATGAGCTGGTTATCTCAGACTTCACGTTAAGTCTTTCCCTGTTTCCATATGAGCCAGAAACAGTGCTAGCAGAATTCTGTTATAATTTATGGTTCTTTTCCTCACAGTGCAATTTAGACTCAGATGTAAGTAGGCATGGAAGATAATGAGGAAGAAAAAATTTCCTGGATTTTTCTGGACCTCCAGAAAAGCCTTGAAATGAAGCCTAGCTTAACTGAGTTGTTATATTTTCATGACTGAATGTAGCACTGAGGCGTGGAAATACAGTTTAAAATCCAGTTGTTCTTGCAGCTTCAGGTGTAGTAGAACAGGCACTCTATGCTAATTGCTTTAATTGCCAATTGCTGATTTTCTCCCTAAGCAGTTAAGGAAAGTTAACCATGTAGCTGTTCTAGGCCAGAGCCGGGTATAGGAAGGGACACTGTGACTGTACCAGGTGCACCACTGAGATGGAGAGATGTAGAAGGCCCCAGAAGGATTTGGACTTGTACTCACTGGTCCTGTGTTTGGCAGTGGCTGTTGATTCTGGGTGGGTTGCACCTCTTCAGGAGGGTGCCCCAAGCAGCCACCCTTTTCTGCACAGCAGCTTCCTCATACATCTTCCACTGGGGGCTGATAGACCCTCTCCAGGTCTCTACCACATATTGCTCCTTTACCCACCACGTATTGCTCCTTGTGAGTGCTCACTATAATTACTACTGGGAGAACTGAAATATCCAAAATTTAATTATTTATCTAGATAAGAAGTATGAGAAAATATATTCTTCTATAAAATGCAGTGTTGCTTTAATATTTTATACCTAAGTGGTTGCTAGAAATAAAGAAATCTAAGTTAATCTTGGATAATCTTTTACTGCATAGTAATTCTGTATTGGATCAATGCTGTTGTCTTCTTGTCTGTGAGGAGCATTCTCCAAGTTGTGCAGCTGTGAGGGTGCAAACAGCAAAAAAATTATTTCAAAATGTGCATGGGCAATGATGAAAATTGCTGCAGTGATTGAGTATGAGGGAGATGCATTTACATTATTAAGTTACATTTGTTAAAACTTAGCACATATAAAAGTGAAGGATTCCTTCCTGCATTGAGAATCATGCATTGTGTCATAGTCACTCCTGAAACTCCTGGGGCTTTAATGCATGGCTATAATTCTACTTTACATTTAATTCGTCTTTGTGTTTCCCTTGGCACTACAAGCACAGGTGAAATACAGAGAATCATCACCTCAGCCAGCACCTTGAGAACTCATCACCTCACTACCAAGATTTCTGCTGTTGCCTTTTAAAATTAGAAAGTATTAAGTGAAGTATTATTTACTTATATAAGTATCTTATCCTGCTTTTCATACACTGACACAGCTTGTAGTTTTGAGGGATTTGCGGGAGTGATTCCAGATACTTGTATTTTTGTATGAAGAAAAAATTGCTATAGATTTAGCATTTCTATCAATTAGAATAAAATTAGTGTTGTTGTTTAGTAGTCTGTTGTATTATAGAACAGTATAAAAATGGAGTGGCTGTTCATTTTTTAATGTAATGGTGTTTTTAATTATCAATCTCTTCCTTTTACCAAGTTAGTGATATCACTTTTGCAGAATTTGCATTTACCATAGAGCAGAACTATATAATCCAACCACCATTGGCTCAGTTGCTACAGTCTTTCTCCACTTATATTATTCTAGAATGTATTTTAAATGCAGATGCATATCTTCAGTTAGCATTTTGCAATGAAAGGTTATGGTTTTGATAATATGTTTCAGTCTAATATGGTCTTGAGAAATTACTATTCAGATTACCTCTGAGCATTGGTATATTTACTCAGAAAGGCATCCCATTGCATGAATAAGATGTTATAGGTACCATTATATTTTACTAGCTTAAAAATGTCTTTATTTTAATATTTATTTTTGTTAGCTAAATATCTTCAAGTTGCCTTCAAGCATCACAACATTTCTATAATAGACAAAATGAAAGATTTGCAATTTAGGTTATGTATCTTTGATCCACCAATGTTGCATTCTCACTAAAATTATTTCCTTTTTATGTGAGCCTGCACATTTTACATGTTTTACTGTTAACTGTACACTTGTTAAAACTACTTATTAAATAATTAAACATGCACTATAATATCTACATTCATTGCTTCAGATTCAGGAAGGCACCTTCTCTTCCCATTCAGATGTTTACTTACTGTTTCATTAATAATCCAAATTATCCAAAATTCATATTTAACAGTAGTTATTCCCATAGAACTCCAAGAGTATTGCATATGGAGGACATACATAACAGTGACCTATTCTCATTCAAAAATGGTGAATAAATAATTGAAGAAATTGCAAATAGTTCTTCTCTACAGACAAATCCCTCGCTGTGTGTATGGATAAATATTATTAAATTAGACTAATTATTATGTCATATTTCATATAGCTGAAATTGAGTTAATGGGAATATCTTTTGCATTTGTAGAATTGAAAGGTTTTTCCTTTATCCAAAGATAGCCCTTCCTTACAGATCCATCATTGCATGATTAATCTGCAGATCACGTGAGCTGTATGCAGTAAAGCATATATAAGCAGTGGAATGTAGTAATTTTTCAGACGATTTTAGTGAGTTCAGAGAAGTGGAGGAGTTTGAGAAGTAGTATTTTTTATTTTCAATAGAGAAATGAATTAATGGAATAAAAAATATAGATTATTACAGAGCTGTAGAAATTGCTGAAGTGTGTAGGAGCAGATCAGAAGAAATATCTGGTGTCCACCAAGGAGAAACATCAAAGGAAGATGGAAGCAGCTCTAATATATGAGGAGAAAGGACTGAGAAGCAGAAAAAAATAAAGATGGTGAAATGGGTGGAAATGACAGCCAGAGAGAGTCATGAAGTTTGTGAAGGACTTTCTAAGTACTACTTTCTAAGTACTGTAGCATTTTAATAATTTACAATGTATAATTATTTTAATGTATTTCTGGATATTACCACAATTTTTCATTGCTGTAATAATGTGCTTACAATGATTAACTGCAGGGAAGAATTACATAAAATGGTTTAGCTGCAAATTAGAAATAATAACAAAATTATCACAAATACATTAATTTCTTAGTATGTGACTTTTTTTTTAATTTGTAGAAATTTAATAATGACTGGTGGATAGGACGGTTGGTAAAAGAAGGCTGTGAAATAGGATTCATACCAAGCCCAGTCAAACTAGAAAACATGCGACTGCAGCATGAACAAAAGGCAAAACAAGGGAAATTCTACTCCAGGTAAAAACAAAAAAATCATTACAAATAGTAGCATTGACTCTGACATGACTTGGAAGTTAACACTGTTTGCTATAGGTTTATTTAACTATTGTAATTGGCAGCTACAAACATTTTTAATCAATGAAGGAAGTAATATTTATTTATAGGTTTAATGTCACTGCCATTTGAGAGAGAAAGTAGGTATTTAGATTAGTGGTCGTGGTTGTCTACAATTGTCAATTTTATTTTCATGAAATATTTTCAAATCTACATTGCAGTTCTTCCACAAGCACAATTTTTAACTTGAAAATGGATCTCCCTGAATTCTTTAGCATTTGTTACTTGCTTTCATGATCTTGCAATTTCTGAATGACTTTAAAGCTGATTTTAGAAATTGTAAGTTGAAGCCAGGACCTGTTAGTTGGCTCTTAGGTAAAAAAAGTTTTGGTTTTGAAACTACCTAGAATTACAACTTTTAAGAGTACTGCATTTTACGATGGAAGTTTCATGTCAAGTCATTTGTTGTCTCTGACTGTTGCCATCATTACATAAAGATTCAGTATCTAACTTTATTGAACAATACTATGAGATGGTAATTACATCATGTTTATTGTAGAATTCTTAATAAAGTAGTTTTCCAGCCAACATTAAGACATGTGGAAGCAAATACTACTAGCTTCCCATTAAGTATATAGGAAACAAATGTTTCTACTATATCTGAGCAGGATAGAGCTGGAATTGAGAAGACGTCTGGGAGACACTTGAGAAGGGACGTGGACAAGTTGTAGAAGTGGGCCTATGTGAACTTCAGGAGGTTCTAAAAGGCCAAGTGTAAGGTCCTACACCTGGGTCAGGGCAATTTATGGTTTCACTATAGGATGGGAAACAATGTGATTGCAAGCTGCCCTCCAGAGAAGGACTTGGGAGTGCTGGTCAATGAGAAGCTTGACCTGAGCTGGAAGTATGTACTTGCAGCCCAAGAGGCCAACTGTATCCTGGGCTGCATCAAAAGAAGAATGACCAGCAGACTGAGGGAGATGATTCTCCCCCTCTACTCCACTCTTGTTAGACCCCACCTAGAGTACTTTATCCTATTTTGGAATTCCCAGCATAAGAAGGATATGGAATTATTGGAACAGGTTCAGAAGAGGACTACAAAGATAATAGGGCTGGAGTACATCTGCTGTGAGGAGAGGCTGAGAGATTTGGGTTGTTCAGCCTGGAAAAGAGAAGGCTCTGAGAAGACATTATAGCAAGCTCCCAGTACCTGAAGGGACTACAAGAAATCTGGAGAGGGACTTTTTATAAGGATGTGTAGTTAAAGGATGAAATTGGAGAGCGGGGGAAGATTTAGATTAGGTATTAGGAAGAAATTCTTCATGATGAGGGTGGTAAGACACTGGCAGAGGTTGCCCAGGAAGCTGTGGATGCCCCCTCACTGGAAGTGTTCAAGGCCAAGTTCAATGAGCAGGCCTAGTGGGAGGTGTTCCTGCCCATGGCATGTGTGTCGAACTAGATGATCTCCAAGGTCCCTTCCAACAGAACCCCTTCTATGATTCTGTAAAGACACAAAGACTTTCCTAGTTCAACAGGAAGGGCAGCAATGTTTGAAGTGCATATCTGTGTTAGGTGGGTGCTGCAGTGCTCAGCCACATTCACTGGCTGTAAAATGCCTTCCCTATGAGTGTGTTGTCCTCAGCAGGAGGATGTCAGGTTCCTTAGTCCTGTTGTGACAGTTCTGATACAGCCAAATCTGTCCCAGTGATTTGATCTCTTTCCAAACTGTAAAGGGTTCTGTTGTCCAGAAGTTATCACTGGAGATAATATTGGCCTATGTGACAAATGCATTTACTTAGTGCTTTTTAATATTTTAATATGGAGTAACTGGAAACCAGTATCATCACATTAATTATTTGAAGAGTAGAATAACCTTTCTTACATTCTTTTCAGTGCTTTTCTCTTTGTAGTAGCTGAAATAAAATTACTAAAAGTATTGTTTCTTATGCATAACTTGGATAGGTTTTCACAAAGCATAACTTGACAAAGCCCAAAACTGTTTTATCTTTGTTTGACAGACTTTTTTCCCCTAAATTCTACTTTGTATTGAGACAGCAAAAGAATTTGTATTTTAATTAAATCGAAAAGATGGAAAGCAAATGCACTTCCTGGATCACTAGGGAGCTATCAATTAATTTTCTGTTAAAGAAAACAGACATTCTCATTGGCTTAAGAATTAGTTTTAGCAATGAGTAGTAATAGTAATTAATTATACATCAATAGACATATTGTTAGATCATATTAAGATCACAAGTGTGTGCAGCAGAATAAAAGTGCACAGCAGAACAAGGGAGTACAACTGATGTTTGCTGAAACTCAGACCTCAAGTTGTACACATATTTTGTGTAAGATGTATATTTGACACCACTGCCAGAAATATTGGTTACCTCTCAGCTAGCAGCTCATTTAGAAAACAGATAATAAATAAGCCAGAATAAATACTAAGAAAACTATGAAACTCCAAACTAATTTGTTGCTTTACTCCAGTAAATCGGGAGGAAACTCTTCATCCAGTTTGGGTGACATTGTTCCTAGTTCCAGAAAATCGACACCTCCATCGTCTGGTGAGTAGGTTATAAACTCTTCAGTTTATGGACTCATGCACCTAATCTGTTAAAATGTGTGTACATTTAGTGCTATTTTTCTTACTCCCTGTACATCAGGCATATAAGTTTGCGTAGTTGCATTGCCCTTTAAGGCTGGTTTGGGTAAGTTTGAAGTGAGTGAGTCAATGCCAGCAAGGTGAGGCTGTTAACAATCTACAAAAAACCTTCTTTGTTTTTATCATGGTGTTTTATGGAAGAGACATAATAAAATGACAAGACTGCATTGCAGTAGGATACTTAGAGGTTTAGTCTGGTCTGAGCACTCCCACTGAACAAAAAATAATTTTTGGTACAGGAGAGAAAACAGCAATAAGAATAAATAGTCCAAGAGGTTTCTGCAGTAGCATCAAGAACAGCATTGTTTTATAATACAGGAAATTTTAGTTTCACAATTCTGATGAAGATGTGCTTCACATAGTTCTAGCAAACTGGATATTTTTTATGATTTGTGACAAATTTTTCACAGGTACTCTTTTGTATTTAGACCATCAACAGACAGATTTAACTTTAGTTAAGTTGGATTGAAGAGATATGAAGCAAATACATGGCAAGTTGGTGGAGGAAATTGTCATTAACACCTTGAAAAAAGCATAGCAGAATATTAAAAAAATATATCTACTGAATTCAGCTGCTGCATTGTGGGATGTATTATTGTCTTCTGAGAGAGAAAAATTACATTTTGAATACCAGAAGTTGGAAAATATAATGAATATTGTTAGTGTCTTGTCTGCTGAGGCAAGGATGTGTATTTTCCATTCATATTAGTTTATATGGAGCTTCATCTACAGAGCAGGCATCTTGAAATGATCCTCAGGATTTTAAAGTGTTTACAGGGACACTAAGAGAGAGACAGAGGAATTCAATCTAGTTGTGCTAATAACTTCATTTTATTAAATTAACTGAAAAAAGTATCTGTCTTGTGAGACCATAAATATGTTTATAACAACCAACTTTTTTACAACTGCGTTTTGTTTATTAAAATTCTGCTTAAATTATCTACTTTCCTTTTTTTTGAAAATGCATTTTAATTTACTAATATGTGTCCATTGCAAGTTGGTAGCAGGTGTCTTAATTTTTTATTTTACGATGGCTTTCAACTGCCTTATTTACTGTTAAGGCCCACTTTTTCAACAACTGCATTTTTGGACTTGAAAGTGTCCATGGACCTGTGTTGTAATTTTATAGCTAAAGAGTGTGAATGCTGCAGTATCTTTTCATAGCCTGAAAACACTTGAACAGCAGATCATATAGAATTTTCAGAATGTTGCAGAGAATTTAGAGATAAGAGAAAGATCAACACACTTTCCTTACCAATTGACTGATTGCTAGTGGTGCTGGGATTTTAATTGCATTGAGTCATTTCTTCATTAGTTAGCTTGAAAACCTGTTTTTCTGGAGAAAGAATAAAATCTGTTTAAATTTATTTAGTTACATTGAAGATTTGGATAATATTTATGAATAGCTTTCTTTGTGATCTAAAGATTTTTTTGTCTTCAGTATTAATTTTTTTTTACTTACCATAAGAAATCCCAATGAGAGGCATAGTTTGTGACTAACTCAAGAACTCAAGTGACTTTGAAGTGCAGTTCAGTTATTATTCTCAGGCCTCCCCATTTTGAAAGTATAATTAATGACAAATCATAAATTACTTAATGAGGTAAAGAGGTTATAACTGAATAAGTTAACTTCTTTTTTTGACTTTGAGTGGGGGATTTTTTCAATATAAACTAGTGCCACAAAAACAACAAAAAGGAAGGTGAAAAAACAGAAGCAAATGAAAAGGAGGCTCGTAACCATTTAAATCATCAATACCATATTGATATAGTAATCAGTCCATACAGTGCTCATGGTCACCAGACAGGATAATGATGATGTTGAAAATTACTTTGGAAAAAGCCCAGTGAACTAAAGATAATTAACAGCAAAAGATCTTGCGTAGTGTGAAGACTGAGAATGGTAAAAGGGAATATTGATATAGAACTGATCAAATGCTGCATTTCTTTTTTACAGGAAAAAACTAAGAACCTTTCTCCTTTACTGATGATTTTAGTGGAACATAGAAGGAGTTTTAATATGTCGTATTATGAGTGATTTATAGCATCTGTTCTGGCCTGTATCCAAGAAAAATATAACATATTCTTCTTATACTTGTGAAGGAGATGAAGGAACAGTGTTGCTAGAAGAAAATGTTATGTGATTCTTGAGGCTGTTTTTAGGATCATGACTATAGAAACAGATCTGCTCACAGGCTTCCTATCAAGGGCAGCCTCAGAGGCACAGTTCTGTAATGCAACATTTGTCAGGCATCATGCAATCATATCTGCAGTTAATTCAAATAGGAAAATATACTTTACTTAAACAGGAGAGATCTCTATCCCAGGTGCCTCTTAAATCAGTAGCTGCACATAGACTTGGCAGAAATATTTACTTGTTGCATAATTTAATAGCACATGCTGCTGTATTATTTGACATCCCACTCATCAAGCGGCTGAAAGCAGGTCACTAAGGTGGCTTCATAATAGTTTGCAATGATTAGTTATGGGTTTGGATAAAGTCAATGCAAATGATACCACTTACAGACCTATTTAGAGTTAGAGTCAGTTTGACATAATGGTACACCAAGATAAGCATGTGTTATCAGCGTGTGTCAAGAGATGAGAATGATCTTTACACACAAGGGTAATGTTATATAGCATATTTGTGGATCATTTTTGTGTCTGTATTTCCTTTCTTTAGACAAATTTAATACATTACTTAAGATCAAGATTGAGCATTGTAAACAAGAAAGCTTATCTTTCTGTTTGTTTTGGACTGTTTTGGATGTACTTAATAGGTATCTCTCAGCATATGGGATAACATGGCTTTGTGTTTTCAAAATTTATTTCTGAGTCTATGATGATTTTTGCTTGAACTGTTGTTACTTACTTGCTAAAAAGCATATTTTTATGCATGGTATAAATGTTTTGTGCTGTTTATTCTTCATGGGTAAAGGTTGAACAGCAGTGGTTTCTTATATTCACTTAGATTTTGCCCTGCCCTCACTCTTTACAACAGGTTCCAAATCTCTGAGATGAGCTGGGATCAACTTTCTTTCTTCTGCTACCCATTCATTTTAGTTTCACTATTAATAGGTCTGGCTTTTATTATTTCTAATAAAAGTATGGTATGACTAGTGTGCATTTTTAGTTAAAGTGGCTAAAAATGCCAATTGCAGTCCACCCTGAGATAAATGTAAATATTATTGTACCAGTACCAGGCTGATTTTGTCTTCAGAAATGATTTTTCTTCTGTTTCTTAATTTCCTATAGACATGCTACTAACATTTCAAATTTCAGTTGATGATACTTATTTTGAATTAGTGTTCCTTGCTATAAAAGAATTCAAAAGTTGTTGGCCAAGTTCTCTTGTTTACATTGGTGAAAGTCTTTTCCAGTGAACTAGTTTGGCTTTACACCAGTGTAAAGAGAAAAAAAAAATTGCTCTGTTTTGTAAGAGTAATTTGGGGTATGTCTGATGTAGCTTTTTAAAAGGGGATCAGAGGAAAGTGTTATACTAGCTGTTACAAATTGCCTTCTGTCTTCTAATCCTAATGTACTGCACCTTTAAATTTTTCCCTTTGTTTTATTGTGTTTTGTACTCATGGTTGATTTTATTGAATTTTATTTATTTATTTATTTATTTATTTATTTATTTATTTATTTATTTATTTATTTATTTCTCTGGACAATTTTATTTTTCTTTACCTGTTATTTCCTTTTTAACCTATCTTTGCTTTCCCTGTTATCTGATAATTCTGAATTGTTTGTCTGTATATAGCTATAGACATAGATGCCACTGGCTTAGATGCAGAAGAAAATGATATTCCAGCAAACCATCGCTCCCCTAAACCCAGTGCAAACAGTGTAACATCACCCCACTCCAAAGAGAAAAGAATGCCCTTCTTTAAGAAGGTAACACCAACTTCCAAGCTCCCATCTGTCCACCTGCTCACCTGCACTGCGTCACATTTCTAGTCCTGTTAACTGTCTGCGTCCTTTGACAAGCCAATAACATGCATGCTTTGTTGTTCTTTGTTTCTTTTCCATGCTGCTGTAGCTAAGCAGAAGCAGAAATCGGTAAGTTTATATTGACATTACCTGTATTTATCCTGCCACTGGCATCATTAGCATTATTACCTCAGATTAACAATGCAGCTATTCTAGAATTAAGAAAGGAATGTATCGAGTTGTTAGTGGATCTAGTATGTGAAAACAAATAGTCTAATGTTCAGTCCATCTATGAAACTCTGCTACAGTACTTATCCTTTTTGATGGAATAATAGGACACACTTAGAAGGCCTTCTAAAAGTTTGAGAAATGTATTTCTAACAAATCCATACAATGCATGTCTCTGGTACATGCTTTTTTTTTTCTGCCTCTGTCCTTCTCAATTTTTCCCCCTTGTAACTCAGTTTATGGAACTCTAATTAAGTACTTATATTGTACCTAGAAAACAAATAGTCAAAACCATTGTATTTTTAATTAATTCAGTGTTTAAGGTTTTATTTTACTAGGTGCAAAATCTGCAGGTGAAAAAAGACCAGTGGAAAATCGCAGACTTGTTTTGACAGTTCACTTTGAGTTTTTCCTGTTGTCATGTATAAATTATCAGCTGAATGTTCTTGCCATCCATCAGTCAGACGTTTTTAGTATCTCAGCTATTAGAAATGGTACTTATGGTTCCCATGAGAGCCAGTGTCTCTCCGTAACAACCCAGATAACTACAGAATTATGCAATTGGCAACCTGTTACAGCAAACTGCAGTAAGTTTCTAGTATCTTTGCTGGAGTAAGTTATCAAGACACTAGGTAACCAGCTGAACTGTGAAATGGAATACCACATTTCTGCTTTGTTGTTGTTGTTGTTTTAAATCTTAGTCTTCATGACTCTTATTCATTTGTTTTTAACCACTCACTGGTTACAGTGGTTACGGGTCACACTATTACAGTGTGACACTCTTGCCAGTGCTGTGGACACTTTCATATTTAGTAAATAAAAATTTTTTTTCTCTCTTTTCTTGACCTCTTTAAAATAGTATTTGATCCTTCTCATTTCCAAATACACTAGTATTTGCTTTACTAACGTCTGTTAATTACTCTGTCATTCACAGCCTTCTGTGGAAATCAACAGCAGTTTCTTGCTTCTAAGTGATTTCTTATTTAATCATATTTATATCCAAATGTAAATACTAAGGAATAATGCACGTTGACATGTATTGGATGCTATCTGCATAAGCATCTTTCAAAGAAGCAGCTTGTAGATGAACCACCTCGGTCCTGGGTGGCGGTTAGTCATTATACTGTGCTTCTTTTCTTCTATATCAGGAGTTTTATTGGTTATAGTGGGGTTTATAGTATTGACATTTATAGTAAATACTGCATGGGCATCCCAGACTACTCTACATAGTTAAGCCACTGAGCAAAAGCCATATGGTCAAAACTATTCTATTTTTTATTACATACTTGAACTTGAATCTGCAAGTGAACACTGTATAGTTCAGTCACAGTCCTTTAGAAAATACTAGATTCTCCAGTGCTAAATGAAAGAACTTTAATGCTTCCACTAGATAACTTTTACTCAGTTTTCTGCTGAGAGCTTTGTTACTTCAAGCTGTAAAGATTAGAGGAGAAAAAAGTGCCTGTTTCGACAGAACAGATTTTTAAAGTACCCCATATTCCATCAAATAAGGTAATTTCTGTACTTTCTCTAATTTTCAAAAGCTGGTTAACTCCTAGCATGAATACCCTTGGTTGAGTCAGCCACATTAAGACTAAGATATGTTGCATCAGGACACTCATTTTATAAGCATTTAAACATCTGTAGTAAGTTTTTCTTTGGATCTGTCTCTAATATGCTTATTAGAATATTAGTAATATTAGCAAGAATGGTAGAGGGCTGCATTTTGTTACCAGCACAACATAATTGCAGGGGTTTGCTTTGAAATGTGTTGAGTCAGATTTTGCACTGTAAAATAAATTCATTTCACATGCTTATGATGCCTTGGGCACTGGTATTCTTATGTTACTAATTTTCTGGTGAAGCTACAGGTAACAACAAATATGATTAATTATGTTGAAATACATTCACAAAAAATGTCTTCCATGTTTTAGACTGCTTTAGACTGCTGCTTGTGTAGCATTTTGTGCTCCTACTGTATTACCGTCTGTCTTTTGTGTTTTTCGTGTTTTGGAATGTTTATATTTATTTTAATGTTATTATGAAACACCTTGGGATACCTTGTGTTCTGAAACAATGAAAAATTACTGTATTCTGTGATTTTGACTGATGTATTTGTACTATATAGACATTAGAAGAAGAGATCTGGCATATCTTTTTCCATATCACCCACGTGTTCCTTGGTTTGGATTTCTTTTTTTTTTTCCCCTAATATGAATATAAACTAAATTCTCCCCTTACAATCAAAAACCTCTTTCTGATAAGACTACTTCTTCACAATATATATTGAATAACTATTTATTATTAAACAAACAGCTTATTTTGTATATTCTATTTTGATAACAATATACATATGCATATTTTAATCTATGGAAGCAGGCAATCTTTTTTATCTTTGTGTTTTAAATATTATTTATAAATTGTGCAAAATACATCAGTAAGTATTTTGGTGAATAACATACTATCAGAATCCATTTTTGGGTGGTGATGGGAATTTCCCAAAGTGGAAGGATTGTTATCCCAAGCTCTGTTTATGAAAATTTTCTACTAACTTGACCAGTCATTATTTTGATTTCATTTGCCAGTGAATTGTGGATGCAAATGTGGAAGTCACACTATGAGTCCTCCCATGGGAATTTGCAGTGGTGTCACAATGTTTTGTCAAGTAGCGGGCAGATCCAAACATTAAAAGGGATGTGTTGTGCTTTTCCCCTCCCTTTTTGTTTAATTTTTCTCCTTCATAATTTGCCTACATCAAGTTTTGGTGGGAAACAAATGTCTTTAGAATCAGTCATTTCAAATCATTAACTGTTAGAATTGGAACTGGTTTAAATTAACTAGTTAGGAGTTATGGAGTCTCCAGAATAACTATTTTGTATGTACCCAGAGCAGATGTGAAACCAGTAAGAAAACCGGAAGTCAGAGAAAATCTTTTTCAAAAGAAGTCCTTGAACCTTTTATATCCTTAACTTGTACTGCCAGTATTGGGGAAGTGTTAGTGAATCCTCAATTCCTGTGTTGGTGACATCACTGGAAATTCAGAGTTCCTATTACTGTAGGCAGTGTGTAACACTTTCTGTAGGTGCTGCGATGCTGATAGCTTTTTCTGTTTTGCAGACAGAGCACATCCCTCCCTATGATGTAGTGCCTTCTATGCGACCAGTAGTTTTAGTGGGACCTTCTTTGAAGGGTTATGAGGTAAGTTATAACTGGGAATCATTTTATTCTGCAAAAGATGCTGTGCTTAATTTGTATTTGAATGTTCAAAGGTAATAAAGCTGAATAACGTTATTTATATCTTAGAAAAAAAAAAAGATGGATACCTGCTTACGTGTATTTTATTTCATATCAGAATTCACGCTAAGAATAAAGTACTCACATACCAATCATATAAGTTTTTCTGTCAACTTTATTACATATAAGTATGGAGTATTATGAGTTCCCTATGTGATTATTAATCTGATTTTTTGTTTCCTTCTAGGTAACAGATATGATGCAAAAAGCATTATTTGATTTTTTAAAACATAGATTCGAAGGGCGGTAAGTACTTTGCAATGCAAATCTACTTGAGTTCAGATCTTGTTAGGTACTACCATGTTTTTAAGAAATGAAGATATTCTTGGAAAAATACTTTGGAAAATTAGGAATGACAGCTAATTCCTTGTGCAATGGAGTGTATTGTGTAGTCTGGAAGTTTCTTCAGCAGAGCACACTGATTCTGTGTTGCAGTTGGAAATGTTCAAGGGTGTTTGTTGAGTATAGAAAAATGGATGGCTTCTTGTTGACTGTGATGTTCACACTCCAAATTACTCAAATCTACAGATTTAATAAATGTGTACTTCTAAATAATTATTTTACTCAGGTGTTTTTGAAGTGATATCTTATCAGTGTTTCCTGTGTTCCGTACAAGCTGATAAGGGTCATTATTCCCCCTAACTCTAGTTCCTTGTTATGATATCTGTAACTTGAATGAATGTTCTATTTTATTTGGAAGTGGGCAGAGCAGTAAGACTGTCTGTCCTGGTGCTGTCAAACGTTCCAGAGGGAGCTTGAGGTTTTCTGTCAATATCTTCAGCTCATTAAAATACTGGACATAGTGGTTTAAACTGTTGCATTTTCTCGATTGAATAATGTAGATACCTAAACACTTTGTAGTCCCTCTCTATATTAGTTAAGTTTGCCAAATCTTAGAGATGTACCTTCAAAACTGGAAGTTAACAAAATACCGAGTGTTGCAAGAATTAAAAAAACATTTTCTTAAAGTTTTCTAGAGCATATGTAATTTTAAGTAGTAGATCCAATTGTGTCAGGATAATCCACAAATACTATGTGATGTCTCTAGTATAGAATCATAGAATTGCTAGGTTGGAAAAGACCCTTGAAATCATAGAAGTCCCACTGTACCTGTCCACTACTAAATGATACCCTTTAGTACTTCATCTATCCATCTGTTAAATGCCTCCAGGGTTGGTGACTCAACCACCTCCCTGAGTAGCCTGTTCCAGTGCCTGATAACTCTTTTGGTGAAAATTTTTTTTCCTAAAGTCCAATCTGAAACTCCCATTGCACAACATGAGACCATTTTCTCTCGTTCTGTGGACTATCACTTGGGAGAGGACAGAAACACCCATCTACCTCCTTTGAGGTAGCTGTAGACAGTGATAAGGTCTCCCCTCAGCCTCTTTTCCCCTAGGCTAAACAACCCCAGATCCCTCCGCCGCTCCTCATAAGACTTGTTCTCCCGCCCCTTCACCAGCTTCATAGCCCTTCTCTGGAAACACTTCCAGGACCTCGATGTCTTTATTGTAGCGAGGTGCCCAAAACTGAACACAGTATTTGAGGTGCTGCCTCACCAGTGTCACATAGAGGGGCAGAATAACCTCCCTGGACCTGCTGGCCACACTGTTTCTGATACAGACCGAGATGCCACTGTCCTCCTTGGCCACATGAGCACACTGCTGACTGTGTGTCAGCTGTCAACCAACACTCCCAGGTCCTTCTCTACCAGGCAGCTTTCCTGCCACTCTTCTCCAAGCTTGTGGCACTGCCTGGGGTTGTTGTGTCCCAAGTGCAGGACATGCACTTGGCCATCTTGAACCTCGTAGCACTGGTCTCAGCCCATCGATCTAGCCTGTAAAGATCCCCCTGTAGGGCTTGCCTATGCTCAAGCACATGGACACTTCCTCCCAGCTTAGTGTCCTCTGTGAACTTACTAAGGATACATTCAATCTCTCATCCAGATAATTCCTAAAGATACTAAACATTACTGGACCCAGCACCAAGCCCTGAGGAACACCAGTTGTGACCAGCCTTCAACTGGATATAACTCCATTTACCACAACTCCTTGGGGTGGGTCACCCAGCCGGTTTTTAACGCAGCAGAGGGTGTGCCTGTTCAACCCAGTGACAGACAATTTCTCAAGCAGAATACTGTGAGAAACAGTGTCAAAGGCTGCACTGAAGTCCAGGCATACTATATCCACAGCCTTTCCCTCATCCATTAAGTGAGAAACCTTGTTGTAGAACCCATGTTGACTGGGCTAGATGACCTTATTGTCTTGCATGTGCTATGTGATATCACTCAAGTTGGCCTGCTTCGTGATAGCAGTTTGAAGCATCCCAGACTTCAATAGCCATCTGAATTGGTACCCAAAGTCCTCAACAAGTTTATACAAGAGGTTCCTAGATTTATGCTACTGCTTTCACAGCCTCTCTGCTGTCAAGCTGTCTCTACTCTCTTTGTAATTGCTCCACTATATGAACATAGATACCCTTTGCTTTGAGAGCAGACTTGTCCTCTCTGTTGCTGCATATCTCAGAAGACATTGAAATGGCCTTTATAAGATGTTAGATGGAAAATAGTATTTTTCAGACTGAAAAATCTAAAATTGATCAATATACCATACTTGCATTTGAAAAGGGGGGAAATTATTTTTCTGTTCCATGTGGGAAGAAAGACTGACAGGAAGACAAAACAAAACTCAAAAAACTGTAAAAGTTTTTAGTGTTCATCAATTAGCACATAAAGCTAACTAATGAGTACTCCAAATTACATGTTGGATTTCATTTTAAGGCTAACAGCATTCTCTCTGAGGACCTGCGCCAGAAATCACGGTCGTTGGCTGTTTTTTTTAGCTTAAGTTAAATCATGGTTAAATTTCCAAAATTATGCTACTAATCAGTCTTGTGCGAATAATTCTGGGGTTTTTTTTTATATTAACTTCTGGTTTTGTTACATTTTTTAGGAGTTAGATAAATAAATACACTTTGAGTCCATTGGGAAATGACCTGTTTGGTTACATTTCAGATGAACAGCATCTGACTGTGCTTGCTAGAGAGAAGGCCTCTCTGTTCATAGCAAATCCTTTTCCTCCACTTTAATTGCAAGTAAAATCATACAAGGAAAACAAGAGCATGTTATCAGTCTGATTTAACTCAGCAGTGGAAAAATATGACCCCTAAATCTCATTAGACCAGAGAGTTTGAAAGGGAATTTATTCACATGGTGCATTTTGACCCTGTAAAATAAAACACCAAGTAACTGTTTTCCTAGGAAGAAGAATATGCAGAAGGCTATGTAGCAGGTCAGTGCAAACAACTGAAAGTAACCACTTCTTTCTTAGCACATCATTTCTCATAAACACAAAACTGATCCTGCCAGGTGCTCAGCCTGGAGTTTTCATTTGCACTTGCTTCTCTCTGTTGCAGTCCCATTTTCAGGTGGCCAGCATATTGCTGGATCTTTCTGGAAAATAATAGGTAACTCTTGCACTCTAGTAAACTGAAAAATAAAAATAAGAGTATATGACTGTACTAATTTCCCTGCTAAGCTTTACCTTTTAACGTGTTAATTGTGTATGTCCCTGTATGTCTTATACATATGGTTCAAGTAAGTCAAGTTGTAATTATGTACATTTCAACAAATTAATCAAAATTAGGGAAAGGATAATCCAGCCTATTCATGCTGTGGATACTTTTGCAAGGCCTAATCACAACAGGCCTGGAGCCCTCAGGGAAGTCCCACCTTCTGCAGCACGTTTCTGACTTCCTCCTCTCTCCCTTCTCCCCACACACATGTAGCGTTGCAGTCTGTTGTCATACTGCATTTCAGTACTGTGCACAAGGGGCAATGTCTTATCTGTAGTTCTAGTAACAGTAGGTTAGTTAGGTGAAGTTTCTTCTCTGTTCACATTGTGCAAAACATACTGTGCTGCTGAGGAGACCTTGTTTATTTGTACTTATCCATCTTCTAGTGTTAAATGAGTCTTTTTTAATCCCAGTCTCCATGTAAGATAAATAACATTCTGTTCGATTTTACTGTATTTTATTTTTGCAGTATATCAATTACACGAGTCACAGCAGACATCTCGCTTGCCAAACGCTCAGTATTAAACAACCCCAGTAAGCATGCGATAATAGAGCGATCTAACACGAGATCAAGCTTAGGTAAGTACCTATAATGATGCTATCTACAAATTGGCTGTAAAGTGTGCTACTCTCAAATCATATCTGCAAGCTAAAAATAGCCTTCTCTCTGCTGTGAGAAATTAATGATTCCCGTAGTTCAGAAATCCTAGCACTAGAAATAATTTTTAAACTGCTAACAGATAAGCTTCATTTAGTGCTGATTTTGGCTTATCCTGCTTATGTTCAGTTTTCAAGTTTTGACTATTTACCTCAGTTGGGAGAATTAGCCATCCATAAGGGAAATAACATTGTAGCTTGCGAGTCGGTGGCCTCTTCTAGTCCTGGTTCAGAAAGAAGATGACAGGGCAATGCTGCTGTGAGTACTTTAGTTGGCTCAGGCAGTAGAAGTGAGTGGGGGCATCACACCATATAGTGGAATTTTTGCTTTTCATTTTATGTGGTGAATTTGTTATAACTAAACAAAAATATTATTGGACTTACAAACTCAAGTTGTGCAAAACAAAGGTTAGGAAGTAATAGTAAGAAGGCTAACTGCAACTTCTTAGTATCTTTATGTATGCTCTGTTTCAGTCTTCAGTTATGTGTTTGCATACTACTTTTCTAGTGCTCCTATGCCTTATTTTAAAAAAATAAAAACACAAACTTATTGTGGGGAACTGGAATTGCTTGGTTAATTACTGTTTTGTTTGCTATGAAACTTACACGATATATGAGGCAAGAAGCTTAAGGAAGGCAAATATAGTTTTCTAAAAGCACAACGGGGCATTTTCAATTTAAATTTGGGGGAGCAGGAAAGGAAACGGTGATTTGAGCAAAACTTTTTATGGCATTAAATCAATCAGTTTTAAGATAAAAGATTTCTTTAAGATTGAACTCCTGGTCATAAAGAGGAAGCTTCTTCACCCGTCTTCTACCCACCAAGGAGCTCATAATCCAGTAAATAAAATATAAATTTGGAACGTAGAACATACAGAGTCAAGCTTCTGTCTGCCTGGTTTGGAACAGGGATCTGAATTGCAGTTTTAAGCATACTGAGCACTATTCTGTCTCTGTTGGCTCAGTAGATGTTGATTCTCTGTTGATAAATGGGATAGCCCCAGTAGCACAGTGGGTCTCTGACTATGGCCCAATATTTTTGAGCTTCAGTACTGCAGCATGATGTGCCATTAGACTCTCTGAATCACAGCAGCCTGCATACCTCACCCAGGGCCAAGTGCCAGAGATTGTACCCCATAAAGTTCACCAAGGTAGTGTGGAGTATGTCATGGCTGTGGTATAGTGAGTGCCCGTGCCTGGAGCCAGGGGCTGTGCCAGTGCAGTCTGGAGGCACAGAGGGAAGGGACATCCTATTGCTTCCCTCCCTGCCGGGCCTTTCTGCACTGCCTCTCACCCTACTGCTGGCAGTTCTGGCTCATGCCATCAGAGGTGAGGTGCGGTGTTGAGGGATGGAAAGGGAAAATTTTACTGAATTATCTGAAGAGACGAATGCAACAGTGGCTCTTGCTGCTTCTGAAATGGAATTCCTGTGTAGTATTGGACTAGTTATTTACAGGCCTTATAAAGATGAGTATTCTTTTCCCAGTGTTTTCTGCATGCCTCAAGCATGTCTTGGACTAAGTATTGTGGCTGAAACTGAGATTTAGGCTTTGAACCTATCAAACAATAATGTATGTCATGTAAATCAGCACACTGCATGGCAATGCACTGTTTTGGAAAATGTAGAGGGAAACCAGACTGCTTCATGGGCCATTGGAGCTACTGTTGGGTACCTTGTGAAATACCAGTCTTATGGCCCCTCATTCCCCAGAAGTTCTGTTACTTTAGACTCTACTCCTTGCAGTCATTTCACTAGGGAGCTATTCTTTTCACTCCCAGCCTAGCTCAAAGAATTTTTACTTTCTTTCAGATCAGTACTACTGTCATCTACTGACAGTACTGAGCAGCATCAGGAATGTCTTGAGTCTTAGTACTGACATCGAAAAGAAGCTTTGAGGTTATGTTCCTTTTTGGAAGAAAGAATCCCCAGAAATCAGGTTTTCCCGTAGAATGGCTTCCATTTTTCTAGATTGAATGTAATTTTTACTATGGTAATTACTCTGATGAATCAGACACTACATTTCTGCAATTGAACCCCTTCAAGTTAATTATAATTTATGAATCTTCTTTGTGATTCAGTTTTCTTCCTGGAAAATGCAAATAATTCCATCTTCTCACCTAAGCAGGATGTTTCAAAGTGAAAAATGATTTTATTGCATCAGTGAAATACTATCACAGTAAGTTCCATCAAATAGATCAGAAATAATTTATTCATTTGATTTTTAGAACAATATTAGAACAATGTGCTGTAAATAAGAGGTGAAATACATTTCACAATTACGAGAAAGTAAATGATACAGTAGCTGCTTATCAGTTGACAGTGTATATGGATTGAGACAGCAGCTCAACAGAAGCAACTTTATTATGTTTGTGAGCCTGCTGTCTTATAATGAAGACCACAAAAGGTTTAAAAGGGCTGTCTTGGTATTTCCTACTTTATGAACATTAGCTTTGCAGTCAAACAGTATTATCTTCCAATACAAGTTTCATTCATAGATAAACTATTGAGGCAGGACTAGAATCTGTTGCAGGTCTGCTGAGGGATCTTAGGGAATGAATTCTTTCTCTTGTATGTTTCCCTTGTATGAAACAACAATAATAATAGGGCCTTTTCTCCAAATCACTGTAAAAAAAAAAAAAAGACAGAATTTCAGCAAACATTAAACTGGGGGGGAATTCTCTGTTTGTCCAGACTGTCTTCACTGATTTATTTCTGGTCCAGGTATTTAAAAATATTATTTACTGAAATAAAATTTTATCTTGTTAGTGAAAAACAGGCTTTGGTTTGCTCCGAATGGGTCTCTTGGCAACACAGCTGTTGGACATGGGGGAGATGAGTTTGTGTTTGTATCTCTCCTCCTTGAACCCAGACCCATTTCTATATCTAGTATATTTCTATATCTAGTATAATTTTTAAATGGCTTTTTATTGTAGCAAATATAGCTCCCTGGAACTGCTCTATGTTCATCCAAATTCCTCTAACCTTCCAGGTTCAGTGGGAAGCTCTTCCTTTACTCACCTACCTTTGTATAGTAGAACCTTGTGCAACTTGATGGTCAAGCTACTGATTTGTCCCTCAGTTATGCTCACATTTGTGAGCAGTGGCTGTAACTGCAGCAGAGAAGGCTATTTCTTAGACTTTTCAAAATACATTTTTGAGGTTTATGTATTTTTAATGTGTTCTGTCAATGAGTTCATGTAGCACAAAGGTACTTGATATATTAATACCAAGTACTTTTTTGTCTGGGAGATGAATGAACCTTTTTTTTGAGAACTCTTACCTTATCACCCAATAGAGGTTTGCAGTATTGTACATTTTGTTCATACTTGTACATAGCACAGTAAACAGTGAGGTGAGTGCCCTTATTTGAAACTGATTTAATAGATAGCCCAGAATTAATTTCAAGGAGGCATAGACAAACAGTTTGAAAAGCAGGAGTAGGAATTCCCATATGGACCTGGCTTTACAGGGCTCTAGGGAATTCTCAATGGGCTTAATGCTACACAGTTAGCAACTGGAAGTTTACTTCTGCAAAGGAGTCAGTTAAAAATATACATGGGATTTGACTCATTGGAAACTAATGCTACCACTGAATATTTATCATTCACTGAATATTTGGGTGTAAAATTAATATATCCCAAAATTTTATAAAAGTAGTGTCTGACTCATAAAGATTTAAGGAGACAGTACTGTTTTATTCCTCTCCTGTATGAAAGATTGTTTTGTATATAAGGAGAAATGTTTGCTTGTCAATACTGTTATACGTTTGATATGTGAAATGCTAGAACTAAATTTATGGAGAGGGGAATTGATTCATTTCTTTGGAAGTGTAGAAGAAATCCATAATTTTGAAGAATTCTCTCCAAGAAGGTACAGCACAAGTGTTAAATCTCATTCACCTGAAAATCAGTCCAAATTGGCCTAGTTAAATGTCTGCATGTACACATGGCATTTGCAGAAACTGCTGAACCAGCTTTGTGCTTTTGCTGCATTTCTTTGTCAAAAGGACCCTAACCTTTTTCTTGTTGTTTCTGTGTATGTTACGCTTGTTATAACCTTACCTCATGCTGTAAGCTTTGTACAAGAACCTGATTGTCTTGGCTTTTTCCATTCTTTGCTTCATTAATGCTCTCCCTTTCCAGATGTTTTGGGTATGTATACAAGCTTGCAAATTGCTTTTCCTGCTGTTTTGTGTTCAGTGCTTTATTGTGCCTTGCAGAACCATTGTGTGTATCTCGTAACTGGCTAACTGATAAACAAAAGCCAATCCTGTACTGTGTTCAGTATTTCTTTTAGAAAATCTTGCTGTTTTTTTTCTATTTATTTTCAAGTAATCCTATAAATAAAGTTGAGATTGACAAGTAAACACTAAAGATTAGGTTTTCCACTGCAAATTCCTGTGGGGTGTGCACCTAATCTGCATATGCTAACACAAAAATGAGAATGCTGATGTAAAATATGTCATCATGTCTGTGGTAAATCGATTGCAGTCAAATGACTGGGAATCTGATTATTTACTCTCCATGTACATATGCAGTAACCTGTCAGGCATTTCATGCACCCAATTTGCATGTGCAATTGAGTGCCTATCTTTGGAAGGTTATCTCTAGAAAATGTGTAGAGCTCCTGTTTATATCATTAGGTAGATATCCCAGAGTTTTGTTTTCTGGAATTGAAACATAAATGCTTGAAGAAATAATAGTGAATTATCAGTGATAATTTCAGCCTTGAATTTTTATTTTCTTGATATCTGTGTGAAAAGCCAATTGAATGCTTTAATCTATGCTAACAATTTATTATATGTACACGTTATGTATTTATGATAGTTATTATATGTTCTCCATGTTTGGTAATTTAATGACAGTTGTTGTATATTTCAAGTTTCAAGTAAATGTTTCCTCAGTGGTAAATGAAAAATAAATTTAAAAGAGTGCTAAGCCTCATAAAAATCCTCCCCTTCTTACAGAGACCATGGAACAGGAACGCAAATTTGGGATTTAACAAAGATTGTATTTCTGTTCCAAAGTCTCAAGAAAGATAAGAAAAAAAAAGTGTTCAACATGTTATGGAAAATCCTGATTGTCACTTTATAATTTTATCTTCAAGATATCTGTGGAAAAATGTCCAAAATTGTCACTTGCGGGTATTAAATCTTCCAATATGGCAAAGTATTCTTCTCAACCTGATGCTGCCTTGAACCAGAATGCTGTAATATAGCAGCCAAGAGCTTCTGGGTTATCATGAATCCTAGAAGCATAGAATTGCTAAGTTGGAAAAGACCTCTAAGATCATTGGGTCCAACCATTCTTATGTGCCACTAAACCGTGTCCCTGAGCACCTCATCTACCCAACTTTTAAACACCTCCAGGGATGGTGACTCAACCTCCCTGGACAGCTTGTTCCAGTGCCCAGTGACCCTTTCTGTGAAAATTTTTTTCTGATGTCCAGCCTGAACCTTCTCTGACAGAACTTGAGGCCATTCCCCCTTGTCCTGTCCCCTGTCCCTTGGGAAAAGAGGCCAGTTCCCTCCTCTCCACAACCTCCTTTCAGGTAGTTAAAGAGAAATAAGGTCTCCCCTCAGCCTCTTCTTCTCCAGGCTAAACAACCCCAACTCCCTAAGTTGCTCCTTGTAAGTCTTGTTGTCCAGCCCCTTCACCAGCTTCATTGCTGTTCTCTGGACTCACTCCAGAGCCTCAACATCGTTCCTGTGCTGAGGGGCCCAGAACTGCACACAGTATTCAAGGAGTGGTCACACCAGTGCTGAGTACAGAGGGAGAATAACCTCCCTGGACCTGCTGGTCACGCCGTTTCTGATACAGGCCAGGATGCCATTGACCTTCTTGGCCACCTGAGCCACTGCTGGCTCATGTTCAGTCAGATGTCAATCAGCACCCCCACGTCCTTCTCCTCCAGGCAGCTTTCTAGCCACTCTTCCTCTAGTCTGTAGCACTGCACAAGGTTGTTGTGTCCCAAGTGCGGGACCTAGCATTTGGCCTTGTTAAACCTCACACCATTGGTGTCAGCCCAACCATCCAGCCTGTTCAGATCCCCTTGCAGAGCCTCCCTATCCTCCAGCAGATCGGCACTTCCACCCAGCATAGTGTCATCTGCAGACTTTCTTAAGGTGTATTTGATCCCCTCATCCAGGTCATTGATAAAGACATTGAAAAGGGTTGAACCCAGCACTGAGTCCTGGGGAACAGCACTTGTGACTAGCTGTGAGAAACTATGTCAGTGTCTTTACTGAAGTCCAAGAAGACCACATCCACAGCCTTACCCTCGTCCAGTAGTTGGGTCACTTTGTCATAGAAGGTGATCAGGTTGTTTGGCAGGACCTGCCTTTCATGAGCGCATGTTGACTGGGCCTGATCACCCAGTTCTCTTACATGTGCTTTACATTCTCTTGTATGTGCCACATGAGGATGTGGCTACAATTATTTTTTTGCACATAGATGGGGAAGGAGTAGCATGAAGACGCTGAATGTGTTATAATTTATCAGCCTATATATCTTGAAAGTATTCTTTTATCCTGCTGGGCCAGCCTTGATTTTATTGACAGCTAAGGTCAGAGTCTCAAATTAATTCTCCAGGTTATTCTGTGTTAGAAGTTTAGCGCTACCTTTCCAATAGTCGTAACTCACAAAAAAATTTTGATACAGTATTGGCCGAGTATTTTAATGAAATTTCCTGAGTGTTTCCAAAGTATTTATGGGGGAGAGGGGAATAATTCTTGGTTTCTGTAAAACACAGGTGGCTCTCAGTAAGATGTCACTGTATTTTCTCGTGGTACTGCATTGGAGTATGTATGATTGAGAACTGTATTGAAACTAAACATGTGCTAGAGACAAAGCAATATAGCAATGTGTTAGAATAATATTTAAGGTTATGGATATATGTATAATAACTCAGATACCTGGACAGGTGAATGAAATATTTTTGGCAAGTTAACTGTTTGCTTTAAAGTATAGTCTGCTTCCCTTAGAGCTGCTCACAGCTGTGGGCTTAGTTGATCCAGTACTTTTTACTTTCTCCTAGGTTCGTGAAACTGATAAAAAGTTGGAGTCTGTGTCCTCATTTTATCCAAGACTAAGGTTGTTTAACCAGAATGCGAAGTGATATGGGTTAATTTCTTTGTTAGCAGATAATTTGTATTGTCATGGCAGGGCTATGATCACCTTTGTGGTGGGTGTCAGTTATGTACTTCGCATAATAACTAAACTTTCCCTAGAGAAAGAACTGGAATCCACGTGTGTTGCCTCCTACTCTAAGCAGCAGGCTACGGAATCAGTATCTCTCCCACTCAGTGAATACACAAACATTTTGTAAGTGGTGCACCATCAGCAAGCGGAGTTGAATAGCCAGCGATGGAGTGGTTCCACGTCCTATCTGTGAGAAAGGATGAGCATTTTTATTTGTGTTTGTTCTGAATAAAACAACAGACCCAGGGAACACTTACACAGTGTCTCTGTATGGACCAGAGCTGTAAAAGTGTATAACACAGCAATTAGTAATAAGGCATGGTGCAAAAATATCCGAGTTAGTACCAGTCTGATGTGATGACATCCTTTCTGAACTGTGCAGGGACACTCGCTTGGTCCCTTTGTGCAAAATAAACATTTGATTGCTTCTTTGCGCCATCTTAGTATCCCGATTACTCTATAACAGAGTATAGGGGAGCTTAATGATGGGAGCAGCACTATGCTGCTGCACGGAACTTTCTGGAACAGCTGCGTTTTCACCTGGTGCAGTTATCTCAGTGCAGCTGTCCCCTGTGCAGTGCTCATCCACTTGTATTTCTGCTGCAATCCACTGATTTCAAACTCTTCCATGTATAGGCCATTAAAATTCACTTCGAGTTTAAACCTGGCATCTAAGTACAATTCCCTGAATGCTATTGTTTTGCTAGCTTAGAGAAATAGGGGACAAGTAGATGTTTTCATCTGCTATTTTAGTATTTTTAAATTCCACTATCTTTTTTATGTTTTCACATAATTACAGTATTGCATTTCAGAAGATGTTAGTTCATTATAAATAGGTCTTGATTATGTTGAGGTTTCCAAATGTCACACTGCATCTGTAAGTACACTTGGATATGCGTGTGCATTAAAAGCCATCTGAATTGTCTAAACTGAACCTCATAAGGCAGGAAGAGGAAAACCCTGTTTTCCTGCAGCACTTCACCTCACAGCTCCCCTTCAGCAGAGCTCAGACAGGAGTGCCAGGCAGAGCAGCAGGCATGCTCCTCTCCTTTCTGCCTTATCTCTCACAGGAGACCCATCTGTTAGGCGTGAGTAACACATGCAGCCACTTTCCCTGGAAAATATTGTCATCCTCCCACTCCCACCCTCTCCTTTTTATGTAACAAGCTAGTGGCTAGGGGACTGAGTTGAGACCAGGGAAATGGAATTATATTCAAAGAACTACATTTATGTTAGAAATTTGATTAAAACACTTGTAATAAAGGTGTCTTCTGGTCCACTGCCTGAAGAGTAAGCTAGAGCATTTATTTCCTCTTACTTGCTTATGTTCTCCTCCAAGACTTTTTCCTTCTTAGCTGGGTATACTGGAGGGGAGACACAGTGTTCTGCTCTGTAGTATTGCCACTGGTGTGGGTTGCACTGAATCCTACCTGGAGACTACAGAGCTGAACCTCCCTGGCTGGGGAGGGGATGGAGCCAGCTGTCCCCTATTCAGCTTTACCCCAGTGTTAGCTCTCTGCCTTTTCAGAGCAACCTTAATGCTTGAGGGGAGAAAAGGAGAAGATCAGGAAAAAGGGACCAAGCACTTATATATGTGTCGAGTTTCTTACTGGCTTGCTTCAGACTGCTCACACACCATGTAGCTTTCTGGGTCACTCTTGGTAGCATCTCAATCTCTCCACTTCGTATACAGTGAGGAAAGGCATCTAATGTAGTCTGGGATAGCCTTCTGTGGCCAACTACCTGCATTCTGGTTACTGGAATACCTAATGTAAACACACTGGTGATTTTGCCCACGATATAAGCCTGTGTATACATACACACAAATTAAAATTTTAAATTTTAATTCTGTCACTCAAACTCATTGTTTACTTCTTAATCAAGAGGTGTGTGGGCACACTTAATAGTCATTGCTTCTCTTTAGTTTTTCTTTTCTCATTTTTGTGGATTTCAGTTATGACCTTTATCCATGTGTCAGCAGGTTTTTTAATGCAATACTTTCTATGTGCTTTTAATGCACTAGTGATCACATGTTTTCTTCTTTTGCCTTTGTTTTGAAATTCTTGAGGTTACCTTAAACTTTTTACACATTGACATATGTATATTCTTTTCATGCCATGTGTCTGTGATGTCAGGAGCTCTGATTAGGAAAATAGAATGCTTTGTCTCTGTGACTGTTGCAGTTCAAGTAATAATTGACAAATCCATTTCTGTGAATGAAACACTGCAACCCATATCACAGAGAAGCAGATGAGGTCAAATTGAATAGGTTATTAATGACCAGGGAAGTGATTCTGCCCCTCTCTGTGGCACTGGTAAGGCTGCATCGCGAATCCTGTGTTCAGTTTTAGGCCCCTCACTATAAGAAACACATCTACAACCTGGAGAATGTCCAGAGAAGAGCAACGAAGCTGGTGAAGGGGCTCGAGAACAAGTCTTATGAGGAGTGGCTGAAGGAGCTGGGGTAGTTTAGCCTGGAGAAAAGGTGACTGAGGCAAAATCTAATAGCTGTCTATAACTACCTTCATTATCTTTCACTGAATTGGCCATTCTAAGCTCTAGTTCGGCTTTAGCCTTCCTGATTTTTCCTCTGCATGATCTCACTTCCTCCCTCTAGTCCACCCAAGACGCCTGTCCCTTCTTCCAAAGTTCATAGACATGCCTCTTCTTTTTGATGTCCACCCATGTCTTCCTCTTCAACCAAGCTGGGCTTTTTCCCTGCCAGCTCCTTGTCTGGCACATGGGGACAGTTTGCTCCTGCGCTGCCAGGATTTCCTTCTTGAAGAGCACCCAGGGCTCCCTTACCCTTATGGACTGTCTCCCATGAGACTTTATCAACCAGCCTTCTGACCAGTCCAAAGTCTGCCTTCTAGAAGTTTAAGGTGGCCATTCTGCTAACCGCCGTCCTCACCTCATCTAGAACTGAGAATTCTGCCATATCATAATTGCTTTCTCCTAGTCATCCTCCAACCATCACATCCCTCACAAGGCCTTCTTGGTTCATAAACAGCAGGTCCAGGAAAGTGCCTTCCCTTGTCGACTCATTCACCAGCTGTGTGAGAAATTTGTATTCCCCACACTCCAGGAACCCCTTAGAATGCTTTCTGTTTGTACTTCCAGCAGACATCTGGAAGATTAAAGTCTCCCAAAAGTACAAGAGCTAATTATCTTGAAACTTCTCCCAGCTGTTTGTAGAAAAGCTCGTTAACTGCTTCTCCTTGGCTAGGTGGTCTGTAACAGACACCTATCACAACATCTACCTTCTTGTGGGCTCCTCTGATTTTTACCCACATATTTTCCCTTTTTGATTACCAAGGATGCCGTGTCAAGTAGATTATAAGGGTCACTTTAAAATTTGATAGGTTATTTTTGGTTTTGAGTGTTGTAGCTGTTCTACCAGCATGTCAGGTAGATTTTCTTGGTAGATCTAATTATTTTTATGCTTCTCGTTATGATTGGCAAATATAATTTATTGGAGTTAACAGCTATAGCTTTGGTGTTATGCCTCTCCAGTACATCAGAAGGGACATAATTATAAATAGATTATCTTCATGGAGGTGGGAAGATTGTTACGCCATCACTGTGCTGCACTGAAGGTCCCACACAGTCATTGTTCTCAGATCCCTATTTTAATTACCAGTGACATTTGTCTTAGTATCCCCACATAACATTTAGGGTTCTTTGTTTGCTTTGGTCAAAAGCCTGAGAGAAAATTTGTGTTGAGTATCCTGTTCAGAAATAATTTTAAAGGTATTGGATTGTTTTTTTGAAAAGTGTTGTTAAATAAAGATTAAAACAAAAGCTGCAGCATAAGAGAAAGCCCTTGCCCTCTAACAAGAGAAGCTACTATTAAGTAATTGCAACAATCTTATGTGTTATAAAAAATTAGAATAGAAAGAAGATATCAAGCTAAATATAGGCTTTTCCGGAAGCCGAAGGAGTGCACTAAAGGACAGGAGATCAGGACCTCCTTGGCAACCTTTGTCGCATTTTTTCCATCAATTCTTGGATAGAGAGGTAGAGGCAGAACATAGTAGTTCATTAACCATCCACTGTATTTCAAGGAACTTTTATCCTATGCCCAAGTTAAGAAAAATAAAGACTGAAATACTTTTTAATTGATAGAAAAGATCTCTCTCCATCTTTGGACCCAGGTGGAAACTATTAATTCATAGGACCATAGTTACCTGCAGTTATTGCCCTGGGTATGTTTCACAATAGAAGATACCCTGAGGCATACTCCGCCTTGGGAAAAGATTGTTTCAAAATGTATAGCAGGAAATGTAGTCGACAGACATTTATTCTGTGCTGGCAGAAAAGTGCTTCCAGGGGTGTAGCAAATGCTGATTCTCCAGACAAAATTATTATACCCTGGCAAAAAGACAGACTTTGCTGGTTATAAATTGTCTTGAACAAGGAGGTTTAGCAGTCTGGAATGGTCTTAAAATGATACATTAACTGCTATTGTTATACTAATTAAGTGTTGAGCCTGGTTTGAAATTGCAATCCAAACTCATCATCTGAAGAGTATGACAAATTATATCTGATATGTTTATTCTAGTTGTCATTTGGACTTAAGGATAGACTATTGACTGACTAAATGGCTGAGACAATGGTATTCAGTCATTCCAACAATATCTCTATAACAAAGTTACAGAAAATGTAATCATTACTGTGCCAAGAACCATCAGAAATTCCTAATTCAAAAATATAGTCCTAATTCAGACAGAAGCTGGGCCATAGTGCATTTACTGAAAAGCAGGAAAACATGCACCAGTGCTTCCCAATCCACCCCACCATGTACATCTCTCAGTGCTGTCTGCTGTAGAAAACTGGTTAGCATATACTCAGCCAAAATCAGAGATAAATACAAACAAGTAGAGGTGATCTCCAGGAGTTCCAAAGCAATGTCAACATCCTTCAAGAGAAAGCACCATATGTAGATTGTCTGATGGTGGTTTAAGATGTTAGTTCATGTATAAAATGATTGTAGTAGTTGCCTATTAATTTGAAACTAAAACACTTTTGACCTAAATGGAGACTTAGCTGTGATGTTTTGCTCTGTCTTGGAAATTTTGCAACCTTGTAATGGTATCTAATTTTTTCATTTGCCATCCTAAGATAACAAAAATCAATCCCTTCACAACTCTTGAAAGAGATAAGTCACTATATAACACTCTCTCTAGCCAGATCCAATAGACCATTCTTTCAGGCAAACCTAATGCTTGTGCTAGCATAACAGATAAAAATGTCAGCAGTGCAATTTCGAGAAATTCTCTAATAAATAAGTTTTTTGGTACCTCATTGAAATTTAAGTTTCTGTTGGTTATCTTTTAATATATACTTAGAATGGGCTAGATATTAATCTGGGTTTTTGCTAATGGATCGTGCACAACCTTTAAAGAGAAACCTGTATGAATTACAATCTTGTCTGACTATAACTTTTTTTAAAGACTTGAACAAATCAGCCAACTTCTGTAAGTTCTCTTTGAACAAGTCAGCCTATAGCAAGATTTGAGCAGGAAGATGTGATTCTGTTTCAAGGACAATTTTGACATTATAAGATTTAGTCTTGATTCATTTGGGAATGAAGACAGTTTGTACAGCACTTATGAAAGTGGATGCAGTTCATCTGTTTTTGGAGAGGTCTGCCCTAGAAACTGCTGCCATCAGGCAGGCTGCTGAGGACCTGGGAGTACAAGCTAATAGAAGACAAGAGGATTTTTTCTGAGAAAATCACCTTTCCAGAACTCCCAGGCTTGTGAGGAGGATACCAGACCATTATTTGGACTTTTCTTTTCTTAAAAATGTTTTACACATAATAATTAAATTTTTAATGTGGTACTCTACTGGGCTCAGCATATGCAGGAAACTCTTCCAGAGCTTTGATAAGTTGAAGTGGAAAAACAGGAGCTTCTGCTAATATAGGCACCTCAGCACATCTTAATGACTATCTGAGGCACTCCAGTTTGAGCAAATTGGTTACTGCATAAGTTTGAAGTCTGAGCTGAAATGATTTACATGTAGGAAATTAATGACATAGTAAAATTACTATGTCATGCAGCAGGCATTCTTACCTCTTTTTTTTTTTTTCTTACATACATGGACTGTAGTTTGTAAGAAAGTATCTCTCCAGGATGAGATTGCAGGAAGCAGTGGAGATGGGAGAGGCAGGCAGTGCTGCCTCCAAGGGCAACAAAGTGAGGGCAAAAAGCTCTCCTTAATGTTGCATTCATTTCTCTAGTTGTCCCAGGGCCTTGCACAGCTGACAACTCCTGCCAGCCTGAAAAGGAGCAACATGCCAGTCTACCACATTTTTTACATTTCTCAAAACTAATTGTCTTTTAGTATTTTCATAACTCTGATTTTCTACTTATCTGCAGCTGAAGTTCAAAGTGAAATTGAACGGATTTTTGAATTAGCAAGGACACTGCAGCTAGTAGTGCTTGATGCTGATACCATTAACCACCCAGCACAACTAAGCAAAACCTCCCTGGCTCCTATTATAGTATATGTAAAGATTTCTTCTCCTAAGGTAAGTATTTCCTCATATTCATGTTGTTACACTCTGTTCTTTCCCTTCCCCCTCCCTTGACGTTTTTTTTAGTCTTAAATGTAAATAATCATGTGTCCTCATTAAAGTTTGGAACTGTATATTGTTCTTGCTTCCCTTTGGATGGTGAAATGTATTAATCTAAAATTATCTTAGCTTTGGTGTTAATAAAACCCATTTTGGAAAAGATGCTGTAGCTCCAATGTTTTTATTAATTGGGATTGCACATTTAGTACCAATCACATAAGTAATTGTTAAGTCAGAATAATACAGAAATGAAGGGAAAACTTTCACAGAATGAGTATTAGCCTGATTAGTAAGCTGCAGCATCTCCTGGTAGTGTAATCTTTCATTCTGTGAAAAAAACCTGCACAGACCCTGTGGAGAGGCATTTGAAAGAGAAGAACAAATTATGGGAAGAGAGCCGAGGAGAGCAAGTGAAGAATTTCAACCTAGAAACAAACAAATCCAAAGCAGCAGAGGAAAACAGGAAATTTATAGTGCTCATAAGTTGAAAGGAGATGTTGGAAAGTAAATGAAAATTAGCTTGTTCTGGATGTAAACAGCATGGGAAATGCTCTTGAAGCCAGCAAATGAAGAATTTGATCTGCTCAAGTGGACAGTTAAAATTGGAAACACTTAAAGTGTGTGTGTGTATATACACACACACACAAATATATAAAGTCCAAACCTGTTAACTTTTATTAATGTCTTATTTTTCACAGGTTTTACAGAGGTTAATAAAATCTCGAGGGAAATCTCAGGCCAAACACCTTAATGTTCAGATGGTGGCAGCTGATAAACTGGCACAGTGTCCTCCGGTGAGTAACTGTTAATTTATATCTTGTCTTTTAGGTGTCTTCTTTTCAAGCACGAGGTTGATTACATGATTTCTGGGAATGTTCGCCCTTTTCTGGCCATATTTCGCTATTGCTTCTTTGTAGAATGCCTCCTGAGGTTTCAGGGCTCTACACAAGTTTGCATGGAAAAACAGTCCTAGTCACAAGCAGTTATTAAGATGTGTGATGAATACGTTCACCACTCAGACAAGCTGAGCACTGATTTTAAATCTTTTGGGATGGTTGGTCTAAAAATGAACCCTTTTGGTGACTGTGTTTTGTCTCTGGCAATTTAAGGTTAGGTCAGTGGCTTGGGTAGCTCCCCTCAGATATATGTCACCACAGCCTGTCACTGCTGGTGTTCTTGGTCACAGTTTTGGCAAAAACCTGTGGGGCGCTGTGTAGCTGAGAACTCTGCAGTTCTCTGTTGTGCACTGAAACAATATTTTTCACATTCCAACTATAAAGTAGACATGATGGGCCTTCAGCTGTGTTTAAAACATTATTACAGGCTTATTACCTGCATATTCAACTGTCAATTGTATGGATAAGAGACCAGAGAATGCAGGTTCAGTTCAGTTGTAGATATGGGAATTTGCTATACTTACAGAACTGAGAGTGGGATGTTTTCATCATTCAAGTTCAAGCATCTCATTTAATAGACCAGCCTCCTCAGGTCCTCAGGAAGTCAATGAAGAATGCTAGAGACCCGTGCGGGCTCACAAAGCTGCTTTCAGGAAGACTTCTGCCTCCCTGACCAGGGAGGGAATGGAGGAAACTTGCCTCCTAACTTCAGATGCCTAAAATTAGACTGTGTCATTAATCTCTTACCTAATACTTGTACAACTCTTGGGAACTGAATGATCTCTATTACTCGTGTTTCTTACTGTTATTAATTGATCTTAGTTTGTCTTAGTTTTGTTTTAGTTATTCTGGATATGGGAGTGAATCTCTGGAATTACCATTCCACTTTGTTCCAGTAGCTAAAAACTTCAATATATAACCTTTCTTTCTGGATATTTGAGTTTTAAGATTTACTCAAAGATTTATCCAAGGTGCTTCTTTTTATCCTCAATGACTTTGCGCATTACTAAGTGGAAATCATAAGGACTTGCTTCAGCAATTGTAACATTAGTGCTTATTATGATTCCTGTCTTTTGCATCAACTGCATTAAAAAAAAAACAAACCCAAACCTGAAAATAAAAGAAACAAACACCAAACCAGAAAGAGTGGTCTTAACACAAACTATTAGAAATACTCATTGTTGATAAATGCAAAGTGTGGTTGTCAATGTCTCCAATTATTTCCTTTGAGCTGGTGGTTCTTCTCACTAAAACCTTCCCTTTATCAGGAAATGTTCGATGTAATTCTCGATGAGAACCAGCTTGAAGATGCTTGTGAGCACCTTGCTGACTATCTGGAAGCCTACTGGAAGGCCACACACCCACCTAGCAGCAATCCTCCTAACCAGCTTCTCACTCGCACACTTGCAACAGCCACTCTTCCTATTAGCCCAGGTCCAAATATAAATTTACAGGTACAGTTTTTTTGCTGTTCTTTTTCTAACCAACTTTTTCCTCTTCCAAAGCACAGTGGTAGTCTGATACTAGAATTTGCTGAATATATCTTACTGTTGTTGATAGAGTAAGAACTTTTTCAATAGGCATTCACTCATTTTCAGTATAAAAGGCAAATACAGGCACACTATTGTTATTGCTATTGTATTCACAGTAGCATGTGTTTCTGTTATTGAGTAGGGGGTTAGTTTTGATTCCAAGGACTAAGCCAGCCTGACTGAAAACATATGGTGATGTGAAGTGGAATACTTAAGATTTAATTGTGCCCAGGACACACCACTGTGCCAGTAATATGTGTATGAGCTACAAGCATTTTTACAGCTGGCCATATGTAGTCCAATAGGAGGAATAAAACTGAGCTAATACTGTGCACGTTACAGCCTCTGTATCTATCACTAATAGGCAAATCCCAGCCCTGCATGATGAATTGGGTTACATACAAAGCAGATCCACAAGTGTTGAAGGGAATCTGTTTCAGTCTTCCTGCTGTAAATGTTGAGAATGACTGTTTTAGTGAAGTCTCAAGGTCTAAGTGGCTTGTCCAGTGTTTCCTTTGTTCTTCTAGTCATTGCCGTTGCTGTAAAAAGTAAATAATTCCTTCAATCCAAACTCTTACATAAAACCTGAGTCCTGCAGCATATTGTGCAGAAAGACCTCAAGAGGTAGTATTTTCTGAGCAGCAAGGGCACTGTCTAGCAAGCTGAGAAAAACGGGCTTTATTCCTGCCTCCACACTGACCTGCCTGGTGACTTTGAGCATATTTTGTCGTCTCTTCAACTCTTGCTTTGTATAATTGTATTAAGGTTTTCAGCATAAAGAGATCCTCTCCTTTGTATAGGTGTTGAATAGCATGAAATGATGTCTTCGAAGATGCCACTTTTTTATAAAAAAAGAGTGAATGATGTCTTGAAGCCAAGAAGAGTACAGTGGAGTTTAAGATTCATTTGTCCCAGCTCAAATAATGGCTTACTACATCTAAATTTCTACCCAGGTTCTATATGTGACTGTAAGTTTCATACTTACGTCAGTTAAAATTCATATCTCTGTCTAAGAAAAATGCCTCCTTTTAGAAAATCAAAGAAAATATATATCAGCATCCAAAGTAAAATGCTGAAGAGTTTCATTTTGTTTTCATGGTCTTGCAAATTTTTTTTTTTTGTGTCAAAGAATTTATTCAATATTAGAAGACCACAGACTTTGCAGGTTTTTTCTTTAAGAAGAAAAATTTGCTTGAGCCATCTTTCAGATTATCTCTTCTTGCTTAAAAGCAGATGCAGGAAAAGAGACTGTAAGCAATAGCTCATTTCTGCCTTTTTTTCTGTTCTCAGAGCTGAAACACCCTGAAAAAAATGTGAACTGGATGAATTTCTGAGTATGAAAAACAGTATTGTTGTGTGCAGACTTGCTAGATGAACTTTCTTTGCTTTGTAGATGCATTTATTATTTTGCTCAAGCTGTTTTTATGCCTTTTGGGTGTGGCTTTGTAGGTCATTTTATTAACTGCATTTCCTGGAAGAACTATACAGAGTTGTAATAACTTTTTTTGAATGTTGTGCTATCTTCTTACAAATTAACATTTTTATTTTAAGGACTAAAAATGAGAATGTATTTGCACTTTCACAGTTTGTTTGTAGGTCTACTAATCCTTTATGGGACATATAACTTTTACATTCCTTTTGGTTTGTTTTCCTGTGATATATTTTCAGTTTGTATTTCAAAACTCAGTCTATCGCGGTCTTGGAATAGAGTGGGTTTATTTTCTCATCATAGTGGCTGAACCCGTTCTCTCAATAGTGTTAAGACCTTCTGTTTGGAGAACTTGAAGTGTGTGTCTGTGCTGGTTTTGTGGACTGTTCTGCCAAGAAAAAACATGCCACCAGCTCTTCGGCCTGGAGGGGCCACATCCACACTGCAAAGCATTTGAGTCATTGTACTCTAGCTCAAATGCAGCACCTCTTTGCCAGGAGACATAATTGTGTTTTGTGGATTTTCAGTCCCGAGTGTTCATTGTAATGAGAGATTTGTATTGCCAGCTGCCAGAGTGGTGTTTTTATAGCATGATGCTAACTGTGTGTACTGCATGGCACAAGGTGCTTGAAGGTGTGAGGCCTCCCAGGACTGTTTGAAATTAAGTCATTGAAGACCATACACCTCTGGTCTGTCTTATGGAGAGCTTTGGAGCAAACTGTCCTGATAACTGTTCTCAGGCTTCCTCTTGCAGGGATATGGTTGGCTAATTTCAAAAAAGACGAGTAGAGCAACTTCACACACATACGGTGCAGGCAATTAGGGACCACTGGATGGAAACAGGGAGCAAGCCAAATTGACTCGCCTGGACACAGATTTCTGTCTCCTCTTCCAACACTGCTTAAACTTTTTATCCAAGAACTCCTACTTCTTTGAAATTAGAACCTGAAAAATGAAATGGGCAGATCTCTAACTTCTTCCATTTAGGGCAGAAGAATTGATGAGATTGGGCAATAAAATTCCTGCACTATGGAATCTAATCCAATCAGAGCCCTAATTTGATTATGAATCACAAAGCCAGACCCTAATCAAGATTCAAGCATTACCTCCTCACTGTCCCTGTAATATTTATAGAGAGTTACAGTCGATGAATTTGCCCATAAATACCAGTAGCCCTAACACTACTCTGAAATTGTAGGTACTGGTTCTAAATTTATTCATTGTGCTCCTCCACATGTACTCACCAGAGCAGTGAAGACACCTGAGTTTGTAAAAGTAGCATTCTGTTCAAAGCAGATTCAAATTTAGCATTTGTTCTCAAACCACAGCAAGGCAAGATTTTATTAATTAGTCACAATTATATAGATAGGTACACAGATATTTAGCATTTGACCAAAGGAGAATGAAAGGGGTTCATGTATGTACCCAGTTTTAGTGCCTCAAAACCAGTCATGGTTGTGAAGTAATAAAAACGTATTTACATATCCAAAGCAGGAATTGTTTTAAACTCTTTAGTTTTTCACTTGATTTCAACTATAATTCACCTCCATTGAGTCATTCTGTTCACCTTGAACACAGCTTTTTATGCTTACAATCACTAGATCCCTTTTATGGCAAATCAGTATCATCTTGAGGATCATGAAAGCAAAATCAAAACAGCAGTTTGACCACTAGCAGTTTGAGAACTGTTACCTCGTTCTCATCTGTGCTACTTGTTTCAAATTGGGAAAACATGGAGCAACCCAGCCAGTTACTGGGAAGTTTAGAGAACAAAATGTTGTCTTAGAAAATGAACATTTGTCAAACTTATCAAATTGCTGATTTGAAATGTGTTGCTTTTTATATGTTTCTGATAAAGTACAAGGTGTTCTTCTTGTCCAAGTTTCTATCATATTACATTTTGGGTTGCTAGGAAACCCAACTGCCAGGACCTGTGACTGAAGGACATTTCCTCCTCCCTCTAGTTCTTTTCCACAAAATAAAAAGATAGAAAGAAGATACGTCCATGAACTGCCCAGGAGCCAAGCCTTAATTTTAGACAACTCAAACATAGGAGGGCAAACTCAAAACTAACTTTTGTAAATTCAGAGCAGTCTTGCAAGCAAATGCCCGTATTAACTCTGTTAAAACCTACTTTATTTTGTACCAGTAGAGATGATTCTGTCTTGACATTCCTCACCTTATGTGAGAAGGATAATGAAATTTAAACTGTTTCTTAAAAATCTTCAATTCAACTTGAAAAGTCTTTTGCTGTGGTTTGGGAAGAAGAGCAGGTTAATGCATTGAAACCCCTAAATGACATCAATAATGCCACTTGTTCATTTTGCAGTGATTTCAAAGCATTATGCTGGTGAAGAGTAGGTTTGTTACTACCTGGTAATTTTTATTTCAGTCTTTTAATAGTAGTGGTGTGTTAGGAAAGTCTGTAAGTGGTAATATCACTCTCCTCCTGCTTTACTTAGCAGTGGTCTGTATTCTGGAGCTGTTCAAATTATCAGGTCAAAATTTTTTTTTACATTACCATGAAGAAATGATATAATTACTGAGAAAAACAGAAGGACAGTGATACTGTTAGTATCATAATACAAACATCAATCATACCAGAATCAATTGCATTTTTGTCTTAAAAGAGACCCAAACCAAACTGCTCTAAACTGCTCTAAAAAATGCAAGATTTTGTACTTTGGTTCTCTGCTAGATTCCAGCTTCTCAGCCCTCTGAAATTACTTTCTCATAGTGGTTTCTTCCAAGCAGGCATCTGTAAACTCTCAGCTGATACTTGCCCTCACCTGGCATGATATCGCTTTAAATCTTCTGCAGTTTGTCCTGCTTCTGCATGCTCTCCCTGTGGCTGGATTGTGGTAGACAATTGTTGCTGACTGGAGTAGTGAAAAACATCACAGGAGATCAGAAACTGTCACAGAATAACCCAAGTGCTGCCCTCCATTCTGATACAAATGAAAGGAATTGTTTGTATTATAATACTCAATTTTCAGTAAAAGTTGAATTCTAATGTTTATTCCTAGTTTAGATTCTAAGTGGGTTGTTGTGTACTTGAATTTTACTGGTTTCAAGATACCTTGTAGTTGAATTTTATATTCAGGGAAGTTTTTAAGTGTGTACTTCTTGTACGTGAACTCACTACTCATTGTCATAGCAGGGATCTCAAGGAGACCAGAGGAATGACCATGCAGTCCCTGAACGCAGCAGTTCACAAATTGAAGAGGAAGCACGGGTCGAACCTATCAAGAAATCCCAGCATCGCTCTTCCTCAAGCCAACACCACAACCATCGCAGTGGTGGCCGAGGCCTTTCTAGGCAAGAAACTTTTGACTCAGAAACACAAGACAGCAGAGATTCGGCTTACGTAGAGCCAAAGGAGGACTACTCACATGAGCACGGTGACCACTATGATTCTCACAGGGATCACAATCATAGAGACGAGTCCCACGGGAGCAGTGATCACAGACACAGAGAATTGAGGCATCGCTCAAAGGAGAGGGACCGCGAGCAGGACCACAATGAATGCAACAAACAGCGTAGTCGTCATAAATCAAGGGACCAATATTGTGACAAGGATGGGGAAGTGATATCAAAAAAACGTAACGACACAGGAGAATGGAACAGGGATGTTTACATCCGTCAGTAACTTTTGCCTCCAGCAGTCTTGTGTTTCTTTGAAGTCTTGTAACAATGCCCCTTGAAAATATCTTTGGGTTCTTCATTGCAGAACATATGGTATCCTTCTGTACGCTGATTTGTATTGCTGTTGCTTGCATAGCAATAGCATGGAATAGAATATTCATATACTTATTTTTTTGTTAGTGCTATATGAATTAGCATAGTACAACTGCAGAGATCCTGTTGTTGTACTATGTCATTCATTTTCAAGCTGTTTTTTGGTAGCTGCCACTTGAACAATATCTGTTGCCATCAAGGTGTTGTTAGTGTTTTCTAAAAAAAAGGTACATTTGATGTTTAATAACTTCCCATGTATTCAGCAAGCCGGAATCAGCACATAAAAAATATAAAACTTTTTGTCTGCTCTGATTTTTAATTTGTATGCACTTGATTTGCATATTGAGTTAAGAGCCACTCTTTGTTGCTTGTACCTCTGGTGGTCTCCATTTGAAGACAGAATTCAGTCTTGCCTTACACACAGGGGATCATCAAGTCAAAATCGATTTTCTATGTACTGGTACTGTGTACTGTATATACAGTTTATAAATGTTATTTCTGCAAACACCTTCTTACTATATAAGTTTGACCACACTGTTTTAGAGTCCTAATGCTAAGTCAGCAGATTTGCTTTTGAATTACTGGCAACTGGAACTAGCCTCAATTAGGAAATCTGTAACAGTGTTCAACCTAAATACTTTTTCTTCTGTAGCAGAAAGCTTATACTTATTGTAAATACAAATGAGTGCTTGAGATAAAGGGTCTAATTCTTATACCTTATGCTATCCTTGCAAACCAAATTTTGCATTTTAAATTTCAATGATAAGATAATGAATTTACCAGTATAAATTACTCTTCTCTGTACAGATCACAAAGTTGCAATGGACACAGCTTAATTTTTGTTCTGTTGTCAGAATAATAGAGCACACATGGCAGAGATGTGTATGTGAGTGGGTGGGTGGTGGATGGGCGTATGTGTGCATGTGCAAGTTAGGTAGCTGCGTGTGAGAATCTACTGAAGAAAACAAAGGTTACTGAAAAGCCCAACAAATCTATTTCTTCATTCTTTCTACTCCTACTAAAATCCCAATTGCAATCAGGGAATGAGGGAGTTTACTGACCAAGGCAATTGAGAAAGCATAAATCTGCTGGCTCTTTGTTGAGACTTCAGGAGAGTAAAAACAGGCAAATGTTACTGTGAGTGTTTCACTGGAAATGTAAATTCTTGGTGTTTTAGAGTATTTGTTTTAGTAAGAAAAGTTTACACAGCTTGTGGAGAGTTATTTTGTTGGAAAATAAATTTTTGTAGCTTCTCCATTTTTT
Organism: Piaya cayana; assembly: GCA_013389865.1. Classification (NCBI taxonomy): domain Eukaryota; kingdom Metazoa; phylum Chordata; class Aves; order Cuculiformes; family Coccyzidae; genus Piaya; species Piaya cayana. The sequence goes on along the minus strand of WAAB01023983.1, from coordinate 68,066 downwards.
CTCCACTTGCCAATTCCTCTGCATTCCCAGCTCACAGCTTTTCCTTCACCTTAACTATCATGCTGCTGGCAAGAACTTAGACAAATGACTGTGACAAAATACTCTGTTAGGAGCTTACTAGAGAAAATGCATTGAAATCAAAGGGAGTGGGCACGAATTTGTTTTGCATTGAACACCTGTTGCACTGGTAAGTGGGGGGAATTCGCTATTATTTTCAACTACAGGTTCCGTACCCTTGCCTATTGTAAAAGCTGTTCTGCATCACATATAAGTCTTTGTAGTAATTGTATGAACGAAATACTTTCTTGTATTTCACTGTAAATAGCACAATATGTAAAGACTGTAGGTGAGACAATACTTTAGCTGGAAGTTCTTTTTATTTATTGTTTTAATTCTGGGAATATCAGCATTGCCTGATTCTGAATATCATTTTAGTGAAATGGATAAGATATAAGGCAGATGCATGTTTTCTCCAATCTCCTATTTCAGCATCCAAGCAATTCAGTTCAACTCCCCTCTGTCCTCCATTCTTCTCCTTGATGCGTTATATGCATTTTTTACTACAACATAAGAGTTAGAAATTCTGGCCATTCCTCCCAGTGCTGCTGGCTGTTGTGGTTACTCAAAGGTAACATTTGGCTCAAAGCAGGAACTGTTTGGAACACAAGGAAAAGGATATTTTTCTAGAAATAAAATCCTCAGTTTTTCTAAACACCACTAAATGACTTTGTAGACAAAAGAAGCATAGGTAAGTAGACCTGTTGTATTACTAAGTGGATTTGTAGGAGTATATAAACAATGGCTTTTGGTATTAAAGGATTTTCAAGTGGAAAACAAAATTGAAAGACTTTGTTGTTCCAATAATATCAGATCACGTGTACATGGGAATAGAAGTTATTTTGTCTTGCTCTATATAGCCTGGCTTTAGCTATTTTACCAGCTTCAGGAGATGCTGTTGCTCCCTTCAACTGTTACATGACAACTACATCCTTCAATAAGTGATCTATGAATTTTCCTTCAATACCATGATTTTTTGGGGGTTTTTTTGTTGTTTTTTTTAATGTTTGCTCCAAAGAGTGATTATTTTCCACCTTTCTTAAAGTATTTTTTAACAAATGCTTGGCAGGGTTTCAAAGCATTGAGTACTAGTGCATGAAAACCATGGAACATGTAGCCACGTATAAACAAATACATGAGAAAATAAAAGGCATAATCCAAGCCCTAGTATTTAAGTATGGCCTATATATTGATTTAGGGAATATAAATACCATAAAAAGGCACGTCTCAAAGAAACTAATGAAAGAATTATGTTTTGTATAGTGCTGCTAGTTATGTAGAGGCAGTTTACTAACACGTTTTTTAGGCAGACTTAGTAGGTTTTTATTAGCCTTGCTAAGGTATTTTCCTTCAATTATTGTTTTAAGAGTGACAAATCATTTGTCATGTGGGCTTGTACTACATATACTGCACAATACCACCTGCCTGCTGAGCACTACTTTGAAAAGCACTTTAAACAGAATTATTTCAATAAGAAGCTTTAAAAAATACTCCTGCTGGAGGACATATCAAAGGTTATTGTGAAGAAATGTCTTTGCAAAGTTTTGCCAATAGGAAGTTTAATGTTGTTGTTTGCATTAGGATACTGTTCGTTTTTGTTGTTCATTAGGAGTTCATTTTTCTGTATCTGGTTTCAGGAGCCTTGAATCTGAGCAATGGTGGAGGTCCCAGTGAACTCCAGAACCTTCTTATGTATGCATTGTACAACCAACCTGTAAAATTTGTATTCAAATGAACTAAAAGGATAATTAAACCAATGAGATAGAAGAAAAGGGAGAAAGATAAAATGGTTAAGCGATACATAGATCTCATCAGCTCTTACTGTATATTTTTCTAAGGAATTTCAGTACATGGAAAGAACGGGATTCATTTTAACATTTATGTGTATGCGTGTTAGATGCTAACCTAATTTCTATATATCTTTTTAAATTAATAGACATCAGTGCTGTTCATCAGCCCAAGTGCATCAGTAGGAGTTAAGAGATGAAAGAAACTATTTTTAAATTGGTCCATAAATTACTGTGTAGAAATTTTAAAAAAGAAATTATAGATCCATATACCCCTCCGTTCTAGAATGCTCATGAATTTATACTCGTGTTTGGCATCAAGAGTTCAGGATTTGAGAAGAGTTCCACAATTTTTGCTTCTCCTAAGGATTTGTCCCTAACGAAGGAAGCTACAGGTGTAAAGGTTTAAAGCTACAGTGAGCTTGTATCTGATTTCACAGAAATCTGTAAACTCTTTTAACCTATGGCCTTTACTATAAGTGGAAGATAAGGAAATGAAATCCCATTCATCAAACCCTAAATATAAGTAGAGACCTGTTTTCACTTCTCTCTGCATATCTGGTTGCTCATCTTACACATGCAGTTCCTACCCAGGTCAAATGCTCTGTCCCATACTACTTACTGTCTCTTATGAATTTTTAGTATTACTATAATTTTTAAGCTCCTTTGGTTTATAAAGTCATTAACTTTCTGTGACAACTGTTTTAATATGGTCCATTTTCATTCCCTTCACTGGAATACAGTGAGTGGTCTTACTGCTTTTAATCAATGTCCAAAGTGAAAAGGTTAGTGTAAACCACCTTCTGTGTTAGTTACCAAAGCTTCTTCAAGATTTATTTTGCTTTGTGGTTCCATTTGACCTCTAATTGCTTTAAAACATGAGGCTGAAAGCCATTTTCCAAATGCTTTTGGCTTGAATGTTATTCCCTCCATGATAATAAAGAACATTGCATAGTCTAGAGGAAGAACAGAGAAGGTATTTTTTCAGAATGTAATACATCATTTATGGTGTAAATTTACTTATATTTATTACTTTATTGTCGATCTTTCACCAAAATTTTAATTCTTCTGTCATCTGTAAAATATGCAGATGCCATTTTTTCTGTTAATATTTTCATTCAGATATTATTGAATCAAATTTATTGCTTGGCAATTTGCCTATAATTTATTTCCCCAGTTTTACGTAACAGTTTCATATGAGCTTACAGTAGTTTTATAGATGGTTTCTTTTTATAACTTACCACCCTAGAGATGTGTTCCTACGCAGCGCCAAAAAAGATTTATATCAGATATAATAGAGATTAAGCTGGTTATGGTAACACATCCATGTTCTCTTTTTTTTTACTCTTACCACTTTTATCTATCATGCCTATCTACTCTGCAGTGACTTCTGGCAGTAAAAAGCCGAATTTCTCATATTTTTTTAGTTGTGAAAAATTAAATATAAAAAGAAAATTCTTTATATTTTGAAGTACTCACTCCAAAGTAATTTATTGTTGATCACCACTAGCAGCCTATTTCTTACTAAAATATTCCCTTTTCCTTGAAAAACTTCTGAAATGCTGTAATCTAGAAGTTTATGGATTCCACAACACTGAAACAGGAAAAAGATGTATAATAATTTCATACTATAATAGGCTATTTTAATATATTTATATTGACAAAAATAAATATTTAGATTTGGCACTATTAGTGACCACTATTTCTGCAAATAGAGAAAACGACTTTTCAGACTTTCTTAAAGACGGGATCCGATTGCATGCCTAATTATCTGTTTTGTAGGGTTAATCTTTCACTACAATAACAACTTTTTAAATTTATATATAATATATATTTATATGTTATATAGTCAGTTGTGCTTCAGCATGAAACACTGAAGCATACTGATACAGTGTGTAAAGCATTCTTATCAGAAAAGTAATGCTATTATGTATTAAAAATATATAGACACCATATATCGAAATTATGGCAATGAGAAAGTATTTATGCACTTCTAGTTAAAGTCACAGTAATATTCAAAAAGAAAGACAAGAAAAGGACATCCATTTAACTTCAGTCATCTAATTTAGCCAAGCCTGTAGCCAAAGAAAGGATGCTGGCTTCTTCAAGGGATGATACAGAGCATCTCAATTGAGTTTCTGCCACGAACTGCCTGATGGCAACGTCCTGCCCTGCACCCCAGCTATCGGCAGAGAGGGGCGTAGGGGAAAGGGTTGAGGCTTAGCCCTTTAATATGCTACCTTTTAATTCTAGCAGTTGATTTTTGCAGAAACAACTCTAGCAGTTAAAGTTCAGATATCAGTAATCCTTTTCAGGTGAAGTCTGGTCTGCAATTGCACTAGAATCAAATACAAGTCAGTTGCTCCCCTTCCCCATATAAAATCACATGAAATCACCTTCTTGAAAAGCCCACTTATTATTCAAAACCAAAGAAATATGGGAAAGTCTCAACAAATCTTCCAGTAAAAATTCAGCAGTCCTAATTTTTTCAAATTCAGCACTGCATGAACCCCTGCTACTGATACTGGAGGCAAAGTTCCTTACTTTATATGTTTATGCAAATTTCAGTAGATAGTCTATGTGAATTGATTAATGTTTACGGAATTTATATATTCTGCAAAAACAAAATGCTTTTTTACTAGCACCAAATTACAGATTTCAGCAAGTACTTAAAATAAAAGACCAACTCCTTTTTTTATCAAGAAATTATTTTAACCTCATTACAGATGTAAAAATCTGTAATAAGCATAAGCTATCATGATTCTAAATAGAATATCTCACCTACTACTGATGAAAAAAAATTACTTTAAGTCTTCATCAGACATGTAGTTAATGGCAAGGAGTGAACGATAGAAGTACACAAGTAGTAGACAAAATCCATCCTCCCATCCTGTTCGGATAGGCCTTACAGAGGATGTACTAGTCAACCTTGGCAAAGTAGAAGAAAGGGCATTTGTTTTATTTGTGAATAGTAGGAAACATGGTATCAAACCAGTTATAGCAAATATAAGTAAACAACAAGACTACTGAGAAACAGAATAATAAATTGGTTTGATTATGAGTAAATGAAAAGCACTTCTGACAGTATAAAGACAAATTCTAAAAGAAGTACTGCTCTTTAAAATCCAACTAAGCGGTTATGTATGAAGAGACTTTTTTCAGGTAAATGCTTTTGGAAACTGGAAATTGATCAGTGAGAGGAAAAAACCAAATATACACAGATGTCCATTGACATTTTTGAATTGTACTTACCTCTTCCCTCTAATTTCAGTGCTACTGTCAGTTCCAACAGTACTGAGAATAGGGAATATTGTTCAAATGGAGAACATCTCTGGAACTGAAGCAGAATTTTGAAATACATCTAACACCTTTAAAAAATTCAGATTATTAAAAATTTGAGCATTGTATTAAGTCTGTTCTCATTAGCATGCTTCCCCAGTTTCTGTTTTCGTATGATTTTAGCTGGTGATGCTTTCTAACCAATGAAGAGTTAACAGTTGTTTGAAAGGTGATTTGCAACATTTCAGATGGTATTATGCATCGTTTTCTGTCGTTTGATATATTAATCACAACTGTAGCCCCTTCTGTTGCAAATGTTTTATTTTAAAATTGTCACCTGTCAGCCAGTCCAGTAGGCTACTTCAGAACCAATACAGTTTATGCATGGGAAGTTTGATGTTGAAACAATATTTATTTACATTCCCAGAGTGAGATGGTTTAATATATTCATGCTGCTATAAAAGACATGCTACAAAGCCTAATCGTATTTTGTGTATATATTATGTGTACAGAGAATCTTGCTTGTGTTAAAATAAAAAAAAAGGTTCCAAGTATCAATTTATAAACCAGTTCTTTGTAAAATATTGCAGTGTTTCATGAAGCAGTATTTCATGCATTAACTATTGGTAAACCTTTTCCAAAATTCACAAAAATAGTTCCCACCTGTTTTATTTCTGTTCTCATTTCATAAAATAGATAAATTCCTCTCCCAGAGAAACCCTGTTCCTACACTTCCACTAGATAGGCATCTCACATGGGGAAAGATAGAAAAGACAGCAGTTATGAGCAAACAAACTTGTCCTTCATGCTCTGACCTGCTGTAAATACAAAAGCAAATGTAGACTTAAAAATGATACTACCCTTCCCCCAACCATGACTTCTTTCTGCAACCTGTGGCTCTTTCCCATCAGAACAGCTGGCAGATTTTACTGCTGCCATAGCAACCCTGCCATCAGTCTGTTGGCTTGGAAACATTGCAGCAGAAGGAAACACACTTCACATCTGAACTGTTCTCAGACTCACAGAGGTTTCTTTTTCAGGTTGCTTTCCTAAATGTTTATTTACTGTCCCATTTAATAAATTTTGCAATAAAAAATCCTATACAGTCCTTATTTGCCAGTGAAATCAGATCATCTTCCTTGGAATCTTGCAAAGAATTAATATCCATTCCTTGCAGTGTCACAGCAGATGGATCAAATCTCTGCAGCAGCTTCAACTGATCAAGCGATAGTCCAGCTCCCCTCATGCCTTCTCCTCCAATATGAGGTTCCTTTTTAAATAACAAAGAAAAGCAAATCATTGCATCAGTAAAGTTCCTATTGTCCTAAATGATTCCACTGAGTATCAGCAGAGCTGCCTAACTCCTAACATGGACAAGTGAGATTTGTGTCATTCACATCAACGCGCACTTAGAAGTAACGTCACCCTTCTTTTCTGGTCTGCACCTGACCAGTGTGTGTTCAAACACAAATACAACGTCCAAAGTACTCTGAGGAGATGGTGGTGCACCTAAGCTACTGTAGTCCAGTAGTTTAGAGCACTTGCTGCGGACAAGTACACAGGTCTAAATCCATTACTCAAAGAACTGAAACATTACACGAACGGTGTTATCACCAGACAATAAGAATCTCTAAAAGTTTTATGTTTTCACTTATAAATGATGCAGTGCTTCTGTGTACTCACTACTGCTATGAGTCACGTAAAAATACTAACACACCGAATAACAGTAGTAGGAATACCTGGTTTCTTCACACTAATATCCTCAACTGGGTAGACTGAAAGCCACAATCCAGAATACTTTACTGCCTGAAGAGGCATCATTCTGGAAGGTGATGCAGCAGAAAAATCTGAGCCTTGGATTTTCTATGTCATACAATTACACTAACAGGTAAACAGGGAATACTGTGACCACTCCTAACGTGTATGTATATGAGGCAGGGAAAGAACGAAAGGAGCAGCTTAGGCATCTGAATTCAGGAGATGACATCTGGCATCAGGATCCTGTAGAGAAGCGCCTAAAGTCACAGCCTTTTTCTCAGCATTTCTTGTGAATAGCCGTGACTATTCTTGGTTTCATACACCAAAAAATCTAATACTTTGCCGGATTGTTCTTCCAAGGCCTTCAATACTGAGACAGAAAAGGATGTCTAAGAGCTGACACTGCAATATCAAAAATAGGTCTAGTGTAGTCTATAATGCAGTCTAACACCGAGCATTTTTTAAGCCATCACGCTTTGCTAACACATGAGCTCACCCAGCCAGCACATGATGTGAGTTAGTTGCTTAATCATGTATTATTGTGTGCTGTAAAGCTGGCCAGCCAAGAGGCTGCAGCCTGATTTTTCTTTTCCTTTCCCTTACAAAGATTTCAGTGCTTTCCAGGTAAGAGACAGAAAGAAGTGTCCACTGAAACGGGAAAAACAGTAACATTACAAAGGGAGACAGCATTAGGGGCTTGAAGTAATTTAACAGGAGGATGGAAAAGTAAAAATCATGGGAAAACAGCATTATGCATGGTCAAGTGACACTTGATCAAAGATAGACCAATCTTTTCCTCTACCTTTTCCTTTTTCCTTTCAGTTAAGTTACTGCATTTAAGCTGATATACAGTATCTCCTGTATGTAAACCCCTAAGAGAAAGTTAAGTTTGCACAAAGAATCAGCTGCTAGGCAGTAAATTCCACCTATGAAATCAACACCTATAGGTCCATCTCCTTACGCAACATGACTCCAAGATCTGTTGTCGAAGTGAGAAAGTGGGAAGGTGTAGACTGGATATAAAGCAGGTGTCCATTGAGAGACTAAAGGACATGGAAAATGTATAAAGGAGCATGAGGTAAGTCAATCCTAGACTCCAGTTTCTTGTTCATCAGAAAAAATTGCCTTAGTTTAGATTGCTGGAGAATTGTTCATGAGGTACTATAAACTAGCTGTGGATAAACTATTGTCATCTCAGAATATACTATAGACAAAAGCTTATTTTTTACAGATATGGCAATTGTGTGTGAATACTAGTGCTTTATTCAAGACTGGTAGTACAGGTAAGTTAAAGTCTATTAAACCAAAATTAATCTTGCATTTGAGTTAACAGGGCTCATGTTTTGCTTTGTCATTCTATTGAGGATAATTTTTATGCTGCTAGGTAAAATGTATAATCTCAGTTAAAACAGACCTAACTGAAAAATTTCTAGTAAGGATTGTGAGAAAGCAAGCAGAACCCTGAAATACAAAACTTCAGTTCTATTAAAAGTCTCCATATAATTTCTCATCATACAGCTATTGTATATATTTTTTAAACTTTGGTTAAAAGACGCATCTAAACTTCTTTAGGTAGATACAAGTCATCACAGAACATGCAAGCTAAACAGATACCAGATCTAGGCTTCTCCTGAAAGCCACCATGACGAAAACCTAACCCACACAACTCATCACATCAACAAAAAAGGAACAGAAAAATATATGATCTGATGATTAACTCTCTCGAGGTACTAATAAAGGTTAATGGATATTTTTGAAATGTATGTGGTACAGATAAAAAAATTCTAGTATCTCCCTTTGTATTACCTCCTCCCTGACATCTTAATGGTAGACACTGAGACCAAAAAGGACTAGATACATTCCTGGGACGCCGAGCTTGAAATAAATGTATTCCCTCATTTCTTTAAATAATACAAAAAAAAATGTCCCATACATATAAATCCACCTTCCACAAAACACAGGGTTCTTTCCATTCATTTCCCAGCCTATACACAAGTCTTCACTATTTCAGTAGCATTTCCTGTGACTGTGTAAAGCAAAATATAATGTATGCACTGAAGAAAAATTGCAAGATAAATTTTAACCTGTCTGAACTATCTTTTGTCCCTGTGTTTTAAATTACTGTTTACAAATCAAAACAACCACAGTACACAGCATGAAACTACTTAACGTTCCCAAAATGAAACTCAATTAAGCACGAAAATAGATTTTAAAGAGCCACAGAAACCCTTGTGTCATTTCTATACACAGTAGTTAAACTTGTCTGCAGTGGAAAGGTATTTATTGATAGCAGATATACTGTGTAACTTCACAGTGCCAAAACAAGCTCACTGGATTGAGCAAAGTACCTGAAAATACTATTACCTGTCGCTGAAGTTGGAGACATGGAAAAGTTTTCAGAGCCCAAGCAACTTGCTCCTCATTTTCAGAGAGTGTAATTGTACATGTACTATACACTAAAATGCCTCCTGGCTTCAGCAGTTTCACTGCCTGCAGGGAGAAATAAATGCTGGTTCAGCTCATTTTGAAATGCAGAAACTTGCATATTAAGCTATATTAAAAAGTTAGTACTTAAATTCAAATCTTTCAGCAATAGGCATTAGGATACTAACTCTTCTCAGGTAATACAGTTAAGGATACCATGGATTAGAAAGGTTCTTCTTTCAGAATCAGAATTATAGCTCATGCAATTTATTAATTAATTGAGATGATTCACCTTGTAAGATTTATTTGTACAGCTCTGCATATTCCAGACAGATTAGTTTTGTTTTAATCTCTTCTTGCCAACCACGGCTGCACATCAGTGATAGTGGATGTCAACTGCTTCCACATATTTGGCGTGGAAGCTGTATCTATTCTTTTCGAGCTGTCGTTCATTTTGAATACACAGAATTCTTATCTCTCAGCATCAGCCCCAAGCACACTCCTGCTAGCATTAAAGTTTTAATATGAATTCCTTGGATTTGAACTCCATTTCATAGTACCTCAAAGCACCACTGCGAGTTCTACGCAGAGAACTTTCAGAAGTGTGCTGCTGCAGAGAAAAGACATTAACCTGCTCTGTGACTTAGATCTTTGTGATTATTATAAACTAAAACTGATGAAAATTAATGAATAAAAAGATCACTACAAAGTTTTTATTTAGTATGGCTTACAAATACCTTTCGTATGCCTCAGAGAACTGGCAGATACAGTAGAGCTGAAAGATTAACTGAATCCTAATACTCTCTTCTTTACTTAACTGCTGAAAAAAACCAGGGAAAACTAGGCACCATTTTTTGGGTATGAGTAGTTTTATGCTGTGAAAGCATTTATGTTCAATTTTGCTTATCTACTCAATGGTTAATACATACCACAGTGAAAAGTTTGCGCTGCAGTGGCTGATAAGAGGTCACTTCTTTTAAAGTTGAGGAATAAGCCATGTTTGGTCTCTGTCCCATTCCACTACACGGAGCATCGAGAAGAATTCGATCAAATGACTCTGGTAAGAATGGAGGTCCTGTAAAAAGCATTTAGTAATGTAAAATATGGGGTTTTTTTTCCTTATTTCATTACAGATAAGGACAAGCTGCTACCATTTCCGTGATGTATGTGTTCCATAGATGATGTCTACAAAAATGATCTCAGCTAGGGACAAGTCTCAGCACTGCTGGTGGAAGATTTCACCTCTCAGAAAAAAAAGTCTTAGTTCTGTGAGCTCAAACAATGCTTGACCCCTTTAGGCAATAATATTTTTTAACCTCAATTCAATAATTTGAAAGTAAAATCTAAAAGTCATCAAACAAAAATGCTGACAGATGATTGATCAGAGGTGCTGCGCAGAGTTGTACATACAGACAGTAATGAACCACAATTAACTCATAACTGAAACAAGTATGTAAATCCTTACTAAGATAAGCCTGTAGTTAATGATTATGAGTGTCTTAAATAATAATAATTGGACTGTCTATATAATAACTATTTCTTGCAATGTATACATATCTGAAGAAAATAAAGCACTTCATAATAACATGAAATATTACAAGTTCTAATGCATGACATATGCTGTTTCCATAGCAGAATGATTCAGTAAACAAAGACTGTGAAAACAAGAATAGTTTCTGAATATTACCTGGATAGATATGTAACTCATATATATATAGAATCTGAATCCCACTGACTCAACAGCCCAAATGTTTCTATTGCCTTAGTGCTAGAGAGACTCTGCAGTTCAGCATCACCAAGGCAAAAGCAGCTGATCTATTACTACATTTGAAATATGTCATGTCTTACTTGCAGGCAGCTACAGAAAAGCTTTCATGATATCTCAGTATTACAGCTAGCTCATGATTATCCATTTAAGTGCTACATATCTCCTACAACATATCAGGTTCATAGAAAGACTATTAGGAAAGTACCTTTATTCCTGCAAAGCAGGAATAAATGCAAAGAATAAGGACAAGGAAGATGAATTATGCAGCCTGATTCCTACTTAGGCTACCCAGTGACTAGGATGAAAGAGTAAGAACAGCATACATTGCACAACAAACTAAAAATAATCCAGATAGCAGATATCATTTAAATCATTCCATCATGGGAACAGAACCAGTATAATAAATACAGCACTTCAGAAAAGCAAATTAAATGTACTTAAAATAATACACTGTGCTTCTATAGAACTTTTCCCTGAACAGCTGAACAAACATCAATGAATTAAACCTTGCTGCACTCCTGGGAGTTAGGTATTAATAACCCCATTTTACAGATGAGGATTATGAGGCAGAAAAGCTAAGCAATCCTGCAAAAATATTTTTTTCGTAGACTAGGTCAAGCAATTGAGAATATGGGGTTAAACATTATCATGAAAGAAGCTTTAAGGCTTCTTCAGTCTTTGATATTATCTAGGAGAAAAATGCATTTCCTTTGAGTACATTAGGTTGTGATAAGGACAGAGAGTTTGATGTTTGTATTTGCTTCACAGAGAAGCTGATAATCATAGAAGAATGGAAAATAAATAGCATTCACAGTGCTGAAGCAACCTACATATCTGCCAAGACTTCAATGACTTGTAGACCTGTGGCTGGTTTAATATTATTAATGCAAAACTGATTACAATTTCCTTTTAAAAGCTACTACTACTCAAGTTGTTTACCTTGGTCATCCTCTCTCTTCTCAACTGAAAGTGCCCTTGTTCCATCATAGCAAAATGCCTTAATGCAATTCAACTGTAGCAATTCAGCATTCTGCTTAATTTTTTTTACCTTGTTAGCTATTTTGTCCAGGGCTATTACTTCACCCTGGAAAGAAAAGAGGTTTTCATCAGAAGCATGGAGATTAAATGGATTTGCTGTTCCCGATTTCTACTATGCCCCATCCTATCCAAGAGCTGTGTAATGAATGAAGCTGAGTTTTCCTTACAGAATTTTGTTATTCTTAAACCCACACTCCAGGAGTCATTTTTCTCCCATATTTTCCATGATAACTGCATTAGGTTAGATATTAGTCTGAATCTATGTGCATTCTAACTGACACTAGCTGCCTGGCACAGTCACTCTTAAAGGGGACCTAGAACACCTGACTTCTGGCAAGTGGTGTCTTTGTTTATTTTTGTTTGGTTTGTACTGTGCTATTAAGCACTAATTTAGGTTAAATGTAATTATTTGAAAGAGGATAGATGTCTCAAATACATGTCAAAATAGGTTAGCAGGTTTTAAATTGGCACAGAGATGGTAGGAAACATGATCACATACCACTCAGTCCTGAGGAAATGAGGCCCACAACACCTCTGCACTGCTTAGACTCATAACATACTACAATACTTGCAGTAGTTGTCTCTCAAGTTCTTTTGGGAAATACTATAAATAGTACAATAAATTTAGACATGTCAAGGGAATCCCAGTTACACATTGTTCCTTTAATTAAAGTAAAAGATTTCTCTTTTCCTCCCTAAGGCTTGTGCTCTGGACCTTTCACCAGCTTCATTGTCCTTCTCTGGAAACGCTCATGCAGCTTAATATCTTTCTTGCAATAAGGGCCCCAAAACTGAACCTAGTATTTGAAGTGCAGCCTCACCAGCACCAAATACAGGCCACACCATTCCTGACACAAGCCAGGATACTGTTGGTCTTCTTAGCCTCCTGGACATACTGCCAGCTCATGTGCAGCCAACTGTTGACCAATATGCCCTGGTCCTTTTCTGCCAGGAAGCTTTCCAACCACTAGCACATGCACACTAACAAATGATTGTGCTTGAAAGTTAGATTTGTTACTAACGCAGGTGATTTGCAGCAGATGTACTGTATTGTATACTTATGTCCTTCTCCTGAGATACTATGAGGAAAAACAACAAACTGGAGGACAACTGTTCTTCCCCATTTGGCCCATGCCAGCCACTGCCAGAACCAAATCCTGAAAAACATCTGAAAAAAACAGTGGTCTGGACTGGGACCCAGATAATAATGCATTCATAGAATAAGAACAGTTTGGGTTGGAAGGGATCTTAAAGATTGTCTAGTTCCAAACCCCCTGCCATGGACAGGGAAACCTTCCACTTGTTGCTCAAAGCCTCACCCAATCTGGCCTTGAACACCTCCAGGGATGGGACATCCACAACTCCTCTGGGTAACCCGTTCAGGCGCCTCAGCACCCTAATAGTAAAAAATTTCTTCTTATTAACTAACCTATACCTAACCTCTTTCACTTTGAAACTGTTTTCCCTCATCCTATCCTTGCACTCCCTGATAAAAAGCCCCTCTCCTCAGCTTTCTTCTAGGCCCCCTTTAAGTTCTGGAAGGATGCTGTAAGGTCTACTCAGAGCCTTCTCTTCTCTAGGCTAAACAAACATGATTCTCTCAGGTCTGTCCTCAAATGGGAGGTCCTCCAGCCCTCTGGTTGTCTTTGTGGCCCTCCTCCGGACTCACTCTAAAAGATCCATGTCCTTCATGTGCTGAGGACTCCAGAACTGAATGCAGTCTCATAAGACCTCGTGAGGTCTTATGAGACTGAAAGTCTTATGAACTGTTCCCAATTCCTGTTTAAGAACTCTTAACAATACAAAGTAATTTTACATTTCAATTATCTCATCTAAAAACAATATATTAATTTTTGCAATTAAATTACAAAAACAGAAGGTTGACTCAAGATTTTCTGAAAAGTTAATGATTTAATACACCATATATGGAAATTTAGTAAAGAAAATCTATGGATGGAACATAAGAATTAAAAAGCAATGCAAATTTACTAAAGGAGCATATTTTTCTGAAATACCTAACATTAAAATTATAACATATATTCAGAAAAGGAAGACAAATGCAGATAAATTTCAACATCTATATTCTTAATCTGTACCACATAACTGGAAGTAAGCATAATCAAGATATCTAAAAAGACTAAGAGAAATAAGCAATTATATAAAATGTAAATACATGGATGGAAAAAGTATAGATGAAAACAAATCCATGACAGAAACATATATGCTTTTAAAGACTTCTTTTAATTATGACACTGAAATTCTCTACTACTCCATAAATCTACCTAATAAATATTGGATGACTGTCTAATGAATGTTTGATGCGTGTTTGCAAACGTTCCATACTGAGGGAACCAATGCTACAATAAGCAAATTGTCGCAGAACTGACTACCTCCTTTTCTAAATGCACTCCCCACTGTTAACCCATTGCACCTTCCCATTAGTACACAGAACACTGCATAAGTACTGCACAACGCAACTGCAGGACTTCTAAACGTATCTGATATATTTGAATAACTCTGTTCCAATGAAAATAATTAATAATAATAACAATAATAATATTATAATAGCATGTTACAAAAACTTAGAGGAAACAGAGAAAAGAGTAGTCTGCATTTCTGTCTGTCTTTGTGCATATACCAATCCGATATATGCAAACCATTATTCCTACATCCAAATTATTTTTGAATTGTGTGTTATATTCCTTCATCTTTCTTTAACTATTATTTCTTTATTTCTTCTCAGATCGTTACTTTCTCAAAATATTTTTGGTTTTGTGAACTTATACCTTAGAATAACAAATTCAGGCTAGAAATTCAGTCTAAGATCACATCTCCACTGCTCAATTGATAATTTTTACTGAACAGAAAATTCAATGGTTTAAATATGTTTTTCTAGAGAGTTGTGCATTCTTCTGGCACACAGTAGTAACCCCTGATTTCCATGTATCCTCAGTTTCATGAATCCAACATATTCCTGTGTAATTTTGCCTTGTGTGTTGTGAATTCTCGCGTTACAAGCAAATCAGTAACATTTCAAAAGACAAATCAAACTCATTTCAACAGGTTAGTCTGCAGCAACTAAGGTTTTAAATGTTATGGTGTCTATTGATAATGACAGTGTCCATCTCAATAACTCCGATGTGTAACAAACTATATCAGTAAACAGAATGTTCAAATATTAATGCTTTGCTGTTCTAACTTATCTTGGGATTCTTACAGATAAGCAAAGTAAGCTGTGCAAATCAACAGTGGTCAGACCTTCTTCACCGAGACAGAAAATGTTCAATGACTTCACTTACCCGGTCATGCATCAATGCTGCAAGATGGGTTGATTTTCCTCCAGGTGCTGCACACATGTCCAAAATTCTCTCTCCTGGCTGAGGGTTTAAAATATGGCTCACAACCACAGAAGGCAAGTTCTGTCATAAAAACAAGTAAAGGAAAATTCCAAACTTATGTCCTGTTTTAAGTCCTGTATTATGGAATGATAAACTCTTCAGAACAAAAATTCATTCATCAATGAATATACCTATTATATTGCTATCAGTTCCTTAACAGAAAGCTAAATATGGGATTATACATAGGAGTCAGCATAGGTCAGAAGTCTCCAGTGGCTCGTTTTTACTTAAAGATATACATGTGTATCTATGACTGAAGTTTAAGGGTTCATGACTAGGGAGACTACAATGCTAAAAGTCAAACAAGCTGATACTATCATAGACATAGAGCAACTCTGTATATTACAAATATTTTATATTGACCTTTTAATTGCAACATTTACTATATGGTGTAGTATAACAACGGGCAAGATGAATCTGCAGTTTAAACTTGCTGAAGTAAGGTACCAAGAAGCTGAACTGCGTTATTAATTGTATAAACAGAACATATGCACTGAAATAGAAGAAAAACAATATGCAGTACTGGAGGCCAGTCAATAGTGGTATGACCCAGGGGTGGACAGTAGTGCCAAGGATGTCTAACTTCTTCCTTAGGGACCTGGATAAAAGAACAAAGCACACCCTAAACAAGTTAACAGAGGATACAAAACTGGAAAGTGTGATTGATAACTGGAGGTTTGTGCTGCCATTCAGAGGAACTTTGACATGCTGGAGAAATACAGAAACAGGAATCTCATGAAGTTCAGTGAACAGAAGTGCTGACTCCTACACTTGGTGTACCTCATGCACGGGTACAGGCTGGGGCTGACTGGTTGGAAGGCAGCTTTGTCGAGAAGGTCCTGGGGATTCTGGTGGACAAAAAGCTGAATATGATCCAGCAACATGCCTTTATGGCAAAGAAGGTCAACAGCCCCCTGGGCTATGTTAGCAAAAGTATCGCAAACAGGTTATATTTTCCCTCTTCTCATCCCTGATGAGACACATTTTGAGTGCTGTGTCCACTGCTGGGCTTCCCAATACATGAACATAGTGGAGTGTGTCCAGAACGGGCTATAGGACAATTAAGGGATTGGAGCATGGCAAAGAAGCTAAGAGAGCAGGGACCGTTCAGTCTGAAGAAGAAAAAGCTCAGAGGAGTCTTATCCATGTGCATATAAAGACACAATGGAAGACAGTAAAAAAACAGAGCTGGATTGCTCTATGTAGTATCCAGTGACAGGACTAGAAGCAACGGCCACAAACTGAAATACAGGAAACTCCATTTACACATAAGGTAAAGCTTTTTTATTTTACTGTGAGTATGATCAAACACTGCAAAAGGTTGCTCAGAGCATGTCCATTCCTGGAGATATTCAGACCCAACTGGATATGGCCCTGAGGAACCTGTTCCAGCTGACCATCCTGAGAAGAGGGGGTCAGACTAGATGACCTCTAGAGATTTCTTCAAACCCAACTACTCTGTGATAGTAAAAACCAAAACAAACCAACCCCTCAAACCTCCAGCAACCTACACTTCAAATATAAATCAAAACAATTTTGAACTACTAAACAATTCTGAATGTGAGTGTCTAAGGTTGGCATCCAGATCTAAATCCTTCTACTAAGACACAGATCTCAGTGTATAGAAGCTAAATTCTCATGTGCACCAGTCTCTTAAATACCCTGTCTCTAACGATTCTGTTCCTTGAAGCAAGTACTCTTGATAAGCTGAATCAGGGAAGAAAAGGCCTCTCATTTACTGCAGGCCACAAAACAATACATTGCTTGATAGAATACCCTTTGCCCACACCAGAAGACACAACTGATCCTGATTTAAAAACATTAAGATCAATTATAAACAGAATATATGCATAAAAATAATTCATCTGCTGGACTGACTCTTCTGGCAAAAGAATAATGACTAAGACAATTCACTGTACAAAAGGACTTGCAACATAGCATAACTGGCCAACTGTCATGTCCAAGACTGCTTTTAATTAGATTTATTGCAGGAAGAAAGGAATGTAGGTACCACAAATATTAAAGGTGAGAAAGGAAACACTAGCTTATCTTAAATTTTACAATAAAAACTATACAAAAATTTGTCATTCTTTAGAAGCTGTGCAAATCATGTAAGAGGTACTGAAAGCTCCTCACTGTAGATTTTTCATGGTTATTATGCTTAGGTAAATTTTTTCGCTAGGGCTAAGAAGACACGGATTTTCTCTTCATGTTAAACCAAACTTGATATTTGGAGATTGTCCTGGTTATCTACAGAAGGATGTACCCTGAAAGCAGGTTGCAATTCAGAGCTCATAGGCAGATTCCAAAACCTAGAAGTTTTATGAAGAACATCTGTGCAAAGACAATTTAAGGTTTTGAGTGACTATTTCTAAAGTCACTTTGAAGTCCCTTATAGTACCTCAGATGCAGTACCGTTAAACCACCGACATGTAGATACTGACTTCATTCTAAATGCTTTGTTTCCCTTAAATCCAAAGAATGAAGTAGGTACCACAATACAAAATGAACAGATGAAGTATTACTGTGTGCTTGGAGTATAGTCATTATTCTGCAAATAGTACAGACTTGTATTTGAGTGAAAAAACATACCTGTAAAAACAAATGACTAGGGAGCACATTGTCAAATGAAGGACTAAGGTAGACTGGTTCCATCATTCTTATGCCCATGCCACTGAAAAACATGAAAAAAACAATTTCAACTACTCAGTTTTATAAATTTAATAGCCTTAAATTAAAATCTTTATGCTTACAAATGGAAACTTGAAACAATAACCTTATAGAAGAAAAATACTTTTACAATTTTGTATCTTAAATTCTTTAAAAGTACATCATTAAGTTGGGTAAAACACAACAAAAAAATTATAAGTTGGATCTATCAAGCAAATTTCTCTTCTTAGTACACAAGACAAGCCAAGGTAATGTAAGGAAATGCACAAAACCAGATTTAAATATGTTAATTTTAATTCATAACTGCTTTTGGCTAGCTACATATGCACTAGGGCACTGCCTTGTGATTTCCTACTTAAGTCTCCCTCCATTTTTCTAGATTGCCTAAGATTTCAATCAAATAACTAAAGGAGATCTATTTCAAAAGCCTTACAGGAACATTGATTTGCCTGCAAAGTGAAGGGTTTAACTTATAAGTAACTTCCAAGTTTTAAATATGAAGTTCATTCATTAAATTTCATTAAGTTAAGATAAATGTACAGGGAAACGGACAACAATAAAAAGAAAAACAAGAAAAGAATTACTGAGCCTGCAAACAATAGGTTACTAAAGATAATAAGAATGACCATTATTCTGCATATGTACTGCACAGTCCAACAAGGAAGGAAGGATATGAGAAAGCAAACTTGCAGACACCAGAGTTGGTGGTACAGACTGATGTTCCATGTCATTACCTCAACAGGTATATCCTCCCACTACTTCTACATTTGAGCTCTAATAAATCAGAAATCTGCTAACAACATAATCTTTTTTACTGGATCTTTTGTAGCTTGTTCTCAGGATGTAAAGTTTCATTCATTAATCTGATGTCCATGCTCCTCTACACTGCTTTTTATACGCGTTTTACATGATAGAAGAGGAACAAACCATGTGCTCTGGCAACAAAATAGACAAGCAAGTAATCTTGAAATAGGTAACTACCTTGGCAAATGCTATTAATATTTTTAGGATATCTGACCTTATGTTCAGTCCTCCGCCCCACCAAAAAAAGCTCCTACAAATATTTTTAGGAGATGGAGATACCAGCAAAGCTGCATTTCAGTTCCATCCAACTAGGAAAGTGGTACAGAACAATTTATTAAAATACAATTTTGTCAAAGCAGGAATATTTGTCACTTCTTTTTGTTCTATATTACTGAAATCACACACTAAATATACATTCTGAAAATGCTCCCATTTGTATCCTCCTACCTCTAATTAAACTGGTATCTGGACACCACTAAGAAACTAAACGTTGAGTCTAATACCACAATAACTGCCATCACATTGCCCCTGCTGTAGCTGTGAAGTTACAGAAGACAGAAGGAAGCACAATTCTACTATGTTCCCAGAAACTAATTCTTTCCACAAACTACTGGAAATCCCAACATGCAACGTAGGTCTCAGTCAAAGTTATCTTGTAGTTTCACATTGGGAACAGAACGTTTCAAAATGCCTTCCCATCTTCTTTCTTCCCTTTGCAAAAACTGTAGGTGTAGATTGCAGTTAGTACAGACTTACTTCAGTGGACCACTTGAACAAAAGATTTCACTGCGACTCACTTCTGAAACCCCATTTCCAAGGAAAACTTTGACTCCTTCAAATTCTTTGGCTCCCCTTTTACATTTTCCTTCAATATCTGAATACACCGAGACCAAATCTCCAGCTTTCATAACTGCGCACAGAACAACAGAAAGTTTGAGATTAATATTATGCTAGAGAAGACAGAAGCAACTAAAAAATTTAGGATTTTCAGTAGGCTAATTACTGCAACTCCTATATCATAGCAAAATTTAAATTTTCTTTACGCAATCAAGAAGATTAACGACTAATAGGCTTGAAAGTGTACACAGTGAACAACAGCTACCAAATGACTAGAGCCATTGAGACAGCATTACAAATCAGACCGTGTCGCAATCAAGGTAGGCTAGATGTATCTTCACTTTGTTTACTTAATCATCACATGGTCAACTTTAAGTTTCAAGCACATTCTTCAAGATGAAGTCCTCTGTGTGTGCTCCAAGCATGCAAGTACATCAAACAACACTGGTTCACCCTTATACAAAGACAGTAATACTAAATTTGTCTAAAGAACTCTCAATAGCTAGTTAGAACATGGCTGTAACTGCTTTTTCTGTATCGACTGCTTTGATGAGAATGATGGTATATTCCTGTTGCAACAACTGTTCTCTTCCCACTATGGCAAATGCTGTTCTCAGTAATCCTCAAAATGTTTTCCCTCTCTGATTAAAACCCTCCACATCAGTAAAGCGTGTTGGGGTACACTAAACTCCAGAACTGTAGTCCTAGGGACTTCATAAACTTTTTGAGCCAGAACGAAAAAACAGATGGAAAAAGGGGTGGTGATTCTGTAGAACAGTGAACAACTATGCAATGACTGGCAGAAAACATGCTTAAAAATTAGGTTTCCATTGACAGCAGTAAACAATTTTCCAAAATCATGTTTCTGAGCTGTCAAACTAACTGGAACAGACAGAAGATAAAACAAATAAGACTAATGACAGTTCGGCTTCCCAGGAATTCTTTGAATTGTGTTTAGGAATCTTTTCTTCCATTTTCAAGTGGCCTTCTGAATAAGCAAAAACACCCCAGAATTCTTAAATGGTAATATTTGTTGAGTAGCCACTAAATGTTTCTTTTTTTGCATAGCTTCTTTTCAAAAAATATTACGCAAAACAACTAATCGCCTACTGTTTTCTGCTTAAGCACCACTGAACAAAACTTGCACCAATTTAACTCTTCCATCAAACATATTTGCGAGCGATTTTTTGCTGTATTCAAACAAAAGGGATTGTATTTCATCCACTGGCAATTATCCTGTCAAAATGCATCAGCACTGTGTACAGTTCTTAAGTTTTCATAGCTTATATTGGCATTCCATAAACATAAAGAAAGCATAGAGTTTGATTAATTAAATTAAACTCAAAACCTTCTGATAATTAGTTTGTCCTCATTTGGGCTGCAAGTTCAGTGATTAAATGTCTGGTTTTGCTGTGCTCCTCTTCTCCCTAGTTAGACCATCTGCGCTTAATATAGCCTTATTACATTTGGCCTCAAGTGGGTAGCATGCCGTTTTAGTTTACTTCCCCATCTGCAATTCCCCTGAAATGTTCCTAAAGTTTTATAGTATCTTTCCATTTCTTAGAACTGATGTTGCATGCACAATTACATGCACCAATTATGATAAATCACTAGTTGACTCAAAGAGGGATTGGAATATTTATGAGATTGTCTAAATAAGCAGTTTCAACAACTGCTACAGCAATATACTTAATTCATTATAAAGTCCTAGATTGAAAAACGTTCCTGTTCAGTGAATTGGACTTAAGCACATGCTTAGAACTTCTTAAAGGCTTTTCTTGAAAGGGAATGAAGACAACTGGCCAGATAAATGCCTTCCTAACTCACTCGGTTTAATAAGAACCACCATGATGATTAGTAGATCTCATCACATTAAAACAATGAGGTGAATCATCCAAAATGATACTGGTTTATAAAGCTAATTTGACCTTTAAATAAAAACCAAATAGGCTGTTGAACACTAAGCATGTACATGTAAATTTTTCATCTTGACTCAGGCATTGTAAGATGAAAAGAAAAATCCATTTATTAAGAATATGACATTAAAATAGAAAACTTCTCATCAATAGAAAAAAATTTACTAGAGATCTCACTGAAACAATATCAAATGGATCATCAAAGGATAAAAAAAGTAAAATAAATTTTTTTAGATCTATAACTTAGAATCTGACAGGATCATGAAGGCAAGTGCCTTTGTGACTTCATGAAGAAACAACATATCTGGGAACAGTATTTATTCAAACAATATACATGCAGTTACCATCCAGATGTATTTGTTGTGGCACTTCTTTTTCTATTTTTCTGACAAGACTGGAAAGCAGCAAAGTTCTGTGAGTTTATTCTACATATTAAGAATTACAGTATTCAGTAATAAAAAAAGCTCTTAAAAAGCCAGGTTTTACTTTAAACATGCTCTTTAAAAAGACTTTCAAATCAAAAGAAACTGAAAACCTTGAGAATTTATCTAGGAATTGCATATGGAAAAAGGAACTTAAAACAGGGCAGGTGAGAAAATTATATATGATTAATTACAAATATAATACCAAAAAAAGTGAGAGTCTTCCCCTGAAATACAGAAAAAAATCTATAAAATGTATTTCCATAAATAACAAGATTAATTTCAGCTATGAATAGAAGAAAAAAAAAATGTTGCTATTTAGAGGAAATTGTCATCAAGGGCTGGCATTTTTTCTTCCTCTTTACAACCTAACTGGGTGTAATTTGAGAACTCTTACATTTTGAGGTAGATACAATTCCAGGCACATAAACATGTGCTCCTCTAAGTACTGCATATCCACAGTGGGCTCCAACAATGACTTCAGATGCATATTTCTTCAAATCTCGTCTAAAAATACAAAATGTAGTTCAGTGAAAGAAAAAGGCATGCCAAAAAAAACCCACCAAACCTCACATGTAAACTCTGTCCATAAATACTATACTTGTCACAATATAATAGAAAAAATAATTAACTATCATGTATAATATTTAGAAGATATCTTTTAGTCTCGGACGAATCAAAACAAAGGCCAACAAGGGAACAAGTCCTCAAAACAAAGCAGATTTGGGCACATTCTGCCACTACTGTGAACCTGACACAGGATTACAAATAAATTATACTGAGACAGAGAAATAATCCTCTATCCCTTCCTAGGCCAGCATTTGGTTAGGATAAGGACTGCCCGCTGGGTCTTAATATAAATGAAGTTGTGCCTCATTTATAGTGAGTTAGTTATCACAACTGTGTAACAAGAAATTTATAATATATATTATGATATTTTAACGTTAAAGACTCAAAATTTCAAACCTGGGTCCAATGACAGGAATTAATAAGATGTCCTGGAGTTTCGGGTGCTCAAGAACTGGAACACATAGTCCTTGAAATTGCTGTTTCATGAAAGAATAACATTATTATGCACTATTAAAACCCCCTAAAATTTAAGAATTTGATTAGTTTGAAAACTTTTTTCCCATTCATAATTTATAGCTGTGGAGGACAAAAAGCAAATGCAGTGAATGCAATTTAAAATGTTTGGAAATAGTTTGTAATATAGTCTGTAAAATAGTCTGTAAATACTGGTGTGAACGTCTAAACATTTAATAAATTCAGCAATAACAAGGTCACAAAGCGAGCTAATTTCAGGGACTGGAACAGTGTTCTGACACTCATAACCAGTGGTTATGATCTCTTGAGGAAGAAGGTTGTGTCAAGTAGTCATCACATCACAGTAATGCCGCCAGAGAAGTGTTGGTCTAATCTATGTTATCATTTTTGAGTTACTGATCATAAGCCACTGGTTTACTCTACTTACTCATGTACTGCCTGTCGTACTTAAGATGTCAGGTTGGAAATACATTTTTTTTTCTTGTCAGCTGAACTTTGATTGGGTACTGAGAGCCGAGCTATGCAGACAGTTGAAAAAAAAAAAAAAATGACAGCTTGCCATTTTAAAACTGTCCTGGACTTTAAAAAGATAATGTCTTCTTGCCTGAGACTTCTAAAACATGACCCTAAACCATGCAAACCCATAAAATCAGTGTGCATCCAATAAGTATTTTCTCTTAGGAAAACAATCTATGAGCATACTTTTGTTAAAAACTGTTATGTAGTTTCCTTTTCTAATATAATTAGAAATACAAAGTGTATGAAAAGACAGTCTTAATTCAGTTTCAGCAAATCATTTTCCCTTGAAGCAAAATACCATACTGCAGTATACAGTTCCAGATTTCTACAATCAAGCTAAAATTAGCATAATTCATTACCATTCCAGCCAACAGAATACCATCTACCGTCTCTGCATGACAGAAATGTCTTGTCTCCTGTCATGCAATAGCTGCCTGTACACCCACTAGTGTTAATAATTTTCTTAAAGAAGAATGGGATCTTTTTACAGTCTGTTTAAACAGAGTGACGATCTAGGATAGAGTTTAAAAAAACCTATTTCTTAAATACAACATCTTACATATTATCAAATAAATAAATGTTTAACTAAGGTAAATAAAAATCTAGTAAATTATATAAAGATTAAAAACAGGTTAAAATAAAGAAAATACAACAGCTGCAGGGCATCACTCTGGCTCCAGTTTCTAAAACATATAGATTTTTCTTACTTTCCTAGACAGTGCAATGAGACATACAGCTATTCTCCTTTAATCTTAAATAAAAGTGTTCTAAACATGCTGAATACAGCATACTGGACTACAGTTTTTATCTGTTTCTACCATCTTCTCTAGACTTACGATACCTGTACAGTATTTACTAGATTAGTACTCCAATCCCATCTAAGGTCTGGATCTGCCATTGGAAAAAGGGTGAGGTGCCTCTTCCCTTTTGTTGTTGCCTTTCCTGGACCTATTAGATGACTAATATTGCTAGACAATGATTTTTCATTTAACATTTAATGCTGACAGGAAAACAATAACATTCATAATGTTAATACTAGTGGACATGTATTATGTTAAAGAATAGCTTCCAGTGAAGATAAGCTCTCATAAACAGTAAACAAATTATATACCCTGTTATTTTTGTTGTAACAAAAAAATTCCACAAACCTTCTGGATCTCTTTGAACAGCAATTCTTTCACATGTTTCACTGAGGCCAAGTGCGTATTAACTCTAATAGTTGTAAAAGCCGGTGGATGAGACAGATGACTTAACAGAGATTGATATTTACTCTCTACCACCTGTGTACCTAAAGCTGTAATAAGCTGAAAGTGAAAGAAGGGATTTTTAAATAAGTATTAGAGATTCACATAGCAGCATCGTGTTCAGTGCAAAAAAGCACTAAATAAAATGAAATGTAGAAATGGAGGAATATGGCTGTGTGGCGTGCAAGAATTTCTATGTGTGGAGGCCTAATTTGAGTGAAAATCTCACACATTTCTTGACAAGGACTTGTTGGAAAAACAGTCATATTAGCAAGATCACTGTAAACAGGCTAGAGCAAGTACCAAAAGCAGCTGTGAGCAAGCTCTGTGATACTGTACAAACAGCAGTCCCAAAGAGATGGAAGAGTAGCATCAAAACTATGAATTAAAGAAATTACTTGTACGTATATCAGAGTAAGAGTTAGTGTCATTTGACATAAATTGTCTACAGTATTTTTGGTTCTGCACTGGGGTAATGGAGTATTTCTTATGAATAATATGAGGTTAATAATTGGTAATTTTCTACGTGATCAATTTTTAGAGGGATTGAATCTGAAGTCTCAGATTTATGATAAGTTTGGTTTAAGTATTTTTAGTTATTTTGATCCAACAAGCCTAAAGAGTAATTTTATATTTTAAATAGAACTATATACATAAATCTGTCTCTAATGTAAAGACGATACCTCACAGTAAGGTACTGAACTCACACAAAACATTAAATCAAAGGAACATTAACAATGTTCAACTATTGAATATTTCTTGATCATGAATAGTATCTATTTCACATACCTCATTATTTCTGAACACTTTGGCAAGATACTCTTCAACTTCATGTTGGAAAGAGATTCTTGGGAAAAATGACATCTTCCTTTAGTTTAAAAAAATCTGTCAGCAAAGAACTAAAATAAGCAAAATATTTTGTTAGCAGTTTTTATCCAATTCTCTAAGTGCAACATAGGATGCATCCACAAACTAAGCTGCAGCTTCCGGTTCCTCTGTTTTAATACTATAATTTCACTATACTCAAAATTCAAAATAATGCTCAGGATACGACTGTAACACTTTTGATAATTACATTTCAGAATACACTTATTAACATCTACAGCATTTGCAATCACCTTACAATGAGGTTACTGGTTTCCTTGCTGCCACAAACTTACCAGCCGTACCTTCCAATGCTACTGTATCAGTGTTTGAAAGGTGACTAGTATGTCACCACCTGGTTTAGTGTTTGATAGGAATGGTTGGAGTTGATAATCTGGTGGGTCTTTTCCAACCTGGTGATTCTATGATTTGCTTCTACCTTATCTTTAAAATGCGACTTGAGCGCTGCCATGAAACACAACCCATTGGGTGGTCAAACCCAAAACCTCTTGGTCAAAACCACTGCACGCGAAGTACAGAAGTGCAATGAAATTCCCTAGATGTGTTATAAAACAGAAGTTTTGCTCCCATGATAGAAATCAACAAGACAACTATGTCAACAAATTATACAAAATTTTTATGGTTTTGAAATGTCATACCAACATATAAAATTTATAATTTATTCTATGGTTTAGAAACCACTATCCTCTTTAACAGGATAGCAAGCATATCACAATGCCTGGAATATAATGAAGGCCAACAACAACAAACCCCAACAAAAATAAGGACATTTCACTTCTTACCATGTAGACATTATGCAGAAGCATGATGCCACATCTGTGCTTTCAAACACAGTTAATGAATGATTTAGGAAGTTAAGAAACACATAACTGGAGAAGTTAATACTTGTCACTGACTATTTCATAGGCCCTGGTACGAAACGTTACTACAGAAGAGCTGCTCTGTTACAGCAGCTGCAAGGCATGTGGACTCAACACATGAATTCAAACAACAAATACAAGAAACCCACTATCATTGTGCTTAGTTCAGGGAGAGGAACAATGCACAAATGAAAAGTAATTTCTCTGTTAAAAAGAGCTGTCAAAAGAATAAAACCACTGTAAGCAGTCTGGAAATTTTAAAGCCATTCAACTGGAGGTTCAGCCCACAACTACACAACCTGCAGGTTTGGCACTGTAAGATGTCCTTTCAGTGACTATTATCTCAGAAAAGATAAAATGCAGCTTCTAAATGTTAAAGGAGAGGCAATGATTAACAGAGAGAGAATGGTTTTCAAATAAGCAAAGACCAAATAGTTTGCAGTCTTGCTGGCTGGGGAACACACCTGAGGTGGAATACTAAAAAAGCTTATAGATTCAGATGTGGCAGGAAGAAAGGATGACGACAGTGTTTGATGCCTCTTCAAACACAAGAGTTAGACTTCAAACAGAACTAGCAGGAAGTAAGTTTCAAACCAGGGAGAGTTTTCCATCTTGCCCCAGGAACAGCTTGACGGACTTCAGAAAAGAGCCTGAGAGAGCATTCGCCTGTTGATCACCTCAGGATTTACCTCTGCTGGGAGCAGTGGTGGACCAGGGCTTTGATCTAATTCCACGCATAATGGCCGCGGGCAGACAAACAGCCAGCACCCAAAGATGCCGAACACGATCTAACTTTCAAACCTCCAGCCCTTATGAGGAAAACAGTCCGCTGGCTCATTGCTGTGGGGAGCGGAATCTGGGGCTCCCTCCTTCACTCCCGCACCCGCCCCATTACTGAAAACGCCAAGCTGAAGGGGGCAGGGGAGCGCGTAGCTCTCGGCAGCGCCTCTGAGGCCCCGCGCAGCACGTCGGCCCAGGCCCTGCAGGGCGCGCCCTCAGCGCCGGCAGACACGGAGGACACACACGAGGTCCCGTCCAAATCACCTGCAAAACCGGGCAGGCCTGCAATGGCCCCAGTGAAGAGCAGCTTCCCCACCTACCGCCGCGCCCGGACCCGTCCCGCCTACCCCGCGGCCGGAAGTCCCGCCCCCTAGGCCGCCTGTTGCTATGGGAGACAGACACGCCGCGGCAGGGTCGCCCTTCGCTGCGGAGGTGATTAAATTAACAGGTTCTGTATTTTCGACCTCTCCTGCAAGTGCCTGAGGGCTCCTTCCCCGTTGCTTTTCTACCGTCCCCTCCAGGTGCTGCCAAGGGAGAAAAGAGGGAGACTCACGGTCGAGTTCCACGTGCAGTGACTGCTAACAAGCTGCCATTTTAAAATGCTTTATTTTTCGGGAAAGCGCAGCGTGCCTGCAAAGCCACGGGGCCTTCCCGATACAAGAAGTGGTTACTATTACCAGAAGTGGAATATTTTTTATTTAAGCTAAAGTGGAGTTAAGCTTATTCTAAGTAATTTTAATTTTGAAAGTTAGACAGGACGTCCCTTCGATAGCCTGTTATTCTTTCAGTGTGTTTTGCAAACACCGATCATTTTGGGGAGATAACGCCTTTTGTGAGGTACAATCCGTGCTAAACAGATGTGTAATCACCTGTCTGCATTGTTTGCTTATCTCAAATGCAAGGTCAGGAAAAGCTGTTTCCAAAGCTCCAAATTAGATCTGTTGTGAAGTTCATAATAACATTAAAATTAGTCCTTGGCAAGTAATAAGAGTCTGCATAACATCTCTGGGAAAATTTATCAACATGCAAGGCAAGCGGGAACTACGTTCTGTAACCAGCTCTTGTCTCGATGCACGATCGATGGGGATCGCTCTTCATAATAACATTAGCCCGATAAAGGCCTCTCGCATCCTAGAAAACCACAACGAGGCCCGGCGAACTGATTTGCCGAGGTTTTCGCTGTCAGCCGCGACGGAGCCCGGGGAGTCGCCCCGGCGCCGCCCCGTGACGCGCCGTGAGGCGGGCGAGCGCCTCCCCCTCCGCCCCCTGGCGGCCGCGCGGAAGGGAGCGCGGGAGCCACCGCCTGGCTGAGCCTCCGGGGCTCAGCGGGCAGCCGGGGGTGGGCATGGGCCTCATCTTCGCCAAGTTGTGGAGTCTCTTCGGGAACCAAGGTGGGGGCCCGAGCCGGCTGCGAGGACGCGGGGAGCCGGCGGAGGTGGGGTGGGTGTGTGGTTCTCCCGGTTCCCCCTCGGGGCTCGCCCGGGCGGCGGTCGGGCTCGGCTCGGCTCGGCGCGGCGCTTTGTTCCCCTGGCGGGTGGTCGCCAGCTCTCCCCGCCCTCGCTGCCCGCTTCGAGCGGCCCTTCCAGCGGCGGCTGCCGAGTTGTCGTGGCGCGAGCGCTGCCGCCGCTCCGGGGTGTTTTCGCCGCTGTAGCAGCTGAAGCTGCGATGGGAGATGAAGTTCTTGGTTTGGTTTTGCAGACCTTCCATTTCTAAGTCGAGATCTGCTGTTAAAATCGTGCCGTTTTTATCTTTGGTATTGAGACAAAACCACCAAACTCGTGTCGGGGCCTTTGAGGTAAAGATCTGTGTTTTGGCAAAGATGCTAGTTAAATACGGTCAGTGACCCAAGAAAATCACTTCTCGAGCCAACAATAAAAAAGGTCGTAAGAGGATAGCCTTCCCTCCCCTCCTGCCTGGCGCACCCAGCCCCACAATAGTGGCTCATGCTCTGACCCGGGATTCAAAACTTGTGGCTGCCACCACCTTTAGCTCAGACAGTTATCGAAAAAATAGAAAATTATGTTTGGGCTATCCATTTGTTTATTTTAATGAGTCTCGTTTGCCTAGTCGTTTCTGGTTAGAAAATAAAATAGTTGAGGAATTTGCTTTTACTAGAGGAATTTTGTTTTTACTATAGGCCCTGACTTCGGAGCAGGCAGACTGATGTTAATAGCATTGTTCTCTCCTTAGGTTTTCAAGCGCATGCTTCATTCTCACCTTAAAGTTACTAAAAATGTAGTTAAGCGTTTTTGTGCAAAGCTTTGTTGCCAAAACAATTTTGCAAGTTTTGGGAGGCAGGTATATGTGGTGTCCCTTTCATGGTCTCATCACTGTCAGTGCACGTAAGCCATTGTAGTTCTGTAAACAGCAGAGCAAACTCTCAGCCTATCTGTACCTGTTAAACTCTATGTATCGAACTGTCTGTTTGTGGAATGGGAGTGGGAGGCAGATCCAGACCATCTATCTTTTCCCTTCATACACAATTCCACCACAGCATTCCTGAAGTCTTCTAACAGAGTCTTCCGAGTTTTTTGTTGCTGTTGATTTGAAGATTCTTATTTGTCTGAACTGGAAAGTCTGTTTGATAAGATTAAAAGTTTCTCCCATTCCCCAGAAAACTATTAAGTGCAGTCTTGGGTTTTCATCAAATACTGCAATCTGCAACTCCTTTCCTTCAGTGAAGGACTCCAGAGAGATGCCTATGAGCAGAGAACTGATCAGGAGATAACTTATGGTGGCTTTTAGCATTGGTCTGTGTGGTGCCTTATGATGTCAGTATTTATCCTCAAGATGGAAGAGGTGGTTGCCTTGGTTTCTTTATTTTGTTGATACATGATGACATTAGATTGACATTAGATTACCTTGATTCCATTTCATTAGTGGAAAACACATCTTTGTTACTGCCTATTAATTCATAAAAGGAAAGTTATTTTTCATATATTTGAAATGTGAATGAAAATTAGTTTTGCAGTGAAGTTAAGTGAGGTAGTACCAAAGAAAAAAACATTTGGCTTTTATCCTAGTGACATGCTTCTGTGGCATATTCTGATCTTATTTTGTTGCTGTTTCAGTTTGATTTGTTGAGGTATTTTTGCTCACATCTTCTTGTGGTGACCATAGAGAAGAAAGTGAGTTTCTTTTCATGGCCAAAATTGAAATACCACCACAGAAAATTCTCTTCAAACGTAATTTTTTGACCCATCTAATGGAAAAATAGTCTCTAGTTATGTGACTGTTTTCCTCTAAATAACCATAGAATGATGGAATTGTTTGGTTGGAAAAGACCTTTGTGATCATGGAGTCTAATTGTATCTGTCCACTACTAAACCATATCCCTAAGCACTTTACCCATCTTTTAAATACCTCCAGGGATGGTGACCGAGCCACTTCCCTGGGTAGCCTGTTCCAGTGCCTGATAACCCCTCCAGTGAAGAATTTTTTCCTGATATCTAATCTGAACCTCCTCTGGTGCAACTTATGGCCATTTCCTGTTATCTAATATGATAATATATAATTAACATTATTAATAATAATGAAGTATAGTAATTATTGAGTTGGTATTGGTGGCTGTTATAGTTAAAGAAAATCTAGAAAATTTCTTGGAGAATTAATAGACTGTCCCATGAAATGGCTTATTGAACAGACTAGCACAGTAGCTTACACAATGGTTTTGACTAGAGGGAGTCTTCCAGGGTTGCAGATAAACCCCCGTGTGTGTGGTCCATACCATCAGCTCATCATGGCTAGTGAGGGTTGTGGGATCATGCTAATAGTTTGGAATGTTTGATGCTGGCAAAACGAAAGGTTAAGCCAAGCAAAAATTTAAAAAGTGCCATCTGTCTGCCATCAAATAGAGCGTAGGGGAGGAGGTGTGCCTAAGTGTTAGAAGATACAGAACACGAAGTCATTGGAATTTCACTTGAGTATTAATTATACACTGAAATTTTGTTTTACATAAACATGTATAATAGATGTGCTTAAAATGCTAAATTTGAAAGGTATTTCATCAGTAATGTCTGGACAACATTAAAGAAATATCTACTGGTGAGCTAATACCTGTAACTCACAGGAAGACAATGTGTTTCTATCTCTCTGAAAAATGCACAACTGAAAATAACATCTTAAAATAAGCCAAATGTGTTTTGTCCCTCAGGGTTCAGTGCAGTTAGTGTAAATGCATGATGTGTTCATTCACAAAACTGTGTTCATTCAAAGTGACTTCTGCCTGCCAGGAAAACCTTGTAATGAAGGTACCTGAGGTCCTACTAAGACACTGAATGTCATTTTGTTAATTTTCACGTCATCTTTACTACTTTGCAATTTGTTTGTTTTACCATCCTTTCCAATGGTAAAGGTGGGGTACTGGAAGGAAACTTGAGAGACTTGACCTGCTGTGTTTCTAAAGACATTCAGTGATAAGCCTCTGTTGACTAATGTTTCTTGACCTGTTTCCACAGCATTTCTTAGTATTTGTGTTCTACTGTTTTAGCCCTGTGACTTTGATGGCATTTGGGAGTTGAATATGTCATTCTATTTCAGCTCACTGTATGTGTATCACAAATTGTTTCAATTAGTTCAGCCCATTTTGATGATGGTTAACCCATTTTGGCAAACCCAGACTGGTTCATGGTGAAAAATGTCATGGTTAAAATAGTATTGTGTGGCATTACCCTGTAATAGGAACTTCTTGAAGGGGAAAGCCTTTAGCTCCTTTTCCTGCTCCCCTGGCAGAATATATCTGTTTTTCCATTGCGTTGCATCATCTACTCTCCTCATCTGCTGTGTGGTGTTATGGAACTAGAAAAGCTGTAGCACAGAGTTTATGGGAGCTGGGTAATGCCTGTGCTGATCTTCAGATTGATAACTGAAGAAAAAGAGGAAGGCTAACGTTAGTCTCTGCCTCAAGCATGGTCCATCAGGGAATATCTATTTAGTTCTGTGGATACGTTGGGAAGCATTAATTTCCAGTTTGACTTTGGCAGCAGTCTTTAAACAGTGGCTGGTTTTGTTTGGGGTGGTAGCAGTAATGGACAAAGCTGTTCTAGGGCCTTATTTAATCTTCTTGTTTTCCAGTCTCCATGCCTTTTCACAGTGTAGACGTTAAAGCCTGAAGGAGGGAGGACAATAAGCATTTCTGTGTCAAAAAGCTCTCAACATATATTGTCCCCTACTTAAGTAGTAATTGAATGATGTGAACTGAAACAGAAATACTTTTCTTATAAGAGAAACAATTGGCTTAAAAATAGACTTTCGTCTCTTTTTCTGGATGACTCACTGATGGCTTCCTGATTCTTTTTCCTTACTTTTGAAATTGAGAAAAAGCATTGCCTGGGTATTGTTTTCATTTAAGATATTGTGCCCTGCAACCATTTAAAGTCTAGTTATAAAATGTCATAAGTTCAAACTGAACTTAAACTTATTTTGAAAATAACTTTTAAAAGTATTTAAAAAATCAGAGTTCAAAAATGACCAGCTTAAGCTATGGTTTAATACTCAAATGGCACAGTTTTCTAAGCAACATCTAATAATTGAAATAAACGGTAGAGCAATGGACTTACTGCCTATGCTAGCAAAAGCTAAAAAAAAATTACTTGACTTATTGTTCCATCAGTACTATCAAGATTGCTGTCAATGAAACAATTAAGAAAAAGACAGAAGTGAATGCCAGCAACCCTAATAAAGGCAACTCAGATAGTTGTCTGTACCTTATTATTTTGTTTATATGTGTGGCCGATAGTGTTCTTTACTTAAAGTTCACAAATCTGTGTTTTAATTTTTTTTTAATGATAGTCACTTGAAGTCTTCCAGGTTGCTCTGAATTAATGCTGTAACAGTATGATGTTAAAGTACCATAAGAAAAATTATGGTAAGCTCTGAGTCAAGGTGGTTGAATTTTTTGTCATTTCACAGTTCATTTCACTTAGGCTTGCTGACAGTTCCTAGACTA
Organism: Piaya cayana; assembly: GCA_013389865.1. Taxonomy (NCBI): domain Eukaryota; kingdom Metazoa; phylum Chordata; class Aves; order Cuculiformes; family Coccyzidae; genus Piaya; species Piaya cayana. The sequence goes on along the minus strand of WAAB01023983.1, from coordinate 34,629 downwards.
TACAGTCAGGTTAGCAGAGACCATTATCTGGAAGAGCAAATGGATTTCAGTTACAGTGTCTATTAAAAGCTACTTTCTTGTAATCAAATGTGAATACAAAATATATTTAAACAGGGTTTTCTTGTGCTTAAATGAAGACTTTAAGGCAGCTTTTAGCGTGCAGAATGAATCCTTGTATTGAAATGTCTGTGAGATTTAGTAAAATGCTGTTCCTTCCACCTCCTTTTTAGCAAACTTTTGTCTGCATTGTGAAGCCACCTCTTCAGAGGTTCTTCAGAACTAGATGTGAGGTTTTTGTTTCACAGTGTGAGAAGTATTAGTCCCCTTTCCAATATTAATTTCTTCTTTTAGATGTGTTGGAAGAGTGCAGCTCATCTTTAAAGTGTTTAGAAATTTTTTTTTCTTGAAAGTTAGAAAGAGGAAAGGACAAAATAATGAAAAGTTTTGGTCCTTTCATCACAGAGGAACGGAGAAGAGCAAGTGGGGAAAATAGCATGTTATGGTTGATCATCTGCAGGTTGATCATCTTCACTGCCCTATTATGTTGTAATACTAGACTGCCAGAGATGATTTTTTAAACAACATTATATGTATTTTTTATTTTTAAAAAACAATCTGCTAGGAATGCCAGGAATAGTTGATGGAATTCTTTGGATTCTTTTAAACAGTAGTCTAATACTTTTTTTTTTTTTTTTACCCCACTGAGTATTCCTACTTTTTCTAATTATTTTTCCCCTCTTTCTACCTGATTTATAAAGACACTGCTCTTCTCTGACAACTCTGTTGTGGATTTTCTTCTTCCTTTACTAAGAACATGGAGGACTGGGAAGGTATTCATGAATACAATCCAAACTGAGTTTGAATACCAACCAGTGAAAGGGAGAAACTTGGGTTAGTCTATAAGTACAGAACACAAATACAAGCATAAATCACCGCTTATGTTTTACTCCGTAATTGTCTTTCCTCTTAAAGGTAGCTTCTAGCTTCTCTGAATTGCTCTTGTAAACTACTATCCATCGTGCTAAAATTTTACTCTTTTGCAGTTTTTAAGTTTGAGTTTTACGTCCAGTGCTCGTATACAAGTAAAATGTCTTTAATCTAAACAAACTAGACAGAACTTTTGAATGTGTTTGTAACTGAAGATTTTTCCATCACTATAGATGGCAGTTGTAAAAGTAACTATCATTAATAAAAGGTGGGAACTGTTCTTCGTTTGAGATACCAATTTTATTATTATTGCTACTTATTATTTTCATCACCAAACACAGTTAACAAATATGTGACTGTTCCTTGTTTGTACTCATTCAGTTACTGTATAAAACACTAATTAACAGTGGAAGAACATAGAAAAGCTGTGCCTTTTTTCTCCACTGAGTGTTGAACTTAGTGCTTCAGGGGCTTTCAAAAAGTGATCTCAATGGGGAATTTTTATTTTTTGTTTTTCATTACTTTAAGTAGTAAGATATTGTTTCATCCAATGTTTTTCTCATTCATTCCTACTAAGGCTCTATATTCTGATGGGAAGGTGGGAAGGAGTGTATAATGCCTGACTGGAATTCCTTTTTTTTTTCTTCCTTGAAAATAACTCAGACAAAATGTTGCAAAAGTAGTCATCGTCTTTCAGACAATAGTGGACGACACGGCTGTTTTGAAAACAACAGAAGGATATTTCTGTGTTTGAACTTTGAAAACTCTTCAGACTAAACTGAATTTGAAGAGGTGGGCAGGGTAGCTAATATGACAAGATTTATTGAAGTTAAAAGTAGAGAGGATTTGATACTATTTATGTATTGGGCAAGCTATTAATTACAGATATGGCTTCACATGGGGCTAAAAGTATTACTGGATTCACTGCCAGGAAAAAATCTTTGCATAGAATGTGTTGACAGGATGCAGTAGTAGGGGAACTGATATAAGGAAATGCATTTCAACATTTGTTAGGGTAGTATCACATAGCAAAAAAAGGTCCCAAGCAGGAGATTGTTCTATTAAAATCACTTTTGACATGAAAAGACCTAGGTTTATGTATCTAAATAAATTTTTTTAAAAAATCCCAAAGCCAGAATTACTTCAAATCTTCCTCTGACCACCCGCTAGCTGGCCAAGAAAACACCAATTTGATATTTATCGTAGATGTCCTTACCTTTTAGTAGTTTCTTATAAATCATGTAGATGGAGTGTGGTATTTTTGAGGAAATCTTTTAAGCTGTGAGCTGTGTTTTGGTTTGCAATAAGCGTGCTAGAATTTTAAATGATGCCCCTTCAAAAGTGAGCCTGTTCACAGACTTTTAATGCAAGTTTTATTTCTAGTATCTGTTTGTAAATTCCTTGCTCTTGAGTGATTTGCCTCTTGTATCACTAAGCATATCGCTGTCTTCTAGCTTCACAGGTGTATCAGGACAACCATTCTAATAGGCTGTGGTTCTGTATTTGAAATTCTAAGAAGGATTAACTACAAAGAAACATATAAGTGGGGGGGGTTGTTGGTTTTGTTTGGTTTGGCCTTTGTTTCCCCTTGTGCCTGGAAAAATAACATTGCAGTGTTTGGAAGATGACTATTTTATGAGCTGGACTTCCCAGCAGGTTGAGGGAGGGGATCATTCCTTTCTACTTGGCACTCACCTGGAGTAGTTTGGTTCCAGGCTCCTTAGTACAAGAGAGACACGGACATACTGGAGAGAGAGTCCAGCGACAGGACACAAAGACGATGAAGGGACTAGAGCATCTCACATACAAGGGAGGTTGAACCAGATGACCTCTGGAAATGTCTTCCAACCTCAACCATTCTGTCATTCTGTGACTTTTCGGTTTCAGAAATTGCAATGCTGGAGTTTGTGATCTATTCAAAATACAGCTTCCTATTAGTTTTTTCTGTGTGAATGACCATGATCCTTTAACAAATGGTTATTATTGAGGCATGAATGTTAGGCTGGTATTTTGTACAGTCTTCCGGTGTTTGGGATTGTCTTAAGATGATACACTACTATTAGTTATATTGTTTCACTGTACTTTATTTCTAAAGCTACATTCTTTTAAAATGAAGTAATCATACTAATAACCATTCCTTTATGAAGTTTTCCAGTACTGACTTCCTAAAACCGTAGCCTTGAGTCTTGTGGATTATCTTTTTCTTCCCTGAAGTCACCAGTAGTCTTTCTAAGCTATTGAAATGAGACAAACAAGCAGTTACTTTCTTCAGTAAGGCAAAGCAATTAACCAGAATTATAATTATTGCTGTTTTCACTAATTTACTCTTGACTTTTTGTGTGTGTGTGTATGCAGAGCACAAAGTAATCATTGTTGGGCTTGATAATGCTGGAAAGACTACTATTCTTTACCAATTGTAAGTATATGAACTACTTTGTTTTTCTGTTTACATTTTAGTATTTATCACTGTTTCATAATTGAAAATTCAGCTTTGCAACCTAATGGAATCTATAGGGTTCCAGATTACACTGCACATAAATGATTTTAGTTCTTTAAACAGAGTAAACGTTTAATCGGTATGTGAAGGAATTGCCATGTTTTAAAACTGAACTGTAAATTGAATTACAAAATTGTACATACAAGCATTAACTGAACTGCAAATTCTTTTGCACTCAAAGCTTATCTTTATTTGTAAGCATAGAAATAATCCTGCTGCCAAGAACTGCAGAGAAGAAAATGATTTCTAAATTAATGGCATTTCTAGCCACTCTGCAAAAATCCATAAATGTTTCCAACTGTTGCCTTATTCCAGTGTCTAACACTTGTGATTCCTCAAAATAGTATTTCATCTTACCTAGGTCCTACCTTAATCATTTTCATTACTGCCTTTGCACCTGTATTTTGCCAGCATTTAAAGATTGTATGATAAATTCAAGAATATTGGCAGAAGCAGAATTACTGTTGTAATTGTGAAAAAGGAAGAGGGTATATCATAGATCACTATGCATATATTTGGATACTAAGGCAGTAGAGGATGTTTTCCTAACTAGCTTTTCCCTAAGCATGTTTTTCAAAGCTTAAATGTAGAACTGAGAAATTGTCAGCTATGCAAACAAATATTTCTTAGGAATTTGTTTTAATACTGAGCTACTAAGTTGAGTGCTATAATAAAATAATATTCTGATTTACGTTTTACACAATTTAGTGATCCCCTTGTTTGGGATCTTTAGAATTGCAGCTTTTACTTTGAAACAGCTTTATTTTAAGTGTCTGTTGGGAGCGTGTCCTTTAAAAAGAAAAGCCTTTTCAAATACAGATGCTTATCCATTTGTTATAAGCCTTTTACATGCTTGGCTTTGGTTGCTGAAGTCTTTAAACATGTTTAGAATGCTGATAGAAAAGCACACTAGAACTTTGTCAACCACAGTTTTTAGTTCAAATTCAGATTGAACTAATATTTTTGCTAAAGAACTTCTCTTAAACATCTGCTTTATTTCTGTAAAAATCCAAAATTATAGCATTTTGAAATAAGCCTAGTTTTTAAATATTTAAGTTACACATATTTCTCTCTCTACAACAGATTCGTTGTAACTGAGCTTTGATAAGCCTTGTGGATTTTACTGGCTGGTCTTTATGGTGTGATATTGTTTCCTTTAGCTTAATGAATGAAGTGGTTCATACTTCTCCAACCATAGGAAGCAATGTAGAAGAAATAGTTGTGAAAAACACTCATTTCTTAATGTGGGATATTGGAGGACAAGAATCACTGCGATCATCATGGAATACCTATTATTCAAACACAGAGGTATGAGCAGCTGCTTTGAAATCTGCAAATTCAATAAGTTTGAATTTCTCTTTGTTTATTAGGAATATTTGTAGATTTTTATAAAGATTGCAGCTGTATTGGGTTTAAGTCTTTTTGAGGAAGAACCAGCCCAAAAGGGTGAAGTGTCTCTGGTATGTAGCTAATTTTATGGTAATATTTGAAGTCTATTTCCTGTATACTTTACAGTGGTTTTGTTTGATTTGTCATATAAACTGGGAATTTAGACGACTTCTCCTAGAAAATCAGATCATATTGAAATATATTTCAGATCAGACAGGGTTTTTTGCAAGTTTTTTCAAGTAGATTAAAAAGAAAATTTTGCCGTGAACTTTCAAAATGTCATGGGTTTGCAGCAGTTAATGTAACTTTTGTATATTTAGTCTGAAATGTTTTTGAGGTAAGAGTAATCAAGGCAGCAGTAGTTAAAAAAGCTTGTTAGCGTGTGGCTTTTATCCAAAGGATAAAGGAAAGGCTAGTTGTGCAGTACTCATGAGGTAACTGGTAAAGCTGCAATTGCTGGAAAGGTTGGAGTAGGACTCACCAACAGTTGTCTTTAGGGGGTTTGTTTTTTATGCCTGTGTTTTTGATGCCAACGATTTATCAGTGCAGTGTGCATATAAAATCTGTAGCCTTACTTTGAGACTTCTATTTTGAGATAGAAGATTTTAGACTATTTCTTGCCTTCTCTGCTAGAGATCTCTTGGAGATATATCCATTGTAAATGCATTCCATCCTCCTGTGAATTGAGCTTTTCTGCCCTATGCAGCTCTGAGAGAAGAGAGATCAGAGCAGTCCACCTCAGATATTCATAGGCTTTTTATCTACTGAAATCCTAATGATAACTTGTCGGCCTTTATCTCTATTCTAAAATTAATTATACCTAGAAAAGTATGGCTATATCTATGATACATACACATGAGAGTGAAGAGAATTCTACCAGCGTTATCTGCTACAATAGCAATAAGTTGATATTTGACCTTGATTCTGGAAGTTGGGGAGATGTTTTTCATCATATTCTGGCTAGTAAGTGTGTGAAATCCAGTGCTTTCTAGCACTTGGAAAGAAGAACTTTCCCTTACTTAGAAGCTTTGCTGCTGGAAATGGTTGAGGAAAAAAAGTAATCTGCTTAGTATGCTAATCCTAGCCTCCCTGATATGAATTATTCCTTTACTGTTCCTGCTCATCTGCTAGGCATCTCAAAGTCACAGCAGCATTAAATTGACATAATTTTTCATACTTTGTGGTCATTTTCAATGGGTAATGAATCTCCTTAATTTTATAAGGCAAAGTGATTTGGAGCATATGTTGGAGAATTATAGCTGTGACCTCTAATCCTCCTTTTTTGTTACCATCTTTCTTTTCTCTCTTTCCCTCTCTAAATTGAAGCAATCTAAACAAAATCTTTGAAGTAGTATAAAAATCCCACAAATAATCTTTTCAGCATACGCTTGTCCTAATTAGTTTTAACTTAATATGGCTAATTCTGCAGTTCTGTTTTAAGAGTCAGGTTGTATTCTTACAGCAAAGGTGTTGAGACAGGCTTGCAGAGACAAGATCTACGGGGAGAGGAAAGGGGAAGGAGCTCTCATGGTTGAGTTACTGACTATAGAGGCAGAGAGTTACAGTAAAAGATAGAAGGTATGGATAGGTATTCCATCGAGGCAGAGAACCGATGGAATCTCTCAGGTGAATGTCATCTCTTTGTGTAGTATGTTTTCCCTGTAATTATCTTCTTTTAAAATTTTTTATAGAATCTGTATAATTTTCATCAGTGTTCCCATCTATGATGCTGTTAAAACTTCTTGGAGCACACTCTAGGCAGGGCAGCTATTGGACACTGATCAGTTGTTATGATTTGCTATCAAATGCTGTTGTGTAACGCTTAAAAGGATTGTCTTGAGTCTTACCTGCTATGTAATGCCTTGTCTTTTTACCCCTCTAGTGTAAGGCTATAAAATAGAAGGTAGAAAAGAAGGGGTAGAAAGAGTGGGGTAAAAGAGTAATTTTTGTACTAGTGACCGTCACTTCTCGTGGGACACCTGATGTACCAGACCTAACAGGGTCTCAGGATTCACAATTGCGTTGCCCTGAGAATAATCACAGAATCACTAGGTTGGAAGGGTACCTGGCAGGTGTAATGTTCCTGACAGGGTAAAAGCACAGCCCTAGGTGTCTCCAAGTGTGTAGGTGGAAGCATGCAAAGTTATGAGAGACGGAGAGACCAACTGCACAGGCCCCTTGTGTTACAAAAGGTTAGGTGCTGTGCAACAACATAATGCTAAACCCTATAGGTCCATAGCTTTCTGAGGTCTGATGTGCTATTTTGAAATAACATTTCTTAACCCTTGTAAGAGGATCCTGAACTGCTAAAATTCTTCCTTCAAAATATGGAATTTCAGTATCAGTTTATATAGTTTTCTGAGTATTCAAGCAGTAGTGGACAGTAATAGCTGTTTTCATTTATAACTGTTGCAATTGTCATCCACATTTTAAATGTAATCCACTATCTGTGGATACTTTTTGGTAACTATGTCACTATTCTGCTTATGATGTAGGGCCTGAAAATCCATAAAGAAGATTTAACCATAGTATGTGAAAGTAGGTCTTAGTAACAGTACTGAAATGTACAAGCATAATCTTTTTTCTTTTTTTTTTTAGCAATCTTCATGTATGATTCCCAGCACCGTAACAATAAAACTCTTGCTACATTTTCTATTGTGTGCTGAAAGTCTGTCTCTCTTGTAGGAAGACTTGTGGTAGTGATCTCTTGAAAACGCGCTTTCTGTAGTTTCTACTTTATACTTACATACTGTACTATTGTGTTTTCCCCTAGTTCATCATTCTTGTTGTTGACAGTATTGATAGAGAGCGACTTTCTATTACAAAAGAAGAACTTTACAGAATGCTGGCTCATGAGGTATGGTGGGGGTACTAGTTTTCTTTTGTTGTGAGCAGTCAAATAACATTACATGCTTCCTATGTTAACAAAAGTACTCTCACGAAAAAAATTCTGAGCCTAAATGTGCATGCATGCTGTTCCTATTTTAAAAACAGTGTAAATTATAAATAAACAGGAAAATTATTATGCATTATTATTTCTAACAGGACCTGTTTGATTGTAGTCAAATCACTCTACTTGACAAATCTTGAACTTGTTAAGTATCTTAAACTTCATATAAATGTAACTGCGTATTTTCTCCACCACTCTCTCTTCTTTTAACAAAATTTCAAGAAACCGTTTTTTTCTAAATTATTTTTATTTCAGAAGGTAGGCAATTCTGTTTACCCTTCTTGTTTGTTTTAATGCTGTTCCTTAAAATTTAGGAGCATGATATTAAGTATAAATCGGTTCCAGTTCAGATTCCTTCTGAATTATTTTGTGTATAGGACTGCTCAACACCAGGTCAACTCCTTGAAGCATACTAAATTGATGTTGAATTAGCTAAAGTACATTAAAACCTTCTGTGATCACTCTCAAGCTAAATTAAAGTTGTTTTAAATCTAAATATTGTCATTTTTGAAGATAAATTATTTAGTACAATGCAAGTAATTCTGTTGAGTTCATTTCTCTGAGAGATTCACATTGTTTCAAATGAGTGAATTTTCACTTTACAGTTCATATTCATGTAGTTTGGGTCTGGTAGTAAGGAGAAAATATAAACCAAAAATAGGTCGAAAGATGACTTTGTAGTGGATTTTTCTAGTGGCTTATTAATTTCCGGTGTTATAAGATCTTAGGAGATTGTCATCTACCATCTCCTGAAAACAGTCAGTAGGCATAGAGTGGCCTACTTGTAGGAGAGAATTTTCAACTCTGGACCATAAAGGTTTGGGAATTTCTTCCCTTGATGGAGGAAGTCTCAAAATTTAGTATGTGTTGAGTGCTTTTAATTATAACTATCAGCTTCCTGTGTATTGCATTTGTTTACCTTTCTGCATTCCTAAAACTGTACATACCAGTTCTTGTCTCATAGCTGTGTGAAATCTTAATTTCCATACAGAAACAAAACAAATTTTTATTGATTTTTGTTTTTAAAACTGCTGCAGTATTAACAGAGATCCCTTTTTGGAAATATAGGATAAAATGTACGAAAATTTAAATAGCTTTCTTAAATCGTTAAGTGCTTTAATCACTACAGAACTTGTTTAATGAAGTTAAAAGTAATTTCACAAGAGTGATATCTTTCAGGCTTTTACATTTGAATAGTATCTAATGCAGAGTTTGGAATGTTTATCCAATAACAATTCTGCTAGTTGGGTGGTTTGGAGCTTTATGAAATATATTTTATCAAGGCTTTCATTAGTTAATGTAGGAACATGTGGTCAACACCAAAAGGATAGTCTTATAGTGCAGTATAATTTGATTCTCTGTGTTGGAGAATGTTTCTGAATAAATTGGTTTCTTCAGTCTTAATGTAATTAATTTTTAATGCAGTAAATCTGTTAAAACTCCTTGCTGCTGTGTAATTGTAGATTAGCTTGAATCCAGTTCTTCTAAGAAATTCAGTTAATTCAATAACCTTTTAGTTCTTAATAATAACTATTATGAATGCTCTAAATTACTTGTAGGATTTACGGAAGGCTGCAGTTCTCATCTTTGCAAACAAGCAGGACATGAAAGGTTGCATGACAGCTGCCGAGATATCTACATACCTCACCCTTAGCTCTATAAAGGATCATCCGTGGCACATTCAATCCTGTTGTGCTTTGACAGGAGAAGGGTAAGTGCTCACTGCTTAATGTAGTGATATATTGTAAATGAGTGTAGTGAGTTGGAAGCCTATTTACACCAGTGTGGATTTCCTGAACAAATATGTTTTCTGATCTTTTTAATCAGAGGGGCTTTTTTTTATTTTTTCCTTTTCTTTATTGAACCTGGTGGGTCTTTTTCAGAGCTCAGACTCCAAATTTGTATGAAAGTCTTTCAGCTTATTGTTAAGAAAAACCCAAACCAAACCCCAGACAATAAAAAAAAAATCCAAACCCCAACACTATCCCCCCCAATATGTAGATTTTGACATGATTATTTACTCTCTGTGCACTGGCCTCTAATTCTGCATGTCTGTGTAGTTAAACAAAATACTGTCGTCTTCCTTTACGTTCTGGTCTCTTGTAGACTTCTAAGGAGGGCTGTTGATTGCCTTTTTTTGATAAGCATTCAAACGTAGATTTGATTAAAAGATGCATGGATCCAGTATAAAACAAACTTATTACCAGTATTAAATCTTTTGTTTATATCGACAGATGTGAGTAATTTTGAAATATGTATACCTTAAGCCAGCTATTATTGAAATGGAAAGCTGAGCTTTTATCTATGAAGGTCAAAACCTGTAACAAGTTGAGTAGTATCTTGCTTACCTGGTTTGGAGTGTGCTAATTTTTTATCTTGATTCCTAAAGCAGTCTTCTAGTATGTAATAGAGGTTTTTTTCCGGCTGTGTTGTATAACCTTTGCAGTAATGTGGTCTCTTAACATAAGAATAGTGAATAGCATTTGGGAAGTGAGGGCATCTTCCTCATTTCTGGTAATAAATTATTTTCTAATGTAATAGAGATGCCTTGTAGAGTGATTGGTAACATTCACTTTGTTAGGATAGAATGTGTTAGTGAAAACAAACTGTTGTTTTGATTGAGTCTTTGGATTGTATTTTTTCATATTAAGAGTTAACTCTGCTTTCCTCCTACCAGTTTTGCCAAAGTCACTTTTGAGTATTCAGTTAATTTATGAAACAAGTTAGCATTTGGGGGAAGGTAGAAATTAATTAATATGAATTTTGGTTTATGAAACATTGGCCATTCTAGGCTGCTTCTTTCTTATTTAAAAAATAAAAAAATATGAATAATTAGAGTATAAAACTGTGACAGTACTGAGGCCAGCTTCTAAAATATTTTCCAGAGTGAGATCGCTGAGCTGAATCTTCCTTGGGAACATCTGACAGAAGTCTAGGGTGATTAGCCCTATATGAGTGAAGGTAGTCTGCTTGGATAGTTATTATTTACTTCACAAAAGTGGAACTTAAAGATGGCATAAACTAGGAAACTAGATCTCTAGAGAATCAAAGGAAGGCCTGTCTTCTGAAATTAAAGAACTCTATTAAAATAGAGATGCAAATTGAGTAAGCAGATTAGATCCCATGTGATCTTGATGTTCTATGTAAACATCTTCAATTTTGTAATGGGATTTTGTAATTCTTGATACATTGCATTTCCTTGAACTAGTTCAGTCTGGGCAACTTGTTCTTTGCTTTTAGTGTTACTGTGTATACGTCTAGCTTTCAAGTAAGTACTTTTTGATGGAAAACCTGCAGGAAAAGAAAATATATTTCATTCCATGCACTTGTGAGTAAGTGTAGTGTTTCAGATTTACAAGAAATAACCAACCTGAAGCAGTGCCAAGTTTCAATAAAATAGCATGCTTTACCATCTTCTTGTGGTTAATGCCTAAGAAGACTCAGTTTTAAAACATTTACTCTGCTCAAATTTCAGTCCCAATTCCAGCTGTTTATATTTCTTTTAAGTGGATGTTTTCAAACATAAAAAATAAGTAGAAAATGCTTCAGAGATGTTGGAATAGAATTAGTACCAATATAACTTCTCTTATCTTTCAGGTTATGTCAAGGCTTGGAGTGGATGACCTCACGTATTGGAGTGAGATAGTTTTGGGGGTTTTTTTCCCCCAAATGAAGAGACTTCTATTTATCCTGTGAACATGTACATTTTTGTACTTTGGCTGCTGAGGCAGTGACCATGTTTAATTTATATCAGCCAAGCCCTGAGGTGTACTTGAATCAAGTGCAGTTGAACTGATACATAAAGTATTTTCTTAATGTTTTTAATACACTAATCTTCAACTGGATGATCATATGTGGATCTGTTTTCAAGCATTGAAACGCCTTTGAATGTTTCCAGGTTTTTCAATTATAGCTTTTTAAAATGTGTTTAGCCATCGTCAATATTTCATACTTCCTCTTTCTAAATAGTTTATATAACTTACTAACATTAATGACTGCAGTTTGTTTAATAATAAAAAAAAAAAGTAGCAAGTAGTTTGACTTCATTCTGGCATAACCTCAGCCTCTAAGGGTAGCCATATCTCCAGCTGGGCTTCAGTAGAGTTCTAGCCAGCATGGGAATTAATAGTTATGACTGCAAATTTTTAAATGCTGAATGAGTTAATAATAGTGTGGTGGCTTTTAATCTGGTACATAATTGAATATCTGCCTTAAAAGAAATTAATTCTCAGTTTCTTTTGTTAGTAGTTCTACAATAAGAGTCTTTTACTTGAAAATGCATCTCTGTTTAGTGGATAAAAATTGTATTAAGTGCTGATTTAGTCATTTAGGACTTGAATGCCTTTTAAATAGTAAACCTCTTGATAATTAAATTTGGAATCACAGCAACGAGTGTTATGTGTAGACTTGCTGTAACCTGTTAAAATTTTAAATATTGTATACACAAGCCTTTCTCACCTTCTAGTGAGAGTGCTGATATTTAAATAAATGCAAAATCAAAAGGGAAGAGCCAGGTTTCTAAACAGATAAAAATCATGGTGCTGTAGTCTTCAGAGTGAAGCTTAACTTGACATGTACCTACCTGCCATCAAATATGTTTTCAAATTTTATTGCAGAGAAAATATTTTGCCTTAATTTTTGGTTTTAGTTTTATTTGCAGGAGCAGACCTTTTGATGGTGTTTGGGTTAGATTCAGTCACCTGAAATTTAGGTGAAAAAGTAGAGTTTCTTTTTGAAAAGCAGGTGATGAAAGATTGGGCCTTGTAACTCTTAATTCAGTTTGAAGGGGGATGGTTAGATTTGCAAAGAGGCTGTAAAGCTATGGTTGAAGTTACTTGAGAACATTAGCCACTAAGACAAACCTCAACCACCAAAGGCTCAAAAACACATCGTTGCGGGACAGGAAGAAAGCAAAACCAATAGCAGACACCCAGTTCATAGTGAAATCACAGAAGGAATCAGGTGTCTTAACCTACATGAATGCTTGGCAGGCTTTCCAAAAACTTTGTTCTGCACTTTTGCATGCCTGCAAACTACATGGATTCTGGTTACTAAAACCATTTTGCTGATGGACAAAATGGTTTTGTTAAATCTTATTCTGACAATTCATGCACAGTGAGGTTTCTTTAATAAAGTTTTAAGTTCTGTTAATTTCAATTTGTTTCCATTTTTATTTGAGGAAAGCTTAATGGAATTTTAAAAGTGTCAGTGTATATGCTGTCGTAAGTGTTAAAAAGAAGACATGTGGAAACTGTTTGAATGGAGCTGTATATTAATGCTGGTTAGCAAAAGTCATTTAGGAGACACAATATTGAGTTTTAAGTCAAAGTGCTGAGAAGGTAATTTAAATCACGGAAAAGCAGTACTTAAAGAAAAAAGAGGAATGCAAGGCAAAGTTAAAATCTGATACTAGAGCTTCGTGCTCCAATGTTCATGCTAACAAGAGTTCTAATGTGTGAATGTAAGATTTGTTTGTTATGGAAGCAAATTATAAATGAAAATAATAAAATAGTGCAAATGGAGTTTCTCTTTTGTTGACTTATTTTCATGTTTATTTTTATGTAATTTAGATTTTAGTCCTGCATATTTATAAAAAGTACAGTCTGGATGTATGGCCCTTTGAGTGTTAAGAAAAAAAAAAGAGGCATGATTTTGTATTCTACGCTTTCCAAGTAAAACCATTTGTAAATCCCTGAATCTATAGCTTGATTACTAAGTTTTTTCTCACCTGAGGTAATTCAATCTGTTTGAGAGCTCCTGAATGCGTATGGTGGGGTTTTTTCACTCTTTACAAGTATGGTCATGGTAGTTTGCATTAAGGATGTACCTTAGTTTCTGTACTCACCACTGGAGGTCAGGCTTAGGAAATAAGCTGTCTTGATATCTTTATAATGCCTTACTACATTGCCATCCCATCTCCTATCTGTAATTGCAATCCTTGTGTTTCCCTTTTTTTTTGTTGTTGTTGTTGTTCCTTCCCCCTGAGGTATCAGTTCTTTTTAGTGTCTTGTCTAAAGGTACTGGTAAAGGCATGTGAGGTACTGCACAGAAAATAAAATGGTCATGTACTATAGGTTTTATTATGTAAGCTGTGTTTTCCTCATACAAATGTCTTCCTAAATCCAATCTCTTATCAATGTCTTCTCCTTTTTTAAATATGGGTTGTTTTGTTTGGTTTTTTTTACACAGCTTAAGTACATTCTCTTGGTTTGTATATGTTCATTCTTACATTCTAGCTCCGAGCAGTCTCCATTTCCAAGACATTCCTGATGTCTTATCTGAGCATCTAAATATTCCCTTAAATGGATGTTCTGCAGAACCTGGACAACAGTTTCTGGTACAGGGGCACAGAATTCATGAAGTGTAGCCAGGCAGGCAGTACTAACACTCAGAATCCATGTCACAGCTTCTTCCAGTTCCCTTTGGGCACTGGAAGTTTTCTAGTTTTAGTCTGTGTGTGTTTTTCTGTAATAAATTTAAGATTTGCTGTTAGTGATTGAGATTTTTGTTCTGAAATGTGTGCTGTTACCCTTTTCTTACAGGAGACCTTCTTTTTTTTTCTGTGAATAACAAATTCCATCAATATAATACCAAGAGAGAGATTTTTTTCTTTATTTTTCCCAGCACCAGTGTTGATGTAGTGTCAGTCTTCTGTTTGTGCTGTGCAAACATGTACTGTGTTCTAGTTCAAGAAATAAAGGTGTCCTACACAGATTTATGTTATACTACTGTAAATGGTTTGGCATGTGGCTTTTTATTATTTTTAATTTCTTGCCTAGATCGTGAAGAGCTCCACTATTTCCAAGCCAACTATTTTTTACAGGTAGATAAACACACTGCACACACTAATGGGAAAAGGACTTAAGCATAGCTACTCAAAATTTTTTTTATCAAAATAAAATTAATCAGAAAGTTGCTTTGTTAAATTTGGAGGGAGGGTGTTTGTATTTATTCTTTGTTGTAGAGGTTACTAGTAGCATAACATAGTCACTTTAAGTGTAGGGGCTTGGGAAATCATTTGCTTTTCCCTTCACTGGGGCAGACTCCTGGCTTGCATCTTTTGCAGCTGGAGTCAGTTCACAAGACACGTCAGTTGGGCACCTGCTTCCTTCAGTCCCAGGAGAACCTCCAGTTTTTGTCCTAAAGAGACTTTCACATCGTTTCAGCCATGGGAAGCATGGGTCTTTGCTTGTTTTAGTGAAGAGTGTTTGTTTTAGTGGACTATTGCCATTCAATGTAAGAGCAAAACAAACAGAAGAGCAGGAAAAGATATTGTTTGGATTTTATGTGTCCATTTAACTGCTTAGCTTTTAGCTGAGTTTGGTCTTTCCTTCTGTAGAGTCTGCCATGTGAAAGAGCCTCAAAGACAACAATGAAGAGAATAAGTATGAAAAACATGACCACAATGCAACACTAGCAATAGGAACTTGTGTCTTGGAACAACCTTTAAATTTTTCTCAAAGTAACTTGATCTTTGAAGTTGAGTGTTCCCATATGTTGCTTCTTATGATAGAGAAATAGAAAGGTGCATACTGTCTCCACAGTGTATGTGCCTACCATACAGGAGAATAAGACTTCAAGAAACTTAGTGCTACATGTAAGTGATGTATTGGAAAGCAAGTTCTGATACTGAGCTAAATTTTCATAAGACTAGCTTTTTCCCCGCTTCCTCCCTCTCTTCCTTTGACCACAGACATCTCAATCCTTTTTGAGTCTGTTTGCAGTTGACAGATGTTAATAGCAGCATAGATCTTGCTCTCTTGAGGTATCCAGAAAAATCAAAAGGCTTTTCATGTATCTGAGTAGCTCAGAATATATGGCTGTGCAATGTAAATGTGAGGCTTAAATTATCAAATCAATATTGCTGCTGGGCATTTAACTAATTTGCTGTAGAAAATTTTAATGTTATGTCAGAATTAAACTGTTATGCATATGTTCTATACTAAAATAGTTCTTCTGTTCTTCAGTTAGATTTGTTTCTTGGTAGTTTTACTGCTATTCATTTAAGCTGATTTTTGTTTTGCAGGGTAGAGAAAAGCATTTCTTATAGCAAGTTTTCATATATAGAACTGATGACAGTCCTGTGTTTGCACACTGGTATGTGTCCCCTAGATGGCAGGAAAGAATCACTTCAGAAAGCTGTACACATTTGTTTTAGGCTTGATCACTCATAATAAGAAAAAAAAATGTGTGGTGCTGTTTGACAGAGTAGGATGCCCGCTTCTACTAATTCATCTTATTGATGATTTTTGAAGACAGTACAATTTGGGTAATCTTGGGTTGTACCTGAGGCTTGGTTGCTAGTGTGTATTCTTGACAAGTGTTCATGATAACCTTATATGGTGGTGAAATGAGTATTTTTTTTTACTGTGCTTCTTGTATAAAATGGAATTCTAGATTAAAGGGGGAAAAAAAGAACCTTTGCAGCCAAAAGGACACTTGGGACCCAGAAAGGACACTGATTTTCTCAGTCTGACCCAGAAGAGGTACTACACCACATCCACTCCTCTAGCATCCAGCCATCTGCCGCTCAGAGCTGCCTTTTCTCCAACTGCTGATGTACAAAATCAAACTAACCTCAAAGCAATTGTTCCTGGTTTACTTATAGTTTACAAGTTACTTTTTCAGACTTGAAGATAGATTTAGAGAAAACATTGCCACTCTGTTACAAATGTGAAAATATTTGGAACTTTTTTTCATCTCTTTTTAGAAAGACACAAGCTTCAAGTGAGTGCATTAATTCATTGTGTATGTGTAATGTCAGTATCCTCTCACGTGGTTGGCACCTTCAAAATGCTTAAACTGTTGTGCAATGTCAAAGGAGTTTCAAGGTGAATAATACGCAGTGAGGACAGAGACAAAGGTGGAAGGAAGTGCAGGGAAGCAACAGCAGTCATAGGATGCAGTTACTCAATGACAAGCAGTGCTGCACATGAAGAAGAGAACATTCTTTGTTACTCATCTGCCTCTTCCATTGCTTCTTGCTTTGTATTTCCTCAGTTCTTCCTTTTCCAGTGCCCAGCAGAATTTAGGCTAGTAGGTTATGTTTCATTCTCTTTGATTAAAACCTGGAGTTTCTGCCAGACGGAATGAGTCTGGAAGCAGGAAACCTAGCACAAGGCTGTGGTGGTGTAACCAAAGACCTTGCAATTGAAAGCATACTGGACTTAATACTCTGTTCACAGATAGATGCAACATTAATTTTGACAAGACAGCAAAACATGTCTTCTGTCTCTGGTGGATCTTTCCTCCGTGACTTTGCAAAGTCCAGTGTTGTCTTATTTAATCATGGAACAGTAGTCATTCCTCAGCTGGGCAGCACATGGACAGAATTTTAAAAGTTTTACTGTAAAATACTTTAAAATATGCACAAGTGTAAAAGCAATCTTATATAAATGCAAATGGAAAGCTGTAATTCTGACTTCATGTTTCATGGTCTTTATCTGTATAATTTTTTAAAAAACTTATCTATGTTATTGCTGCTGACAAAAGTATTGCCTAATAATTAGCACTTCCTTTTTATCTTCACAGTGAAAGTTATTGCTGGCCAGTCTTCATTACATTTGGAATTGAATTTTATGCTCTAAAAGGACTCATCTTCTGTATTGAAATGAAAAGAAGTGGTGAGCAGTGTGGGGCCGTTGGGGAGGGAGTGAAGTCTATAAGACTATAGTTTCTTTCAGCACTTCTCTAAGACTTTTCTTTGATGAACTGGTGTGCAAGGATGTCTTGAAACTTTCTGTTTCTGCAGCACATGTTTCATAGCTAGTTGCAGAAGTAACTTCTATGTACAAGTTGTACCAAGTAGTGTTTAATAGGTATAATTTAGACATCTGTTGGCCTGGGTGGGAGAAGGCAGGACGTAGCTTGGCTGTGCTCAGTCTGTGGGGTGAGATTCCATTCAGTTCCCGAAGCTGTTCAGACAGATGTACAAGATTGTCAAAACCAAACATGCCAAGAGTTGAACATGCTTTGTAAGAATGCTGACCTGTGGATCTCCACACTCTGTGTAGGTACACCCTTTCTGTGGCTGGATTGTCCAGCCCTCAGGTGCTGTCTCCAAAGCCCTATACAGTGCCTTCTGTGCTGTACAGTGACACATGGTGCGTTCACTGCATCCACAAAAAATGAGCAAATGAGCTGCATTTGCCTCCAGAGTTAACTTTGATCTCACAGTCGTGTTGTCCAGAACTGGTTGTGATTGAAGGCAGTGGAAGCTGAAATGAAAGATATGAACATAAAATGGAGTCATGTATCCACTGACCTTTTTTGAATTGAATGAATAAAAGTCACTGTTGGTCAAAAAAAGGTTTACAGAGTTCTTTCAGAAATTCTCAGAAAATGTTTCACAAATACTACTGCTAAATGATGGTACTTAAGAAAATCTTGGTAGCTGGCTACCAGTGGTCAGAATCTTCTATGAAAGTTTTAAGGCAAGTGTGACCATTTTCTTTACAGAACAAAACTCTGGTCTCTGGCCTTGAAAAATAATTTTCAAAATTTCACTTTTTGAGTAGTATTTTCAATGAATCATTTGCTTATCATTCTTCTGTCAGCTTCAACCAAGGTCAGGTTAGGTAGGGGTCTGAGCAATCTAATCTAGCTAAAGGGAGGCTGGACTAGCTGATTGTTAAAGGTCCCCTCCCACTCAAACCATTCTGATTCTCCTGTATTGCCTTGGATGTTTTATTCCATTCTAGAGATGGACAACAGAACTAGACCAGAAAGTTAACTAGTTTGACCAGATTCA